>OZ032129.1:4144580-4532080 GCA_964026355.1 Pseudorhiza aurosa | reverse complement strand
ATCAGGCAAGTGCTCAAAAGAGAGAAACAGATGAACTGCATGTGAGAATACAAGACTGGGTTTAAAAGAAGCAAACGACGTGATAAGCACGGCTTTCCCATACCTTGCAAAAGTTCAATGGCTATGGGAAGTGCTTCTGCATCCACCAGAAAGGCGTTGGCGCTGTAAAACGACCTATTGGTTGAAATCAAGAGACCTAATTAATGATGATGATGATGATGATGATGATTACTATGATTATGATGATTTTGATTACCATTGTTGGTAACGATGATGATGATAAAAATGATGCTGCGACGGTAATGACGATGATGACCATGCCGGTGATGAACAAGAAATCAAACCGTACAGAATCAACGATCGATGACCTAGTGGAACCGAAATGATTGATAAAATACTATCGCCGTGATTGATTGATCATGCTGTGATTGGTCAATCAATAATCCATAACTGTTGGTAAATAACAAACGATGGCAAATAATCTATCACTAATGGAACATAATCTATAATCGGTCGATAATCTAAATCTATAATCAACCTCTTAGGCCACGGGATTCGAGTACATCGAGAGGAAAGGATTCGGGCGGGCACTGCTCAATCACCATTGCGTTCCAGTGTCGTGGGGCCTATCCCAGAGCACAAAAACTACCGACTTGGGAAATAGAAAAAGGATCCATACCAACAGCTGTCTACTTTTCTTGATTTCACCCCGATGAAATGCTACGCATCCTCCTTGACCACCTTCTTAGCAACGTCACGATGACTACGACCTTACCGCGACGTCGCGATGACAACGACGCGACAGCAACGTCCCAAGGGTATCGTCACCACAGTAGTAAAGGGTGCAGTATAAAGCCAACCGTAATCATTAGCAACACATTTGATTTGATCGTCTTGCTGACGCATTGTCCTCATTGGTTGTTTCGAGTGTTAGTGTCACGTGCTAGTCAATCGCATTTTAGTGCTAATGGCTCCCTTTTTGGACACCTTTGTCCATTCAACTTGATGTATCAAGTTTTGCAGGAAAAACGAGGGGAGGCCTTTCCGTTGGCAGACCCGGGGTACCTACACCGAGTAGGGAGACTGCCTTCTTCAAGACTCTAGCCCTGTTTACACTACGATCTTCAACCTGGGTTGAACCTGGGTTAACGCCAACCTAGGTTAGGAATTTTGTAGTGTAAACGCAGCCAACCTGGATTCAACCCAGGTTAAGCCAACCCTTCTCCGGAGGTGGGTTGAACCCGGGTTGACGTTCTGATTTGAGCGTGCGCTTTTCGAGCCATGCATCAGAAGGCACCAAAACAGCATTTAGACAAAAGTTATCTTGGACTGGGTTTCGTGGAACCACCTCTCCTGTCGTATTCTTCGTCTCGTAAAGCTAAGCTTCAAAGTCTGGTAAAGCAACATCGTAATGATCTTCAACAAAAATACCTGCCTCGAAAAAGCCATTCCAAACACCAAATTCTGATCATTAGTACGCGCCATTTTGGAAGTTGCGTTTGTGCTCCGATCGCCACGAAGCGCATGCGCAGCTACGTTAACCCAGGGTCAACCCAACTTAAGCTTAACCCAGGTTAAAAGTTGTCGTGCAAACAGGGCTTCTTATGCCTTGCTACACATGCTAGACACGTTTCAGAGAGACTTGACTATTTATAAATACATGCGATGTTTTTGCAATGCTCTTTGATGCCGGCTACATAGTATGTGTTGCTTATGGAACATGATTTAGTCATGAGCTAGTGATGCGTTGTGCCATCTTTTTCAAAAGAGGAAAGGCCCATTGCTTGACTATTGGTTCGATTATTTAGCTAAGGCCTTGAAGGCTCTCCAATTCGTCTACCCCAACTGGGACGAGTGCATTCCTAGCTACTTAATTAAAGCAAATATAATCCCACTATGCGTGCTAATTAAGGCCAACTATTCGAAACAAATTGCCTACAGCGTTATGACAAAGATGTATATAACAATAGGAAACCTAAACTGGGGTAAAACATTTTACATAATCTGCAATTAATGACCTGGCATTCGTGGGTTTGTTTCGATAAGTCTTTTGAATACCTGAGGGGAATCTAAATTCCTAAGTTCTGGTGGTTATCTCTCATGAAGTAATCGAAGGTCGAAAAGTTGGTAAACCTAAGAGCTAGCGATTCACCGGGTACTCCCTACCCTTGTCAAGCAGTCTTGAAAATGCATAATTTATATGCTTCATTACCTGAGGTTGCTTGGATTCCTAAGAGCGGCATCCAAATAACTTTCAATTAGGCCATCGTTGAGAGCAAGCCTTGTCCACGCCTAGAGCAAAGAGAATTCAATGAACTTCACAACCTTTTCTTTCTAGTGAGATATGTTGGGGAAAGGCCACGGTGGCCGATACAAAGCCCCAACAGAGAAAGAAAGAAGAAAGCGAAAAGCTAAGAGGAGAGAGTGAGAGATCAAATCAAGTTTATTAATCTAGTCAAAAGTGGCGTGGACTAGATTTTATTGGGGAGCTGGGGGCGAGAAGTCACCCCAAAAACTTCTAAGGATGGTGTTAGCGATGAGCCGTATCGGAACTAAACCGCTAAATTAGCAGAGATGTAAGTTCCACTTTCGAAAAAAAGTGTCACTTGAACTCACCAAAGTCCAAAATACGGGTTGCAAGTCAATACACTTCGATCGCTGCGAAGAAGTGCATTGGCGACTAGGGGAGCCACCTTCTTGTCAATGGGGGGGAAGAAGACGTGATGGGTCTTTTTTGCCCCCCTCCTTGCTGGTGCTACTGCGTCCATGACCCAATGGTAGAATGCACGCCTTGTACGCGGTAGATCGGGGTTCGATACCGGTCGAGTCACACCAAAGATTTGAAAAATGGTACATGTTATTCCTCTGCTTGATATTCCGCACTTTGCGAAAAACAGCATGGGATTAACCTCAAAGTGCTATCAGATGGCCTGCTCTAACTGCAGCATTCACTGTGCTTGCACAACCGTGTAGCCCAGAGGCTGATGAAACGGAGATGGGCACCGAGAACGGTGAGGGAAGGATGTTGAAGTTTTCACTTGCTGGCCCTACTGCTATTCGATTTCAGGATTGAATCAGCACATCTAAGCTACAACTTTACATGAAAGCTACTCGAATGTTAGAATTTTTCTCCGTGAAACTTACTCTGCACATTCCCACTTTCGTAGTCACGACCAGGTCATTGATTTGAGATATGACACCTCTGTGCGTGATTTCCAAAATGACATCCCAGAAGGACTGTAAAAGAGTGCAAAAATGCTTACCAAAGCGATTGATATTTACAGAACTACAATTCACACAGGGGGGCATGATGCAATCGGATGGGATAGCACTGTCACCAGTGGGGGAAATTCGCCGAAGGACCCAAAAGAGTCATGACGCAAATGAATTGAAGAGGTCTCTGCTGAAAATCTATGAGCGATCCTTCAGTTTGGTCCCGATGGTAGGACGCTCTTTGTATGCGGTAGGTCGGGGCTCGACATCCGGTCGAGTCACACAAAAGACCTAAACAGCATGCTGAATACCACATGTTGCATTCCTTCTAAGCATTCAAACTTTGCAAAGAGCGTGCAAGTTAAGCAGATGACCAGGTTTCAACTGTCTATAGAACTCTCTTTGTTTCCATTTCCGCTTCTAGCATTTGGGCCACACAGTCGTGCAAGCACAGTGGATGCTGAAGTTGGGGGTTTGCCATCTGATAGCACTGTGTCTTTCAGAGGAGAGTAACAGGAGTAGGAATAATGAGGTGTGTTCAAGTCAAGAGAAATGACAAAGAGTTTTTGAATCTACCTTTGGAAGCTAGGTACTGGTGACAGAAAATGAAAAGGAAAGGGGCCACACTGTATGTAGAACTATCTGTGTTTGCACAACTGTGAGGTCCAAGGCCAAATAAGCAGAGAAAGGCACTTCCCTATGGCACCACTTCACTTTGGAACCACCTCACTATGGTACCACTTCACTACGGCAATACAGCACCATGGTACCACTTCACTATGGTACCATTTCACTACGGCACCATTTCACTATGGTACCACTTCACTATGGTACCACTTCACTATGGTACCACTTCACTTTGGAACCACTTCACTTTGGAACCACTTCACTTTGGAACCACTTCACTTTGGAACCACTTCACTATGGTACCACTTCACTTTGGTACCATTTCACTATGGTACCACTTCACTACGGCAATACAGCACCATGGTACCACTTCACTATGGTACCATTTCACTACGGCAACGTTGGCTTGGTTCGCTTAACAGTCGATTTACATGATCTGGGATACCAGGGGAGTTAAGTGATTCCTAAATGGCAGGACTTGCATTGATGGCAGCGAGGACGTCAAAACATGTTTATGAAAAGCGCTAAACTTGATGATATCTAATCTGATATTCAGAGGACTTTGAAACAGTTCAACGTGCATTTTGTCTTGAAGAGCTCGTCAAATTTTGCTTTGTACGTTCAAATTCAGGAGACAAACCTTTCAGCTGAAATTTTTGTCATAGTGAGAGAAGGACATATGATAGCAAAATTCTCATTGTGAATGAAAATAGCTTACGATTGATTTCACTTCATCAATTGATGCACTATGGAGTATTCCTCTTAGCCCCTACAAAAAAATAACTCCATATACAATATACAGAAATAGGCAAAAGTATGGGACTTAGACCTTCGGGGTTGTAGGCCCGTCTTCTAACAGAAATTCACATTACATCAATCGAAGGTTAAATTCTCTTCATGTTTTGAAGAATAGGGTAGGCTCTTTCCATCTTAAAAAAAAACAGAAAAATCAACCGTGCTTTTGTCTTTGTACCCATGAAGAAACATTCCTTCAAGTATTGTGCAAATGTGATTTGCATCTTCATCGTTCCTTAAAAATCAGAAGAGATTCTTAATTAGCATTTGGGTGCAGCACTGTAACAGAAGTAGTATAGGTATGTATGGCTATGTATGGCTATGTATGGCTATGTATGGCTATGTATGGATATGCATTGCTATGCATGGCTATGTATGTATGGCTATGTATGTATGTATGTATGTATGTATGTATGTATGTATGTATGTATGTATGTATCTATGCATGTATGTATGTATGTACGTATGTATGTATGTATGTATGTATGTATGTATGTATGTATGTATGTATGTATGTATGTATGTATGTATGTATGTATGTATGTATGTATGTATGTATGTATGTATGTATGTATGTATGTATGTATGTATGTATGTATGTATGTATGTATATTCTATATCAATCAGGCTATGTCTAAAGCAGCTTATAAGCTGATGTGGCTCTTGTGTTTGATATCACTATGGAAGCATTTAGTGGTGCAATGGTGCATTGGTTCAGTATGTAAACTCATAATGCAGGTCAATCTGAGTCCTGCATGGTTCAAAATGAAGACATCATCAGTAAGGAAGGTAGTGGGAAATCACCTAATGAATTCCCTTTCCTAGAAAAAGCTCAGAGCCATAGCTCTTGTTTCTGCCATGGTAAAAACTGAATTTCAGTACGGAAGTATCCTTTGAAATAAACAATTCACTAATTGAAAAATTAGCATACTTGTCAATCAAATGCTCTGCTTTGATATGATTCTTCTGAAGCTGTGCAAGAAGAGTGAAATTGTGAAGCATTACCACAATTCGTAAACATAATCTAACCATACTTCATCATAAGCCTAAGAAGTGTCTTTGATTACATGATAAACTTTTGCACCTGCATTAGCAGAACTTTATTTGAATGCATTCACTTAACCGGATACTCTCTGTAATTCTGAGATGGAAACAGCTACCAATGGGTGCAAGATCATGCAGAAATGAGAGACAGGATAAAAGGTAAAGAAGAAAAGGAAATGGGTGAAATGTGTGAAAACTAGTGATGATGGTTCAGAAAATGACCCAGATGATTCAGTTTATGATTGATGATTATGATTATCCTGATGACGAGTATTCTCCAACCTAGAGACAATTTCAAATGACATAACAGACATTTTACTTTCGGTCAAGCTAAAAAACAATTGGCATGGAATAAAAAATTATTTTATATCGTTAATTATTATGTACCACAATGTTCAAAGTGAAGTTTGAACCAAAAAATGATTTGGAAAAATGTTAAATTTAAAAGAGAAATACAAAAAATATTCCCAAACATATTCATTATTGACCGTTGGTTTGCTGCTAGCATGTTTTAATACTAATTAAGACCAAATAACATACATGTCATTTCATGTCATCCCTTGACCATTGGGAGGTCGTAGGGGTACTGTGATGGATGCTTTGGCAGTAAGGCTTTTCTAAATATGTTTTACATACATACATGTCTAAAAACATATTTAAAACAATAATATAAGAAACATGCAAAAGAAAGAAAGGAAAGACTAGTACGATGTATCAAACGTCAAATTAAATTTCTGGAATATTCTGCATATGCCCAGCTTTCTATTTGTTTTCAATAAGTGTCGTTTCTTGTTTCATGCTGTCATCAAGGATATTCCAAAGAAAGCTACCTCGGTTATTGAAATTATATCATATAAACATGATATTGTAGAATTAGCTTACATTTAAAACTCTGAGCTCCATTTTAATCAATAATCAGCTTAGTATACTGATGAATGTGAAGCTCAGAGTTCCTTTAAGAATCAGCATGAACTCAAATAACCAAATTTTTCACTTCAGGAGAACAGGGGAACGGTTGGCTAAGATGATGAAATTAGATGAATGGTTAAAGCATTGGTGTGAAATGTGGCAGGAAATGGGGTAAGAATGAATATATAGAAATACGCAGTTAGGGAAAGCAACTATTGAGACACATAGAAAAAGGGAGGGTGAGGAAGCTGAGGTCACTCTTTTTTAGTAAATTATGTTGAGGAAAGGCCATAGAAACCTATACAAAGCCCCAAAAATGGAAGAAAGAAAAAAGTGAAAGGTTAAGAGAAGAGGGAAATAAGATCAAGCTTGTTGATCTTAGATTTCAAAGATGGCAAGTTGTAGGATTCAGGAAAGGGAGAATAAGGCAAGAGGTTCCATAAATTGCATGTTTTTGGGACGAATGATGATTCGTGGGATAGCAGTTGTGGATTAGGCAGTGATCTTGGAAAGGGTGTAAATGAGAATGGGTCCATGGATCCTCACCACGGCCATTTTTTTGGCTATTACAATAAGGCTTATTCTCTTTGGCTACATTACTGGGAAGCACTTTTGGCAATTTTATCACCTGTCTCTTGCCACTATATGATATGATATATAATTTGATATGACTTAAGCTTTAGGATTCAGGCAACAAAAGGCAAGTATCGACAAAAGTTGAAAGCCATTGGGTAAAGGACATACTCTCTTGATAGCAGCAGCTAGTTCTTCTTTCAGTAGCTTCTTCACATGCTCATCTCTAATCAGGTTGTCTCTGTCAACTGAACGATACAATACAGTTAGAGAACACAGGCTAAAAAAACTTTGAGATTACAGTGAAGCGGCAGCATGACACAAACATTGCTATGTGTTTCATCAAAAGTGTGCAAGGATTGATACAATGAATACATACAGTGTTTCTTTTGATTTTCACTCTATGACTTAATTTAACTTAACTATACTTAACTTTTAACTAATTGAAAACAGGGAATAACAAAAAAACTTAAGCACGAAACTCAAGTTAAATAGTCTTTGTGCATGCAAATGAGGTTATTCTCAAATTATACGAAACAGATTCATACTTTTCATTCCTCAATTACTCCTCTCATTGATAGATTATTTTAATTCCTTGATCACTTCTCATTGATTGACGGAGGCTCCCCTCTATCAATCAAATCTATGTATGCCTATCTATCTATGGCTATCTATCTATGCCTGTCTATGGCTATCTATGGCCATCTATTTATGGCTATCTATGGATATCTATGGCTATCTATGGCTATCTATGGATATCTATGGCTATCTATGGCTATCTATGGCTATCTATGGCTATCCATGGCTATCTATCTATCTATCTATCTATCTATCTATCTATCTATCTATCTATCTATCTATCTATCTATCTATCTATCTATCTATCTATCTATATATCTACCATACTGAAGCTGCTTACAGTCTGGAGATGCCGTTCTTCCGACGACAGCTTTCTTCAGTAGATTCAACATCGCTGCTTCATTGCCTTTGGTATCCTATCCTATCCTGTGCGTGCTGGCATTTTTTCAACCTCCGACAATTTTGCTTTGTTTTCAATCGCAACAGCAACAACAACAACAGCAGCAGCAATCAAGAGCTCCTTCGCAGATACCTAGAGGCTACCACCTGTTAGTTTCTTTTTAGTAAGTTATTTTTTGTTTTTTTTAGTGAGTTATGTCGAGGAAAGGCCAGGTGGCCTAAAGAAAGCCTCAAAAAGGAATAAAGAAGAAAGTGAAGGGCTAAGAGGAGAGAGGGATCAGATCAAGTTTATTGATCTTAGATTTGAAAGATGGCAAGTTGTAGTACTCAGGAAAGCAAGAAGAAGACAAGATGTTCCATAACTTGCATGTTCTTGGGATGAATGATGATTTGTGAGATAGAGTTCGTGAAGTAGGCAGTGAAACTTGGAAAGGGTCTGAGGGAGTCGAGCTTCTGGTGGTTCTGAAACGCCTCAGAGGAACTGGAAGTTATGTTAATGATATCAATAATAATTTCAATTATTTTAGGACGGTAACCCATTCAGCAGTGCTGGTTTACAAAGGGCCGTCCATCTATAAACAAACTAATTTACTAACTAACTAAGCCAACAAAATGGCGATGTGTAAAAATTTAGATACAAATGTTCATTACTAATAGAAATCCAAAGCAAGGTAAAGCAACAAAAGCAACTGAAAAGAACTGAAGTAACTATTTAAATAGCTACTTTAAGATATTTTACTTATGGCGCCTTTCTTAAGGCAGCTGATATGCCGTTCCGAGCTTTTGCCCCTCTGAATGAAAATCCATTTTGCCCACTACTTGTATTTTTTAAAGGCAGCTTAAGATCTCTTTGAGTGTTTCTAAGAGCTCGCGAAGAGCAGTGAGAGTTGCGAGTAAACAGATTTTTTAGATATAATGGGGCGAGGTCATTTAGGGGTTTATACATCACGACAGCTCTTCTGTAATTCTCGAATGGATTTAAGTCGAAGATTTGAAGGCAGCAGTTTGCTTGGGAAATCAAATGTTGAGGGAAGACAGCTGGGTAGACCGTGCACGCGCCCGGGGGGCCACAAGTTGTTAGAGGCCTCATTTTTACTGGTGGATTTTTAAAGATCGTTGTTGAAATAAAGTCTAAGATGACGAACATTGGTGTTGCATAAGAAAGTAATTAAGTGTCGTGTTTTCCGTAGCCAGTATAACAATCGACGCGTTAGCATATGGACGACGAAGTTGGTTAATCACTCACTTGTTTACTTTCGTATGGAGAGCAGAAGGCCACGTGACGGCCTTCTTGCCAACGAACATCTCTTTGTGAGTTGCATCACAACCTTTAAGTAGTCAAATTCTTACCAGTATTCCCTCCAACCTATTTGATAAGGTCTTGTGCGTCTTGAATGCTTTTCCACAATGTGATTCTAATCACCGTTTCGAGAAAAACAACTACATTTTTCAGGATTGTTTCCCATGCGAGATCCGCCTTTGCGATTAATTTGATCATGTTCCACGGACAATCGGTCAATTTGAATGGAATGATTGCGGCAAATTTCTCTCCTTGTAATTGAAAGCAAAACTCTACTCAAACTCTCACAATTCCCCCACGAGTAAATTACCAGAGCAAATCAAACATGACTTTGATACCCTGTGAGTAAATATGAGAGACCAAGCCAAACTCATTGGATTTGACCTAACAGTCTTCGTCAACGACCAACTGTAATTGGGTGCACAGCTTAAGACACATGCAAAGAGTAATAATAATTTCTATTATATTCAAACTCTCACCCATTGCAGAGAGTCATTTTAGAGGTTTCAGGATAGCTCAGTGGTAAGAATCTTTTTAATGGATCTCATGGTCAATGGTTCGAATTCACCCTCAGCTAAACTTCCCCCGCTGCAGAGAATCGCTCTAGGGTTCAGTATAGCTCAGTGGTAAGAATCTTTTTAATGGATCTCATGGTCAATGGTTCGAATTCACCCTCAGCTAAACTTCCCCCGTTGCAGAGAATCGCTCTAGGGTTCAGTATAGCTCAGTGGTCATGTTGTGATTTGCACTTAGATCGAGGAAAGACATAAGCTTGTTGTACTTCCATGTGCAGGAATCACGAAATGTCTTCTCATCGAAAGGAAGGACCTGGAAAGTGCATGATCAGAAAAAAGTAGCTATGTTAATAACGATAATTTTATTGAGAATTCATGTTAACAGATCCACATAACATGACCATTCAATGTCATTTTAATTTAATTTTAGTCATTTCATCCTTCATCAAGATAATGTCAAACACAATGTACGATATCAAAAGCTTTGCAATAATATGATAATTATAATTATCTACCATATCTATACAGGACAGCCTTTTCAGCAAAGATGTTACTGCTTTCACTAAGGGCATGAAGTCTACTATCGGATGCTAGGTAGAAATCATAGACAAAACTGCTAGGATAATGTTAACTTGCATATTCGTTGAACTTTGTGATAGACAATTATCAACAGAGTGAGAGAGAGAGAGAGCTATTATTGGTATAATTAAATCATTGATACTTCATATTAACTATACTTCAATATGCAAAATGAATGTCGCATTTCCGGTATGCTTTTGTCATGTGGTATACCTGTGTAACATGTGATGTAGTTGCTTCTCGTGACAACATATGCCCGAATCGTCTCAAATTTCCTCTCTATTTCTCACGGAAATATGTTTGCTGTCAGGTCGAGATTCGCTTGACGTTGAAAATTGAGCAAGAAGTGAGCAGATTTTGTCTTAAATCACTAGCCACCTTGCGAGTTCGATCAGATATGGAAACTCTTATGAAAGGAAGCATAGTGATTGCTTGCATGGCGTTTTTCTTGGGCCTAGAGCAGATAGACGCCAGCAGCTCAAAGATAGAATTGCATGAGAAGCTCGGAGACCTTTGGGAGAATCGCAAAGATAAGTCCATGAATTTTTATGACTTCATGGCAAAGGAAGTCCTGCCGAGGCAGCATACTCTTTTTCAAGGTGTTGATACCCGTCTTCCTGACTACCTAGTAACAGCCAAGCCAGGGGGAGCCAATTTCCCTTGCCAGCTGTTTCATAACCACAGCAATCCGACGTCTGTTCACCGATTAAAACCGAGTGACATCGACTATGTGGCATCTTTGGGCGATTCCATAACAGCAGCATTCGGTGCAAAATCGAGAAGCCTGTTGGAAATATTCGTTGAGTTTCGCGGTGTTTCGTGGAGTATCGGAGGCGATGACTCTCTCAAACACGTTGTTACATTACCAAACATTATCAAGGAGTATTACTCGGATGTTAGAGGTTTCTCGGTGAAAACAACCCCTCCAAAAATTCGGATACCATGGCGATCTCATCTGAATTTCGCAGTCTCAGGTGACTTGCTTCATCGTTATGAAATAGAAAACTTTTTTTCCAATGTTCAATCCTTCCATTCTTCTAATCTTTGATTGCCCATTGTTTGCTTTAGTTTCCTGTCATGCAGATACCGCAGAAGTTTGCCACTGAATATTATTCCGAAAGCAGTTTGCGTGACGGTTCAAATGCTAATCATCTTTTTTAAGATCGTTGCTTTCCATACCGTTGCCAGTCGCAACGTTTAGCCTCTTAACCTAATCCTTGTCACTGTCCTGGTCCTCGTCCAGGTGGTATTCGTGTTTCTGCTTCTGGTCCTAATCCTGGTCCTGATGGTGCTCCAATCACCGGTCCTTGTGTTGGACCTAGTCTCACCACACCCGACGGTGGTCACATCCATCTTTGCTTTTTAACTAGCATTTGCCCAGACCGATCGCCGATTCCATTGGATTGAAAATGACATGCACCTTTCGCAAGTCTCCTCCCTGGGATCTTTTGCCTTCCGCGATGATGTTTTTCCTTTCTGTAGTGGGTTATAATGACACAGCCCTGGGGTACACCAGCATCGATGGAGTGCAGATTGGAGAGGAAGCCGTCCACTCTGACGGCAATTGACCTATCAGAGAGGAAACTACCGATCCATTTAATGAGAGTCTGATTGAGACCATGTTGGCGCAAGGTGACAAGCATTTGGGCTGCAAACGC
Source organism: Pseudorhiza aurosa (assembly GCA_964026355.1). Lineage (NCBI taxonomy): Eukaryota > Metazoa > Cnidaria > Scyphozoa > Rhizostomeae > Lychnorhizidae > Pseudorhiza > Pseudorhiza aurosa. Next base: position 4,519,889 of record OZ032129.1, on the reverse strand, counting down.
CCAGGCAACAGACCACTCAATCTCCCCCCCCCCCCCCCCACTGGACGTATTCACTTCCATGAAAGTTGATGGTTCGCATCCCATCTCTCTCCGGCATCGGACAGGTTCCGGACGTCACTGCTCCGGGACAGGCGCGCGCAAATCACGGGGATCATAGGGGGTCCAGTCTCGTGCCTTTTTCCTCAAAGCGCGAAGGCGTCCTTTTCCTAGAAAAAAGCGCGAAGCTTCCGCTTGGAAATGAATTGATTTGATGTTGTTGTCACCATCAAGATCAGTGGTTCTCGATGAGTTCAGGGGGATTACTGTTTAAATGAATTGAAAGTAGCGAAGCAACGAAGATTCCATTAGTATTTCTTCCATCCCTAAATCCGAAGATTGTAATTCCAGGCTATATCCCCTTTAAATAGAATTCATATTGAGCCCTTTTGTGCCCCGGACCCCTGGCCTCCAAAATGCCTCCTCGTTGCGATGCCTGTTTGACGTGTCACTGGTACTAAACAAAGTCACTTAAAAGCACCCTTTGATTCGCCCCCTCTAGGTGCCATCTCAATCGATCTTCCTGGCCAGGCTGAGAGGCTGATTAGAAAGCTGAAGACGTTTGATGACTTTGAGGACAGTTGGAAACTGTTGACTATCTGGATTGGCGGAAACGACCTGTGCGCACTTTGCAAGAATGATAAACACACTTTGGAGAAATATGTCGGTGGCATTAGCGATGCATTGGATATGTTCTACAACGAGGTAAGCGATAACAGTATCGTAGAAATGATGCTTAATGGTATGATGATGTGAATATGAATATGAATATGAATATGAATATGAATATGAATATGAATATGAATATGAATATGAATATGAATATGAATATGAATATGAATATGAATATGGATATGAAAGTATAATAGACAAGTAAGAAGAAATACGGTGAGCATTCTTGATTCTTAGCTTTTTCGGTTTGCAAGCATTTTCTTGGACGACTTTGACTCAGTTTTCTTGTGTCCTGCTGGAAAACATCTTGAGCAACAGTCAGGGTTGTGACCACATTTTTGAGATTGCGGGGGCGAGTGACTATGGAGGCCCCACAACGGTTGGGGCCGACGGGTCGAAAAATAAGTTTTAAAAAACTTTTCCAAAATGTTGTCGGGGGCTTTAGCCCCCCCCCCCACTAAGGCCACGCGGTGGTTACAGCCCTGAAAATGTATTTGCTGCCTTGGAAAGTCACTTTTTAAATCATACACATATCAACACATATCATCTATTTTTTCACGAAGGAGCTCAGCTATGTTACGATTTGCCTGTAATTGTAAAAACTGCCGAAAATGGAAAGGATCGTAGATGAAATATTGGATAATAATAGAAATAATTTCATTTCTTTTTTCAAATTTCATCTTTTCATTACATAACTTAAATTATACAGAGAAAGATCAGACTAAGGATCAATTTTTATCTTGCTGGCTTAAAATTTCAAACAATATCAAATACGTAGAAAAAATAAGTAAATATCTATCAATAAGAAAGTATAGTTAATGATTTTAGTGATGAAAATGTTTGAAATGTTGGTATTTATTCATGATGATTTTCAGTAAATTGATTGAAGAGATCTACTTGTGGGAAAATTTAAACCTGAAGCGCATTTGAAAACTTCGCGGTATCGAGAAACGAAACTGATATCTTCGGTTCAGTGCCTTGAATCTCCCTTGTCAATGGGACGGGCTTGGGTCAACCAAGTAAACAATATAAAATGTAGGTTATGTTCAAACACCGCTAGCTAGCAGTTTAGTCAAGAGCATTACGCATAGTCCTAAACAAAGCTTGGCTCTGAATAATGGATATCTCGGCTGTAAGATTCCTGCGGATCGATCAATCGATTAATCCTATGGTGAACGGTTTGAGCCGGTCCTCAGCTAAACTTTCACTTAGAGTGAGGGGATTCGCTAGCTCTCTGCAATGCCAGGCGTAGGATATCACGAGGTATGGTCACATTGAGGGAAAGGACCTGGACGCTGCTTGATAGACAGAAAAAGGTTCCCGGTCCATTGACAATATAGATGATAAAAAGCTTCCTTTATGGCAGATTTCCAAAATCTTAGCACCTATTTTTCTTGCAAAAATGCAAGTCATGAACCGTCGATTAAGCAATTTTGTCAACACTGCTAAATACGTCAAGGGATTCTAAAAAGGAGGACAGCTACCAAAAGGAAAAAGAGGCAGTTTACCTAGGTTAATTTGTCCATAGCAATCCATGCATTTCACCAAGAATATTGCACAATTTACGATCAAACCTTAAATCATTAGAACGGATTTTTGGTAATTCTAGGCATAGGAATCATGAGTGTGGGCACCTCGGGAATAACGAACACTTGGATATGATGAACAGTACATAAATCACAAGATTGTTTAGGTACCAAGGAATGCAATCAAATAGAGATGTTAGGCTAGAATACTGCTCCATAACTATCACTTCTCATTGTTTAAGCACTGGTGGGGCATACGAAGATGCCTGGTAAGCTGCCACTCTTTGGCCATTCTAGAAAGAGTGCTTAAATGCATCTAAATGTTTAAATACACAGCATATGATTCTTTGAATTCATTTCAAGGGCAGATGTTTGGACACTGAGAAGCTTTTTGCTTATCGAGCAGTGCCCAGGTCCTTCCTCTCGAGGTGACCACACCTCGTGATTCCTACGCCTGGAATCACAGAGAGCTAGCGATTCTCCTCGCTCTAATCGAAAGTTTAGCTGAGGGTGGATTCGAGCCGTTGGCCATCGGATTAATGCCCGAGAATCTTACCACTGAGTCATCCTGAGAGCCTACGTCTTAATATAGCTGCTGCATTTCTTCAAGAGATGCCTTGACACGCAATTCAATACATGTAAATATGGTATCATCAATACCCTGATGTTTCAAGATGTTGTACGATCTTTGAAACACTGTTATTGCAGTGTCCATACTGTGCCCCTTCCGGACAGTGTGCGACGACAATTGCCGATTTTGAAGGCTGGATTGTGACAGCTCCGTAGCCTACCTTTTTCCCGAGAACCATTCTGGTGTCGGCATCGAATTTCAGGTACTGGAATTTCTCACCTTCCAAGAATATCCCGTTGTATAAGTTGTGTCCCAGGTCTCCAGCTTTGAGGTTCTTTGCAATGGTAAAGCATTCTGTCGGTGAAAGATTGTAGTTTGCGGGATGGGAATTAGTTGTCCACATACCTGTGAAGTTAATGAGGGCGTTTAAGACATTATTTGCAGACAACGGAGAAGCAATAGCGAATACAATGCGCAGTGGGCTGCATGAGCATCACCCAAGAAGGGTGAATTGAATTTGAACGCTGCTGATATGATGGTCTGATAATAAAGGAGTCTGATGATTAAGGAGTCTGGTAATGAAGGAGTCTGGTAATGAAGGAGTCTGGTAATGAAGAAATCTGGTAATGAAGGAGTCTGGTAATGAAGGAGTCTGGTAATGAAGGAGTCTGATGATTAAGGAGTCTGGTAATGAAGGAGTCTGGTAATAAAGGAGTCTGGTAATGAAGAAATCTGGTAATGAAGGAGTCTGGTAATGAAGGAGTCTGGTAATGAAGGAGTCTGATGATTAAGGAGTCTGGTAATGAAGGAGTCTGGTAATAAAGGAGTCTGGTAATGAAGAAATCTGGTAATGAAGGAGTCTGGTAATGAAGGAGTCTGATGATTAAGGAGTCTGGTAATGAAGGAGTCTGGTAATAAAGGAGTCTGGTAATGAAGAAATCTGGTAATGAAGGAGTCTGGTAATGAAGGAGTCTGGTAATAAAGGAGTCTGGTAATGAAGAAATCTGGTAATGAAGGATTCCGTTGATAAAGAAGTCTGGTAATGAGACGAAATCTGGTAGAAAAGAAGTCTGGGTATGGAGGGGTCTGGTAGCGAGTTCAATGTTAATGTCATTAAGAATGACTGACTGACATATTTCGATTATTATTATCATTTTGGTATTTTATGATGCGTAAGATCAAGAGTAGCGATTAACTGCCCCCCCCCCCCCATGTTGTCTTCAGGCGATGGTCTGTACCTATTAAGTGCTTAAAAGTGGCACGAATGATAACATACCTCCTTTCATGCCAATGATGCATACCTTGTCCACATGAGCATTGCCACTTGCATCACGTGAGTAGGCAATCACACTGTCTATGTATGAGTTCCAGCTCATAATTCACTGCAATTTCATTTCGAATATCATAGATTAAGAAATGCATTCTCAATGACGTTCCTAATCCTTGATAATTGGGGAAGTCTGGTTAGGGAAAAGGCACCCAACTTTAAAATGGGGAACTTCCCCAGCCAGACCATGCCAGGTGCGGGTGTAGACTGATCTCACCTTCCTACGTTTGGCAATGCACTAGAAGAAGACCCATAATGCGGCATTCTGTAAGGTACTTATGCAAAAATGTTCGCTTTCTTCTTTCTTCCTTTGTTGGGGCTTTGTATAGGCCACCATTGCCTTTCCCCAACATAACTCACTCAATCTTGCAACTTGCCATCTTTCAAATCTAAGATCAATGAACTTGTTCTGATCTCTCTCTCTCCTCTTAGCCTTTCGCTTTCTTCTTTATTCCTTTGTTGGGGCTTTGTATAGGCCACCATGGCCTTTCCCCAACATAACCCACTAAAAAGAGCATCTCACTTTGATGTTAAAAAGGGTTGCAGGATCTCGATTGACCAAAATGGTGTTTTTATCAAGGGGCCTAGGACCTTGGCTTTACTGCTCTTTCTATCAAGAGGTGCTGAGAAATGATTACGAATGATTTAAGATGGTGGAAATGTGTTTCCAGCAATACCAAATCGTTTTGATATTGGTTGAAAACTACAATCACGTTTTTAGAGAAAACACAGAATCAATGCTTTGTCATTAAATTTTTTTTTAGTTCATGTCATGTTTCCGTAAAGTGTCATGGCTCCATGAATTGGTTGAAATAGTGTCTTTCTCATTCAAAACATGCCTATGTCAGAAGAAGCTTTTTATCAAGAAGAAATGCAAAAGTCGGCGATGGCGTAGTGCGAGGAGCTATAAGGCAGTGTTTTGTGAGTTCGAATCCTGCACGGTTTGCAAGAAATCTCAATTTGCAGGGAAAGCAACGGGAGACACCCCTTAAAAACCGATTTTGCTAGAAAAGTGCTCGGTTTGTGGTCTCTGGTTTCTGCCAAGCTCTGGATGGATCGGTTATGCTACGCAGACATTTTAGCTGCGAACTATAGGCCTAATTTTCATATAAAAACCAAATGCAGAACCAGTCAAGTACCTATGCTCTGTAAGAGCAAAGTCTTTATGGCAAAAATGTCCATACCTGTTGCTCGGCGAAGCGATGAGTGTCTTTGATTGAATTAGTTCTATTCTTGTGAGAAATGCAGCAAGGTTTATTGAATGCAAAGTATATTAGTGCTTTTGCCAAAACAAACGATCAGGTGTAGAGTAGCATACATTATTAATTGCTGCGATCTTGATTTTAGTGTTGTAGATGCGGTTTAAGGCATGCAACATCCTGCGACAGCCCAACATACACTGTTTTGTAATGCATAATCCTACCGGCCCGGGAGGTTGATAGATGGGGAGAATACAGTCGTGAGATAATCTTCTCCTTGAACATGCAGCGATTTTTGAGGCCTCTGAAACCAGTTTAATTTCTTTCTGAAAGTCATCGAAAGCTGCAAATTGCTGAATGAATCTTCCAGGGTTGGTAATGAATATCCAGTGTTACTCTTGACCAGAAAGTAGGCCAATGGAATCCTGATAATGATATCACTGGTGCTGTGTTGTGAAGCCCCCCTCAGCTTAAATCACCTGCACTCCAGTCGAGTTCTACTCCACTGAATAAGCACCGTCCCTGCCCCCCCCATCTATTAGATCTATTCCTTTCGAGGGAGACGTAAGGGGAAAGGAAAGTAAAGAAATAATGTGGACCTTTTCTTAGTATGGATGCCCCGGCATCTGCACACCTTGCTTTACTCGAAAGGAATTTTTTGTCACAACCATGCATTTACTACAGCTATGCCTTTTATTGGCTGCTGAGAAACTCCATTCTCCAAAGCCCTAACCTCAAGAATTCTATGAATCTCCTTTTTTGCATCATCTGGTCGTGAATTAGTGGGTAAAAATGACACGGCTGAATTTCTTCTCAACAAGGCAACAACAACAAGGCTTGGGAAGCTGTTCTCCCGTGGCCTAATTTCACTTATTGATACAAATGCTGGCAGCTATCTGATGAATTTTCATGCAAAATAACATGCATTTTAATGGCCATTGACCTCTTTTTTACTATTAATCATGCTGTGAAAACGAGGCTACACGAATGAGATAGGCACTGTTGTACAATCTCCGGAGTTGCCATGGTAATAGCGGTGGAAATAAAATACTAAGAGCGAGGGTTTGACGAAGGAAAAAAGTAGCTGTAAGCTGCTGTATCATTTTGACTTTCACTGAATTTTTTTCTTCATTCAGTTCGCCCCCTTCCCCTGTTTCAAAGATATCTTAATAGCATTCTTAGAATGCGCCCAGGTGCTTTGACATTATGTTAAAGGGGCATGCGCCCAGCAGCATGTTAAAGGCCAGGGGGTAGTCATGATATTTTGCTGCCCCTGGTATCGTCATTGTAAGTGTGGTATAGTAGTTTGTAGCACTGTATTAAGTCATTCGTTTTTGTACGATTTTGTGATTAATATATAAAAAAAGAGGTGCTTTGAGCAGATATTGGTACATTTATTTGACCCTGAGATAGATTTTCGTCCAGTTTATTTTTATTTCTGTGTTTAAATTATTACACATTTTGCCATGATCGACAGGTCCCCAAAATGTTTGTCAACTTGGTACAGATCATAGACGTGACAGAGCTCGCATTGATCTCAACGCCGTATTGCAAAGTCCTGCACAAAATTCTATGCAAGTGTGGCACAAGTGCTGGCGAGGAAGTGAAGGCCGAGGTTAAAAAAATGGCATCAACATACTGGGCTGGTGTGGAAGAGCTGATCAACTCGGGAAGGTGAACGAGGCGCAGTTTCCATAATTCATTAAATTGCGAGGGATGAGGGTCTGGCCGTTCCGCGGCCGCTGTACTGAAAGTACAGAAATATGACTTAGTGCAGTAGAAGGTAATCTAAATGTAGGCCCAATAGTTATCCTTACGTTTACGGTGTCTGGGAAAATTAAGCGTACACGAACTTTGAGCATGGAACATCCTGTCTTCTTCTTGCTTTCCTGAATCCTACAACTTGCCATCTTTCAAACCTTGAATCAATAAACTTGATCTGATCTCTCGCTTCTCTTAGCTGTTCGCCTTCTTCTTTCTTCCTTTGTTAGGGCTTTGTATAGGCCACCCTGGCCTTTCCTCAACATGATTTGCTAAAAAGTCAAATCTTGAGCTGACCCGGACCATCCAATACACTAATGAATCGTGATTTTGCTCTCCATTGGCTCTTCCTATGTGAATGCTTACGAAATGGAAGCCATAGACATAAGCAAGCTAAGAGGGAGAGACCAGTTAGAAAGACAATATACTGGAGAAACCAGTTACTAGAGAGACCAGTTAATAGAGATACCAGTTAATAGAGAGACCAGCTACCAGAGAGACCAGTTACTAGAGAGACCAGTTACTAGAGAGACCAGTTACTAGAGAGACCAGTTACTAGAGAGACCAGCTACCAGAGAGACCAGTTACTAGAGAGACCAGTTACTAGAGAGACCAGTTACTAGAGAGATCATTAACTAAAGATTTTAGTTACTAGCGGAATTTAGATTAAGATAATTCTTACATTCAATGTTGCAAGAAAGGGGGTATGGGTTCAAGCATGGTTTTTTTCCTGAATAGAAGATATGTGGATGATGATGAAGGGATCTTCAGTCATAATGCAATTTGCATGGAACTTGTTGAGATCTGCGTCCTTGTGAATGCCACGACATGATTCTGAAGTTGACCAAAATGCCAGTAGACAGCAGAAAGAGCACTGGTAGTCTTGAGATTTTAGACAGGTTAGTTAGGTCCACGTGTAGAATTGTGTTATCAAGAAAACAGTTGTTTGGTCAGCGAACCGATGATAAAATGCCCCCCCCCCCCACCCTCCATTGTAGCTCTTCATTTGTGATAAATTCGACATTTTGCGCAGCCTCAGCTGTGAAGTGAATAATCGGAGTTGTTTTTCCCCCCAAGGTATGACGATCGTGAAGATTTCGCAGTCGTCATCCAGCCGTTTTTTACCAAAACAAAAGCGCCACTTATGCCTGACAACAAGACGGTGGACATGAGCTACTTTTCGCCAGACTGCTTCCATTTCTCAGAGAAGGGCCACAAGGCTGCAGCCCTTGCGTTGTGGAACAGCATGATCGAACCAGTTGGGAAGAAAAGACTAGAGTAAGTTGTGTTCTACGAGGCACTCTTGTGACTGTTCTTAAGGGGGAAAACTCGAGAAGCGTGCAAGAACCTTAGATGCTCTACCCGTATCTTTTTATACATCATTCTAACTAGCCGTCAAAAGGTAGACATTTGGACACTGAGAAGCCTTTTACTTATCGAGCAGTGTCCAGGTCCTTCCACTTGATGTGACCAAACCTCGTGATCCCAAGGCCTAGAATTACAGAGAGCTAGCGACTCTCCTCACTCTGAGGGAAAATTTAGCTGCGGATGATTCTAGCTACTGACCATCGGATCAATGCGCAATAATCTTGCCACTGAACTATCCTCATCCTAGCCCTAACCCTAATCCTAGCCCTAATCCTAACCCCAACCCTAATCCTAACGCTAACCCCAACCCTAATCCTAAAGCTAACCTTAATCCTAACCCTAACCCTAATCCTAATCCTAACCCTAATCCTTATCGTTTATTCATTATACATGGTATGCATAGCATACTCTATTCCGAGGTAGCCAGCACTAGCGGGAGGGCTTCCAGTTTTTTTTTCAAAAGTGGGGTGGGCGGTACAATGAGTAGGGTATACTGAGGGGGCTGTGTTGAGACACCCCAGTCACGTCTCTCCTCCTTTCACGCTTATTCCAACCCAGCAGTTAATGGGTATCCGGAGTGTAGCTGGGAACAAAGTGGGGTGAGGAAAGAACCTTACCTCCCAATGTCCTGGCTGAGGACGATACCTCACCAAAAGGTGCTTTCCAATCTCTTTTCGAGAATGGGACTCAGCGTCACCATGTGAATAATCTACATTCAAATATAAACTAATTAAAATCGACGAATTTATCTACTGAATGAAGTAAAGAACATAGAGTGAATTTTCCATGATGTTCATGCAACCTTTACAATAGAATAACATGCAATGCAGCTGCGCTTTTGAAGATCCCATTAATGTATTAAGATTTTAAATACGTTTAGGCTGCCGGCTTAATACCTGATTATGATTCCTAGAGTAGAAAACGACCATGCTATCTTTCGCGTGTCTTAAAATGTGACTAAAAGAAATCAGTAGTAGGGTGGGAAGCTGAAATGATAAAAACCCATCGAAACATTCATGAACATGTAGACTTTATGCTTGACAGTCCACATCGGCGACCCCACTGCGTGGGGGAATTCATTAGAAGGTTGCCCCCTTAATTCAGGGTGTCCAGGGAAAGGAGATCGATGAAAAGAGAATAGTGATGGAAGAAAGCACACGGCACGAATAGCCACGAATATGTATAAAAACGCTTAAGCGTTTTGAGATACGTATGCTTTTCTAAGTTGGTTTCAATTAGCATTAACCACGCTAGCAGCAAACCAGAGTGATGCCGTGGCGTAGTGGTTAAGCATGCGGACTCACAACGCAGGGTTCGTCGGTTCGATTCCTCTATGTGTCACTTTTAAAACACCATTGGCGAGGAAGGCAACGGGAAAACACCTCGTGAATTCCACTTCCCTAGAAAAAAAAACTCAGAGCCCTGCCTCTGGTTTCTGCTAAGCTCGAAATCGAGTACGCGACGCAGCAGCAAACCAACGGTAAATAGGGAAAATATGAGTATATCTTGCCTTCTTATTCTTCTCCTGAATCTTACAACTTGCCATCTTTAAATTTTAAGATCAATAAACTCAATTTGATTTCCCTCGCCACTTGGCGTTTTGCTTTCTTCTTTCTTCCTTTTTGGGGCCTTGTATAGGCCACCATTGCCTTCCCCCAACATAAACTCCGCTGCATACTCGATTCAGAGATTAGCAGAAAATGCAGATTCAGTGCTCTGAGTTGTTCTAGGAAAGTGGAATTAATGAGGTGGTTTCCCGTTGCCTTCCTCACCAACTGTGTTTTTATTGTGACCAATGGAGGAATTGAACTGACAACCCCTGTGTTATGAGTCCACACACTTAACCACTACACCACGGCACTTCGAACTGAAAAGCATGCTCGATTTCAGGCATAGCATAAAGCAGAGGCAGGGCCGCCACGGCCTTTCCACAACATAATTTACTAAGAAAAAGAAAAAAAGGAAATGCGAATATGATTTTCTTAACCAGTTGCGTTTTGAAGCGTGCCAAAAAGGTAGGCCTATTGAGGTCGGCACGCCGACTGCTAAGACGAAGAACACGTACAGAATGCAGAAGACTATGTACTAAGTCTAAGTCGAGGTGAAATTTGGGCGTTGTGACTGAAATCGCACTATTTGTTTTAGGTGGGCTGAAGGGGAGCAATTCGAGTGTCCAAACAAGAAGTTTCCTTACTTTTTCACAAAGAAAAATAGCGAAGAATTTCTGAGCAGGTCATTCAATGCTGAAGACAGTCAAAGAGAGGAAAAAGGGACGAAGATTGGATCGATGAATGAAGATTCACACGATCGAGAGACCGTTGGAAACAAAGCTGCACAGGATGAGACGAAAGAAGGAGGAAAAGGAGGACAGAGTGGATTGGCGATCATTGCAATAGTTGCCTCAGCTCTGGTCGTTCTTGGCGCTGTTGTTTTCGTGACTGTGGCTAGAGGAAAGCAAAGGGCCTATGAAGGGCTGCAGACAGAAGTCCAGCCATCTACATACAATTCAATTTAATTCAATGGAACTCTTCCGATAAGAACACAGAGACAAATGCATTTGTTCTTCATTTGAATCATATTTGAGATTCGTACTAAAGCTACCTTATACGAGAATGGATATATTTTCAATAATTCAAACCAACGTGAATCGAATGGTATCAGTTTTACTGGATGCTGCGTTTTGGTTTAATTCACAAAGATTCCGGCTACGTTTCTCTCCTTTAGGGTGGGACTTGCCGGGAGAATGAAATGCTTCGCAGCTTCGTTTTATCCGTCTGAAAAGACGCTGCACAGCGCATTCGATCCCGAACTTGGCAGAAACCAGAACCAGGTCAACAAGTCGTTTCAACGAAAGTTGATTGTCGTGGATGTTTCCCCGTTGTCTTCTTCACCGATCGTGCTTTCAATGTAAGATATGCAGGGTTCGCACCCACGACCTCTACATTGTGAGTTGGCACGTTTGAGGGGCCAAACTTCTTGGACTTAGACTCTTGTTCATCCTCCTCTTTTTCAGTCCCTTCGTCTACTGCATACACCAATGGCACGGCGTATTTGATTTCATGCGCAATATCATCTAGAAGATTCTTCCGGATTGTTTTCTTTTTTTTTAGTGGGTTATGTTGAGGAAAGGCTATGGTGGCCTATACAAAGCCCCAACACAGGAGGAAAGAAGAAAGCGGACGGCTAAGAGGATAGAGAGATAAGATCAAGTTTATTGATCTTAGATTTTAAAGATGGCAAATTGTAGGATTCAGTGAGTTATGTTGAGGAAAGGCTATGGTGGCCTATACAAAGCCCCAACACAGGGGTGCTTCATAATCTGACCCCCCCCGTTGCCTATCTCCCTAGCAGTGCTCATAATTGCACGGGGATTGGGCCCGCGGTTCTTGTAGTGATAACGTAACGTTCTAATTCGAAGAGATTACTTACCAGGACTAGAGAAGTCAGTCTGGCAGCGGGAAGCGAGTAATAGAGGTTACAAAAGTGCTATGTTCTGTTGTCGATAGATTCAGTTGTTTTATTTGTCTTTTCTACTCCACAAGTGACAGTGCGGAATATTATAGTCCTCATGGAAGACTTTCAGAAAATAATGTCACAATGCGACGGTAGATTTTGTGTCCATGTTTTCCTTCTTTCTACGATTCAAACGCTTGGATCGCATTGGAAAATATCGCGCACTGGAAGAGGTCCAATATAATTTAACGAGCTCGCTTTACTTCCACACTTTTAGATATGCATCGATTTCCCGTGGATATTTATCTTAAACATAGCTCTGAGTAGTATTCTTCTCTACTGTTTACGAAACTAAGGAAAGTACACGAAGAAACTCCCCTCAAAATGTAGTCACATCCGTCATGAGAAAATACATTTTTCGGTATAAATAGGCCAGATATCTTGGAGATTTCTCACTACAGCAATGCTTCTAGCGTGGATACACTTACTGATAATCATGCTGTGAAGGGCACAGCTTTGAAAAGAAACACAAAAAATTACGCTTATTCCCATCTACAAAACTTAGTGTTGACAGTGGGTGGAATGAAGCGAAAAAACTACGATTTACGCAAGGAAATCGCGACTACTCTTTTGCTTCAAGGAAGGCAACATTAAAGACTGCATATAGTTTCTTTCGTTCATAACACAATACTTCCTATCTTACAATAGTTCTACTCAATTCACACCTCCTAAAATCAAGAAAAGCAGTCGCGGCATTGCGGATGCTTGATGCAAGCTATACAATTCTGTGTGCATGTTTTAAAGTAATAAGCATAAACATGTATATATCTATTGTCCATTAGCAAAACTGAAACCAACTAAGAAAATCCCCTGAAACCAATGCAGAATCTTGAATGCGTTGACATAGCAAACCGTATGGCATTGTTCATGCACGGTCCAGTCCTATAAACGGGAACAGATGAAATCATGAGATGGATACTAAAAATATTCGACTTTAACAACAACTGCAGATTACAATAAGTGAATCGAGCTTCTAAACGGGAAAGCCTACAAGCGCCAGTGAGGTGTCTCTCAGGAAAACAGAGCACTTCTCAAGCAAAGAAAACTGCTTCTAAACAATAGGCACTGCTTCTCAGAACTAGACACATTTTATTCAGTTATGTTGGGGAAAGGCCATGGTGGCCTATACAAAGCCCCAAGAAAGGAAGAAAGAAGAAAGCGAAAGGCTAAGAGGAGAGAGGGATCAGATCAAGCTTATTGATGCTAGATTTGAAAGAGGGCAAGTTGTAGGTTTCAGGAAAGGAAGAAGAAGGCAATATATGTATAAAAAAACTGCGTCGCATACTCGATGTCGAGCTTAGCAGAAACCAGAGAAAGTGGAATTACTGAGGTGGTATCCCGTTGCCTTCCTCATCAATGGCGTTTTTCTTGTGACCAATGGAGGAATTGAACGGACAACCCTTGTGTTGCCAGTCCGCATGCTTAACCACTACGCCATGGCACCACCTATGTGTATATATCGACGCAATGACACCACTGTTAAGAAGCGTGACCAGCGACATCTCCTCAGCCAATCCTGTTTGATCATTGCGATCCAAAACAACTTGCTTCGACGTCGAAAGGTTGCGTAGAAAAGGCGACACAAAATTCGATGAAAGTGAAGTCAATTCTCGCACTCAAACCAGCACCATGCAAGAGAGGCACGATCGTGAGACGTGGCATTGCGGTGTAGCGAGCAAGCCTCTTTCCACACAGTGGTCGGTACCCGTTTACTGTTGGGTGGACTGAGGGCAGGCGAAAAGGAACGTGCATGAGCGCGTTTTGCCCCCGGGACCTTCTGCTGCACAGGGGACATGGTTGGCTATGTATGGCTATGTATGGCTATGTATGCCTATGTATACATGTATGTATGTATGAATGTATGCCTATGAGTGTATGGTGATGTATGTATTGCTATGTATGTATGGCTATATATGAATTTATGGCTATATATGAATTTATGGCTATATATGAACTTACGGCTATATATGTATCAGTGCATAAATGAAAGAGAAAATGAGAAACTCAGCAAGAAAATGCAAACGTGGGCAGTGTTGGAATCTATGCAACAATACCTCTTCGAAGGCATCGGACTGCCGGTGCCAAAACCACTATGCACATTAACTCTCTTGGACTACCCAATCATAATAGATCAGTTGCAAGCGCTCCATCAAAAACCAATGCTCACTTTTCGATGCAACCTTATATTGCACCAATGGGTCTCCTTCACTGCAGCACCTGAGCGCGTATACAATCCCCTTCCCTATTGCTCGCGTTTGAGACAACGTTCGCCAGTGGCTTTTCTTTAAGAAATGTTTAGGGGCTGCCTATATTCACAGTGCCAGAAAAAATACCTTTAATTGCACGCTTTCTGTAACCTTTGTTCCTGTTATCATCTTGCCGATGCCTCCTGTAGCCCAATGCTGAGTTCTGAGGCCTTGTCGCTTCCCTCCATTGTCGGTCAAATTGGGGAGCATCGTCTGGAAATCAAGAAAAACATGGCCGTCAATATCAGACATTATGAAGGAAAGAGAGATATATCTACAGTTCTCCCGTATAGGAGAAACCAACAGCGAATGTGCAATTGCCTTTTGCATCTGCATCGATGAATTTTTCTTTACAGAATGTCTACAAATTTGAGTAAGTTTTTCAATTCGAACCTTCTTCCATATTCATGAAGTTCTTCACTTCTTCCTCCTCCCCAGTTCTTGAATTCTTCGACCTTTTAAACTCGTGGCCTCTGTCTCCTGCGAAATTCGAAATTTTACGTTCTGTGAGTGACGCGAAGACGTGCTTGCCCCAAAAAATCAGCTGCTTTTTGGGACGCATCTGATACCAAACTGGAAGCTTAATAATGGGATCGGCCACAGCAACGTGACAAATTGCCCAAATCATGACTTATACCCGATCGCAATAGAACTTTTTTGATGCCGTCAAAGTGTAAACGAGCTAACCAACAAATGAGGAGTCAAGGGTTTAAATTCTGCATGGTTTGAAATAAAAATACCATAGATAAGGAAAACCGTGTGAAAAGCAATTTAAATACATAAAACACAAGAGTTCCCCCCGTGGTTTCCCCTCACAGCAGAGCTTAACTTAAACGGCTTTCAGTTCTGAAACTGGCTTTCAAAGCATGCCAAATGAAGACTCCATATATTTTAAGTCTACCCGCTACTTAACTGAGCCGTCAGGCGAGGATGGTAATGAAATCCCAATTCTCAAGCGGTTGATTGAATATACTCTTAAGGAACTATTAATAGCTCTGCTGAAAATATCTGCAGTTTGCTGTCGCAATTCCACAAAAATGAGCAAAACATTGGATTTCTAGCTTTTGTCGAAAGTTTGATGTCTGGTTAACTGGTTAGATTGCTTGAAATATAATATCACATTAAATAAAAAAACTGAGACTTGATCCAACCAATTAATGCATTTTTTGCCCAGAAAATGTTTAAGGAGATGATTCTTAGACAAAATTTCACCTACCAATATGCTGGCCAACTGCTAAGCGTTCTATGCCAGATTGCGAGTCTCTGACAGACTTTCTTGTCTCACGCACCTACAAGATAGAAATATAATAATGATATCAGAAAAGATAACATATAATACCTGATTCAGCAGCTGGCATCAACAAAGCCCCAGGAATTCACAACCCAATAAGGCCTGGAGCCAGGCCAAAGCACAACGGAATGTGAAAGTTTAGTGACAAGAATGGAAAATCAGTAGGGGTTAAGAGGAATTCCATCAAGCAGTTCTGTGGATATTTCTGATGGGAAGAAAGTGAGATAGCGAGAATAAAAGAAGAAGAGGACCATTGCTAAATCAAATGATAAAGCTAAAAGCACCAAATTAATAAAAATGCAATTATAAAAGAAATATATAAAATACAAGCCAGTATCAAACTGCGTCCATGGCCCAGTTGTAGAATGCTTGCCTTGTATGCAGATCAGGGTTCAATAACCACTGTTGATCATACCACAAACTTGAAAGATGGCACATGCTATTCCCTGCTTAGCATTCAGCACTTTGGGAAAGAGCATGGAAAGAAACAAACAGTGGCATATGTTGGCCTGCCCTCAAGTGTTGCATTCACTGTGCTTCAGAGCTGTGTGGCTCACAGGCTAATGAAACGGAGATAGGCACAGCCTTTTGACCAGCCAGATAGAAATATAGTTAAGTGATTTGATCAAAATATGCGAACTTCAACAGCTCTTGGATGGGAAAATATATTCAAGAGTCAATCTTAAAACAGGATCATACCCCTCCTGGAGCTTTTCTTTCTGATGATGTTGCATGAAAATACTTTGGTTGTCCACTTCCATCATTACTGTATGTCATCACAGATGACGATGAATATGAAAACGAGTTTGGGTCATTTCCAATGGCGCCCTGGAAATAAAAAAATCCTTCCTAGTCTGTTATTGTGAAAAACAAAGAAACAGTCTTGTGGTTACATTAGATGGCTTGCCCAGGAGAGGTCATGCCACAGACATGGTGAACATTGCATTTCTGCAAAGCACTCTGGACATTGGACAAAGAGAGACGCTTATTTTGGAAGTCAAAGCTTTACCATAAATTTTGAATATGGACAATGAGAACTGACAGCATCATCTCAATCTCTGTGGAGAAAGATACTCCATACACCCTTGGTAGTGGCAGAAATATTTTGGCACCAAAACCAAAAACAACAGGGTATGGCATTGAAAATGCACGTTTTCTTGGAGGGAAGATATGGCATACAATGCCATCTTAAATACAAGAGTCCCAGACATTGAATAGCTTCAAAAGAGGCATAAAAAGCTACAACTTTGAGTGCAACTGTAGATTGTGCAAACAATTTGTTAAAAATTTAGGATTTCTATGATTTTAGTCATCATTAACCTGCATCTAAGTTTTGGTTGGCGTTAATTAGCTGATTAGTTGGCTAGACGAAAAGCCAACCTAAAATAGAGTGATTATCATATTATCATTATATACAAAGAGCATAGATTTTGAACACAGAGTACTTCATATTTTGGAAATTATAGCGTCACAAGAAATTTGATGATATGGACAACAGGAAGTAACGGCATCTTCCAAGGCCATTATGATATCACAAACTCCAGTAACTCGTGGTAAAGGATGGTATAGCGTAGACAAAACCAAGTGTTGACATGAACGGTATAATAACTATAGACAGTGTTGAGACAGAATGTTTCCACTTTGGTTACAGTCATCATCAACGATAGGAAAAAGAATATGGAGGTCTTTTACACTATAGAAACATCAAAAACGTGATAAAAAGACAGCCTGAGAGCACGTAGCTTAGCAAGGCAGATGAACCCATCTAAAACGTTAATAAAACATGCAGCCTGGAGAAAGTTAATATCAAGATGATTGTGTGCATGACCAGAAAGACAACCTTCAATGAAGACCTGTGTGCTCACAGGTATCTGCTGAAGATGAACAATGATTCGCTAAAATTTGATTCTCGCTTTAAGTAAAAAAGAACCTGACTCACAGTTCCTCTATGCATATCTCTGAACATAGAATCCATATTTGAAAATAGACACATTGGTCCCATCATATCATTCATAAAGCCATGATGTGGGACTAAATCCTGCCTTTCTCTGTTCCTTTGGAGGCCTCTTGGGCCTTCTAGGGCATGATTGCCCATATGGGGGTGCATGCGGGGCCCCATGCCAAAGGGGTCCCCAAAGTTTCTCATCATGGCATTCATTGAGCTTGCATGGTCCCTGATAATTTAGAAAAGAAATCATTGCAGTTTGAAATTACTAGCATAAAAGTTTATTGTAGTTTCTGCTTCTGTTATTCTACAAACTGCAGTCAACCCTGTCTATTGGATTGTTAAAGTGTTCGAATTATAACAATTTCGAATTGAAGAGATTTGAATTATGGAGGTTCTTTAATGGGAGATTTTCAAGGGACCTGAAAATTTTGTTTGAATTAGCAAAAGTTTTTATGACACAAGTTCGAATCAAACATACAGTATTTCTGAGATGCTTGACAGGATTCATCAAATTGCAATTCGATTAGGGTAAATCGAAGAAGAAGCTTTGTACCTTACTGGAAAAATAATTCGAAAGCATGTTTTGACATGTTCTTAACAAATACTTAAAGCAATTTAAACAAAAAACCAAAACTAAACCTCCACACACAATCCGGTCGGATTCCGCACGAGTGTAGAAAACTTCTTTTGCATCTTTTTACGTGTACCTATCTCAAAGCTCATTTAAATTTACATCGCTCGTTAACTGAACACTTTTGACACGAACGACAAGCTTTCCCCTTGCGGCATCTAGGCATTCAACTATCGATAAACAGGACTCAGTCGATAGAATGATGGTCGGGATAAGTAAACTATACATTAACTCACTACGTCAACATCTGCTCTTGCAGATTTTACAGTAAGTCCTGTTTTCCTATTGGCTTAACAACCAGTGATTATGTGTTTGAAAATGGCTGAGTGGCGATTAGAGGCCTAAGGCCGATGAGTAGAAAGCAACAAAGAACGACTCTCTTGGTGGAATCTGCGATTCCGTTATTGCAAACAGCAACTCAGCAATTCAACTAGTTACCTGAAGAATGGGTCCTCATCAAAAACGCTGAACATATCTCTGCCAAACATAATTCTATATCTGCTCGTTCCTTTCTCGCTGCTCTGAGACGATATAATTAAAGATCTCAACAGTAAATACTTTGTGCTGGTTTCTCGAATTTTCCTCTCGTTTCTAAGACGATTGAGATCAGTACGAGGCAGAACAATAGCGGACTTTCCAGAACACGTCTGCGTGCCAAACGGACGTTGTTCTGCGTACCGATCGGACTTTCTGCCCGCGCGAACTGCTAAGATTCGTAAAAACAATCCAAAAAATCTGTTGATGTAACAAAGTTAAAGACTTGGCAGCTTTTATAAACTATCCAGCAATTTTCCATACATCACGAATAAAATCATACGATGGGAAGCACAGCATCGGCAACCATGGACTCTTTTGTGCGGCCGGATACACGGTGGACCAGCACATTCCAGTGACATTCTTTGAGCTCGCACAGCTGCGTTGCATCCGTGATGAGGAATACAGTGTCACATCTACTAGTTTGAGTGGCAGGCACTTCTATTGTCAATGACCTTAGAAGGAGAATTTTATCAATCATACAACACTCGTGAACAGCTTGCCTCCTTGAACTCTGCTCTCGATCTAATCTATCGACTGGCATAGTAGACTGCAACTTAGCCTCCTCTGCCGCTCAATGCTTTCACAAAAAGCATCTGTTAAGCTGGATGATTATTCGCTTTTAAGGAAACCTTTAAGCATTAAGATTTTTTATTGTAAATGGCTCTTCTTCTCATAAATTTCTATTTCTCCTGAATCATCAACGATCCTTTACTAAATTTCACAACAAGGCCCATATTGATAACGAGGCATTCATACTCACTGATCAGTGTTATTACTATTATGTTACAACCATCGTCGTGCCAACTTTCGTAGCAACTGTCGTCAAAGCAGAGAGCGAAGCCAAAATCAAACTAGAACGATGGCACATAATTTCTTACTCGCATAGAAAGCATTCATAGGATCTGAAGAATTTCATAGAAAATTCAACTTTATTGAACAATTCCCTTGTAGCAAAAAGCATACTATATGCTTTGACAAACAGAGCATAAAGAAACTCCATAGTTTTAAAAGGTCCAAAATCTTTGGTTACTCGCTCGGCTTGGTAACTTTTATCACCTTGGCTCTTCCAATTGGACCATTTGAAAATTTTGCGGTCATGTGAGTGTCACCATGAGAAACGTTTAGTTCGTTTGATATGCTCGATTCTTAAAAGCATCAGCCAAATTCAGTCTTACTTCCATTCTGATCCCCATCTTCTTCATTTCAAAAATTCAAAGTTAATCAAATTAACTCTGCAAAAATGATTCACTAATAAACAAGTTAGGCAAACTGATTCCTTCTAAAGGGGCACATTCGCTAATAGTACCCCCACTCCTGCTTGTATTTACCCCAAAAGAGAAATGGAAAATATTTACCAAAAATACTTTTGATCATTATCGGCGGTCCTTCGATATCGAAGAAGACGGAGAGGAAGCCGTTTGGTTGGGGAGTTTTGGTGCCTTCATCTCTTGTGAGATCTAAAGCTACGCAGCAATGTTGGCCTAAATTAAAATTCTGCAGCTGGAAAATGGCGCACCTTCTTGGAAGAGCTGTTAAATTCTAGTGATCTTCCGATGATTCGTGACTGGGTTTTCACGAGCCTGTTAGTGCAACTTCAAAAGTTCTAGGGAGCCTACGTCTGTGCAGCTTGGGGAAAAGTTCTGACACTAGGTGCCATTTCTCCGCAAAAACTTTAGGCTTCGAGACACCTATCCGTAATAAAATCAACTCTAGAGTGTAAGGCCGAAGCCAACTGCTTAGGTCACACTATAAGTCAAAGTTGAGGGTCACGGACAAGAGTCAAAGGACAGTGTCAAAGGTCAAGTGAGCGACTATTCGAACTAATTGGCCGCCTCTTTAGACTACTGCGTGGATTGGCCAACTGGTTGAACTGGCTGCCTGTTCGCAGACAGTTGGCTACCCACGAAGAGAAGCGAAACGCCTCAAGTGATCGACACTTGCACAATAAATAATGAAGCGTAAAAGCGATGAAAACTAAAATTATCTGTATCGGAAAATGTATTTACATGTACGTCGTTCCGTATGTACATGGTACAAAAAATTTCATATACCAACTCCTTTTGGAGGCAAAACTCTTGAATCATTGGATTGTGAGAAGGTGCTCACTTCGAATAAACTTAGAATAAAGCAGATTGTCTATCTCTTGAAACCGCATGACTACTTTGTACGTCTTTAGGCCACAAATTGCTGCAATTTGAACTGCAAATAACAACAGTTTCTGCATGTTTTATGCTTTCAATTCCTGATCGCTCTTTTCTTTCTTAGAATTTACCGTCTCGATGCTCAACCCTCCGGTCTTGTGCGCACTCATTGTAACAAGTCCAGAAGGCATTGACGTCACGATGTATTCCCCGCAGGGGCTTATCTCATACAGGAGACCGTAGAAATCAGTTGTGAAAGTCGCGAGCTGTTTACCTTGCACAAGATCCCACAGTACGACATAAGAATAATGGAACTGCGACCTGACGGAATGAACGGCCCGACTTCCGTCCGAAGACATGCCGAGACAATGCTTATCATCCATATACCCTCCTCGTATCGACCGAATCGGCTCCGACAGCGAGAAGCGAAGCTCTCCGTCGCTCAAATTCCACACGCGCAACACCGAATCTGCGCTGGCGGACAGCACGCAGTTGCCCTGGGTGGATACCATTATTTTGAGAATTCGATGGTGCCTGGCCTCGATTTCACGCACGATCGTTCCCTTGATTAGATCTAAGACGAGAATCTGGTGGTCCGGTTCCGTCAAATGCACAAGGTAGTGTCCGTCCTCTGATATCGAGCATATCTTGTGCAGGTATTGTCCATTTCTCAACGATATCGAATGCAACTGTTGCCTCGTTTTAAGGTTGACGACAATGATCTCGTCCTGTGTAGCACTAGCCGAATCGTAGGCCTCGTTTTCAAAAGAGAGCTCCTCTCTACTGTTAAACGTCGAATTCGCCTCCATGATGCAAGCACCGATGGCGCCATTTTTCGAGACAAGCACGTTGTGAAAGCTGCGGCCCTCGGGTGCCTGAAAGTCCCAGACGACTTCTCTGCTTCGTACATTGAACACACTCGCACAGGCCAGGTTGTCCGATAAGGCTGCGATATGAGAGCTGTCGCAGACGGCGAAATACCGCTGACCAGACTCTAGCTCGTACGCTAACGACCCGTTGGTCAAATCAAAAAGCCAGACTCTGCCATCTTGAATCTCAACTACGGCGCTGTTGTTAACCGTTAGCAGAACCCGCTTCAGTTTGGGACATTGGTACATTTTCAGACACGAACAACTAGAATCATACATTCCAATAGCCTCCTTGATTTTGCTCCATGCAATAAAAACTTCAGGGCTTTTCTCAGTAAAAAGTATACGCGCATCCATTGGGTGATTTGAAATGGCGGCTGTCTGCATCGCAGCGAACTCGCCAACCTCGCTCTTGGGCCGGAGCAGACACGGACTCGAGGGCATGAGAAGATGGCCCATTTGAACTGCAGAGTTGATAAAATTTGTTACTACTGGACTAATCAAACCAAATGAGCTTACATCACGGTCAACATCTAAATTTCCAGCTGCATTTGTATCTCCGTTTTTTGGCGCATCAGGTTTATCATTAACTGGAAGATTCGATTCGCCGTGTGCGTCGACATTTTCATGTCCGTCGCTTTCTTGAGAATTCACGTCAACGACATGCTCATCCTGTGATACATTTTCCTCTTTATCTGGTGGAGGCGACGACTGTATCTTCGTTGCGACGCCACTATCAAAGCTGTTTGTTTGGTGCTCTCGTTGCAACCGAGAAAATACCTGAGCCGGAAACTGCTCCGGATCGAGAGTGAGTGCATCAGTCGACAACTCAAAGAACTCTTTAATTACTAGCAAATCCCTGTCCCCCGGGTCGATCGTTAGCGCGTGATGGAAATCGTTCAAGATGTGGCCTACAGATGTCGCACGTAGCTTGTCGTACAGAAACTCAAAGTTGCAAATTGCTTGGCATTTTAGCTCTGACAAGTTCTTACGCTGGAGAAGGTAAAATGGAAAAAATTGTAGCTTTTCCAGATTGAAAAGCTGCTTCGGAGGCTCTCTGACAAGACCCAGTGAGCAGTTCGAGTTTCGAAATACACCGGGTGATTCTAAGGAGAACGACTTGCGCGGCTCCGTTTTCTCGAGAGACTCAAAAGAGTTCGGGACCTGCACGAAATAATCAACTATCATCTGAGTAGTGTTCTGCACGGAGATTTCTCCCTTGAGGTAGCGTTCTACAGCTACTCTCTCTATCGAGGAGTGAAACCACGTGCAAACCACTTGACCGTTTAGCCATCGCGAGCTGAGCAAAGTTGACAGAGAGCTCAGGACTCTAGAAACTATTCCAGAACCTTCTTGCAAAGTCGCCACCTTGCTATTCGCCGCATTCACCATGCACGTGCAGAGACATTTCTTGGAAATACCGAAACGTGACACGGATACGAGCGCTGAAATCAAAGCGACGTGTTCATGACCGCCTGACCTCTCGGCGTCCGCGAAAATATCGCCAATGTACTTCTGCAAGATGACCTTTTCGGAATGAAATGAGATAGGTTAGCAAAATAGGTAAGCAGTATGGGTAATCAATAATTGTAAGCAAAAATGCAAGCAAAATAGGCAAGCGAAGATGGTATCAAATGTAGGTAATAAAAAAGGTAAGCAAGTTAGCAAAGCAAAAAGTAAGGAAAATAGGTAAGCAAAAGGTCAGCGAAAAAAACAAAGCAGAGACGTAAGGAAAATTGGTAGGTAAAATAGATAAGCAATAAATTGATCAAAATAGGTAAGCGAAAAAGGTATCAAATATAAGTAATAAAAAAGGTACGCAAATTAGCAAAGCACAAAGTAAGGAAAATAGGTAAGCAAAAGGTTAGCGAAATAGCAAAATAGAGAAGTAAGGAAAATTGATAGGTAATATAGGTAAGCAATAAGGTAATCAAAATAGGTGTGCGAAAAAGGTATCCGATATAGGTAAGCAAAATAGCAAAGCAGAAAAGTAAGGAAAATTGGTAAGCCACTGGGTATCAAATATAATGTTTCGATGCAAAGAGCAGGCAGTTGTTCCTTACCTGGTTAGGTAAGCTGACGTCTTCATTTCCTCGCCAGGACTTTGACTTGTGAAAAAGGATATTTACATAAACAGGTGACCAGCAGGATGTCAGAGAATTCGATATGGCGGTCTTCTGCAGCTCCGAGAGGGTTCTGTCTGCAGCAACAAGCATGCTGTCCAACATTTCAATTCCATCTTGGACGGTTTTGGCCGGCAGCTCTCTGTAGCTGTTTATGTCCGTGAACAGCGTCTACGAAAACGGAGCTGATCACATCCATGTTTTGTGACAGTTCTTAAGGTGCGAAATCATGAGAATTTTGATTTTAACAAAAATGGAATTACAAGGAATTGTAATCAAGTATAAGTAAAATCAATGAAAACTGGGTAGGTAAACTAGAATAAAACTGTCGAGGGAAAGAGCAACAAAAAAGTTTAACTGCAGCAGAATGTCAAAATTGAAAGGACAAAATGATATCTTAAGATTTTATAAACAACCAAATGGTTGGGAAGGGATCTTATAGCAAAGCTAATTTGTAGAGCCCCACCCGGCCGATCCTGCAGATTTAGACGTACTAAATGAAATTTTAGTTGTTACGTGTAGCTACTGCAAAGGAAATAAGCTGTTATATCAATGACAAATAAGTATTTTTTGATCAGAGTTTTTTTCTCTTTTTTTCAATAAGATTCAAACGCCAGATTGGAAAATAAGTGTCTTTTATTGGTCGCATTATTGAAGAGAGGTTCGTTTTTTTAAAGAATGAAGTGCTCTGGTGCCAGAGAGCTTAGCCCATGGGTAGTTGTGTCAAATGTTTGCGCATTAAGTCCTTTAGCAGATGAAAGATTAGTCACGATCATGGATTAACGTAGCGAAACGGAGACTTCGGAGAACGCTAATAACAGCAACAGGACTCCTTGCTCCCTTCCAATTTGGTGGCATGTGAACGCCTCATCGTTTTCATAGCATTTTGAAATTTACCGGGCAAAACAATTCGATATTAAAACACTATTGAAGCTTCGATATCAATAGCAAATAAGTATTTTGTGATCTAATCAAAAGGTGTAAGTTTTTTGGTTAGGAGACGATTGTCAGTGACGTGATGGATGGCCTGTTAACTGAGTTTCAGATACACTAATTGAATAGAAACGAATGAATGAACTAATCTAGCAGATTTCATTGAACCTCAAAAAGCATGAAATACTATGGGTCCTTACGAAGACCACAGCATAACTTGTATACAGCGAAAAAGATTATGGGAATTTATTGATGAAAGGCCTTTTCAATATATCTAAAGAGAAATTTGCTTGTTAAAGTGATAAAAGCATGCTAATCTCCCCCAATCTCTAGGGTATCACCGTGTCGAATGATCACGATGTCATTTTATGAAATGGAGACCAAGTTATGCAAGCATTAAGAGGGAAGTAAAACTTTTCCATATAGCACTCATCGGAGTAGATGGCGTCAGAATATTGATCGATTGCATTTTTATATTTGCGAAATCTAGACGGTACAAATTTTTCAGCCGAAAATCGTCATAGTATAAGACGTGAGAAATGATGATTGGAAGGAACATAGGAAATTAATACCCAGTTGCATCTTAGTATAGCGAAAAATATTGGAATCTTTTTCATCCGACACTTATCAGTGTATGAAACGTGAGAAATGATGATCGAAAGAAATTTACGAAGGGAGTACCGAATTGCATCTTAACTTAACGAAAATCCTTCGGATTATTTTAACCTGACACTTGTTATCTTTTGTGTTGTCACAAAATTGCTGTACTTTCTTTTGTTAGCTGTTTGGTGTTGGCTCTGAATCATCCACATGTTCAAGAGACGTACCTTGGCAATGGGGATGGTCTCCTTGCGTGCAGAGAGGACGATTTTGACGTTGCCTGTGAGGAGTGAAGGTATAAAGCAGAAGAAGTCAAGGTCTGCGCCAAACACTTCCAGGTCATCGATCCCCGCAATGAAAATCACCAGCGGTTGCGAGTCGGTTGCGAACTGGAAAAGATTCGGCAAAAACTGCACCAGGTCTCCAAGGCTCTGAAAAGGAAGCACAATGGGAGCACTTAGACAAGGAAGAAAAGGCAGCGACGAAAGGCAAACAGCAAATTGATCGAGACGCTTGAGAGGATCACCAACGGTCTCGTAATAAACTGCATCACCAGAAAGAAAAAGACTGGTGTAAGGATAGCTCAGTGGTAGGATTCTTGCGCATTAATCCGATGGTCTGTGGTTCGAATCCCCATCAGTTTAACTTTCACTTAGAGTGAAGAGATTCGCCAGCTCTCTGTAATTCCAGGCGTAGGAATCGCGAGGTGTGGTCACATCGAGAGGAAGGACCTGGAGACTGCTCGATAAGCAAAAACTTCTTAGCATCCAAATGTCTATTAAAATGTTGGCAGTTAATGCACAAAACATATTCATTCATTAAAACTACTATTAAAACTGTCCAGGTAGAATCATGTGTGTGAAAAAAGAAGAAGATATGCCTCACCAGAGGCTCAAAAAGGCTCAAAACTCCTATGTGAAGACAGAAATGTAGACATTGATTTAAAATTTAAGCAGTGTTGGCAAATAACGGGATGAAAATGACGGCTTTCCATTGCCGTACCAACATTGATATCCTTAGCAATTGTATCTATCTTAATAACGTGAGCTAAATGATAGTGAACAGAACTAAAAACAAATATGAATGATTACAAAGAATAACTAATAGATAAGAATCGTTACAAATGATTATGGATGATTAGCAAGAATTAAGAATATAGAGGAATAGTTACGAATAAATAGGAATAGTTACGAATAAAATGAAAAAGGGTATACAAATAGATAAGAATGATTACAAAAAGCTAACAATAAATATGAATGCATCTATATAAAGAAATGTAAATACGAAAAATTGCGAATAAGTACGAATAAATACATATGGTTACGAATAATTACGAATGAATAAAATGAAGATATGAATTATTTCAAAATTTCTTTAAAGTAAGAATAATATCCTAAAAGGCTTTCATCGATAACAGCACTGTTGCTTTTTTGGTGAGTTTTATTGGGGAAAGGCCAGGGTGGCCTATACAAACCCCAACAAAGGAAGAAACAAGAAAGCGAAAAGCTAAGAGGAGAGAAAATCAGATTAAGTTCATTGATCTTAGATTTGAAAGATGGCAAGTTGTAGGATTGAATAAGTGATGTTGGAGAAAAGCCACGATGGTGCATACAAAGCCCTACCAAAGGAAGGAAGAAGAAAGCGAAAGACTAAGAGGAGAGAGAGATCAGATTAAGTTTATTGATCTTGGATTTGAAAGATGGCAAGTTGTAAGATTGAGTGAGTTATGTTGGGAAAAGGTCATGGTGGCCTATACAAAGCCCCAACAAAGGAAGAGAGAAGAAAGCGAAATGCTAAGAGGAGAGAGGGATCAGATTAAGTTCATTGATCTTAGATTTGAAGGAAGGCAGGTTATTCTTTTTCATCGAGTCCCTCCCTAAAATGTGCTTTGAGGGAAAGTGGTTGCAAAATCGGTTACGAGCCGATAAAAATGAGTCGAGATCACTTTTGGCGGTCGAAATCCAGGGACATTAACATGGCAGGTTGTAAGATTCAGGAAAGCAAGGAGAAGGCAAGATGTTCTATAAATTGCATGTTCTTGGGATGAATTATGATTTGTGGGATGGAATTCGCGGAGTAGGCAGTCGAATCTACAAATAATGTTGCTGAAAAGGCATCTCTGTATAAAGAATGTATTACCAACTTATTGCAGTAAAAGTATCAATGATAACGGAAATATCAGATCTGTGACTACCTTTGGCACAACACCAGGGTCGGTTTTGTAAGCAAAGCTTAGCTGTAGGCAAATACTTTGCAAGAGTAAGTGTAGCGACGTGGAATCACGTGTTGACCCGATGAGTCTCATTACAATGCTCGTTCCAGTCCCCATCCATTCTTTTGCCATTGAGCTTGACTTTGCAATAACTGACGAGCGTCCACAACCCGAGTCACCGTATAAAATCAAAGGTTTCTGAAAGGGACCTGTAGGAAAAATAGAAAATATTTCAACCCGAGTCGCATACTCGATTTGGAGCGTAGCTGCAACCAGAGACAGGGCCCTGAGATTTTTCTAGGGAAGTGGATTTGATGAGACGATTTCCCACTGCCTTCCTTACCAATGGCGTCTCAAATGGGACGCATGGAGGAATCGAACCCACAACTAACAGCCCCCGTGTTATGAGTCCGTATGCTTGACCACCAAACCACGGCACTACCACTGCACCACGAAAAATATCACAAACACATAATGGGTGCGGGAAATTACTATTAATAACTTTTCCACAGAAAGTAGACTATTTTATTAGCAACTCGTACCATTAATACGCTGAAATTCTCCTTAATGTACAACAGTCCCTAAGTACTGCACTGTGAGTTTGAATATTCAATCCCGTAAACTACCGTGCCACCGAATCAACCGGTAAAAAAGTCGGCACCTGAGTCTGAAAGAAAAGCTTTCAGTACATTTGGTGAGAATTTTACAGTGAAATCATAAATGATGATGAAATTACCTTGAAGATAGGCCTTAACCGTTTGCAATACACCAACGTCACCGACAAAGTCCTTGCACTTGCTGTGGCATTCAAATATATGCGTGTATATCTCATCGCGTAGACACAAGTAGTCGCTCTCAACAGATGGGAACATTCTCATCACTTCGATCAGTTTCGTCATAACACGTGGCATGAGGATCTCTTTCAGCGAGTTCATATACACTCTCCTTCCATCGTTGTCATGCTTGACTGCCGAAAGCGTCGCATCCAGGGCTACGACGTCGCTTTGTCGCAAACTCGCGCTTTCCATCATTACGGCTCTGGATTCGTTTCGCATGGACTGGAGTTGGTAGTACGAATTTGCGTCGTGGTCATCCTCGTAGGTTTCCACGCTGGACACCGATCGCATGCATTTCCGCAAATCTGTTATCTTTCGTTCAATCGGAATCAACGTCATGTCCTTTAGCTCGGATAACAATAGTGTCACGTGCCTTTCGAGCTCTTCAAGGGAACAAATGTTTTGCTTGTTGAAAATTCTCTAACAGTTTCAGCATATTGCATTTGTGCAAAACACAATATACCAAGGAAACTTTTCAGAAGAGAAACAAAATACCAAAAGGCAGCAACAAATCATAGCGTCAAAGTTTAAAAATATTTCATATGAATGTTAAAAGCCTTTCCGAGTTGTTATGGAGCCTTTCGCGGCGTTTTTGCGCAGCGCTTTTGCACAGCGTTATAGAACCTTTCGTAGCGTTTTTGCGTAGCGTCATAGAACCTTTCGTAGCGTTTTTGCGTAGCGTCATACAACCTTTTGCAGCATTATTGCACAGCATTATGGAACCTTTCGCCACATTTTTTAGCTATGCCTTAAATTTTACATGCTGTTCATTACACTTGCAGGAGTTAATTGTTGGCTGTATCTTGGGTTTGAAAGAGGAACAAGCGATTGAAAAATTTGCTCCTCGCTTCTTGGAATCAGGCCATGGGTGCTTCGCTGTTCCTCAACATGAAAGCATGAAACTAACTTAATACTGTCGCAAAGCAGCCAGAGGATAAAACTAAAACTACGAAGGAACGATGATCTAGTTCGCAGGAGCCAGTTTCACACAACGATCAAATAGAAGGGGCATAGCAAAACACATTCAACAAATCCATCGGAATAAAGACAGTTTGGCGTGTTGGGGTCTACGAATGACTAGTTGTGATCATTATGTTAAGGTGCTGTTCTGAGTTGTTATGCTGCGTTTTTGTGTTATGCATTCGTTTGCTGCGCTGCGATGTTAATTACTTCTTTTGGCGAGTCCCGCTGTCTTCCTTAATTTGTCATTCGACTTCCATCAGTGTTCTTTTGCTATATTCACTGTATACGTCGTTTGTTCAATTCGAGCTTAGTTCTAGTTAGCGTTGGTTTGTCTCCATTAGCTAAGGCCTAAGGCCTAAGGCTGCAGCCGCTGCTTCTCCGATCTATCAAAAGAACCCCGAAAACGTTATAACAGTAGGGGAAGTCTACGGAAAAGCAGTTATCATGATAAGGAAAAAGGCAAATGACATCCTTTGCTATTTACCTGGTTGGAAGTACTTCCACAGCTGTTTTTCCCCTTCAAAGCATTTTTGAAGAAGATTCTCACAAAGATGGACTAGCTCATCTAATGCATCCCCATTCTCTTCCACGCTTTTCTTCAAGACAAAACAATGTGAATTATCATTGTGATCGGCCTCGTAAAGGCCTTTGAGCCTGGCAGCTTTCTCACTGTCGAGCAAATCCTGTGTGATCTTTTCGAAGTCCTGGGCAGATATTTCCGTTGGAATTATTAGTGGTCCCATTTTCTCTCCAAAACAACCCTGAAACGGCATTGAAACTTGCTCAGTATTTACAAACGGCGACAAAATGCTTCTTCTTTTTAAACTTCTTATTCATGAAAATATTAAACATGAAAATGTAAACCTCTATAATTGGGAAGTTTACAAATGGCTTGCCTGAGGAAAACAAATGGGTATATAAAAGTGAAATCAAAATAAATCTATATTAAAAGTTAATAAGAAAAATAAATAAATGTCTTTACAAAGGTATCGTCTAAAATCTGTTTTACAATTTCAATAGTTCTGGATCCAGCCATTCTTTGTTTCTGCAGCAAAAAACATAGCAAGTCGATCGGATGGTAATGTTCATCAATCTTCTTAATATGAACTTTCTCGCGCTAATAATAAAAATAATAATAATAATCCATTCATTCATCCTTTCTCTCATTTTCCAATCATAAGAAGGCGATCACTTATCTCACTCTGATGTCGGATCACTAAGGTTTCGTCCGTTGTCAGAAGACGTCCGTTACAACATGGTGGCCACCGACATCAAACGGGGTGAAATCAAAGCGAACTCCACCGAAAAATCATACCATCATGACAACAGGCATTCCAAATCGCTTGATTGCATCCATTTCACCCACAGAGAGCCCCATTCGTTTGTCCTCAAGTGCCCAGTTCTTGTTTGGCAGTTTACTCTGAGTGGAGGTAAGGTGGATGACGTCACACACGAACCCGTGCTTACAGCAGAAATCAGCAATGGATGGGAGACAGTCTTTGATTAGGTATTCTTGCTCAATATGGGTGTCTAAAAGAGACAATGTAGTTTAGTTAAATGCCTTGAAGGAGCGAAGAACTGCCTGGTGCAAATATTTGTCCTCCCACGTAATTCAACTACAGTAGGCGGGCTGTATACCAAGTCTATTAAACAAGAAACAGGTCCGACCGTCCAATAATAAATTTAAACATTCTATTGAGGTCTCTTCTATTTGTATTTCTCCTTTTCTTCTCATAAAATAAGCTACCCTCCATCGCCATCATCATCATCATCATCATCATCATCATCATCATCATCATCATTATCATCACCATCATCATCATCATCATCATCATCATCATCATCATTATCATTATCATCATAATCATAATCATAATCATCATAATCATCATCATCATCATCATCATCATCATCACAATCATCATAATCATCATCATCATCATCATATGGACCACATTGACTCTTTCCCTACAAAAGACCCGATCGTCCATGGTCTTGTGAAGATCTTCAAGTTGTAAGCCAGTGCTTTCCGTCAGCAATTTTGTGTACGTCTTGACAGGCCTTCCTACCCTCCTTAATTGAATCAAATGAAATGAAATAGGCATTGAAGGTGGCAGCGTTGACGCAGTCGATAGAACAAAATGAAGAGAGGCCCACCTGCTTTGCCAGAAACTAAAACCTTGACCATCCTGGTGGAACCGCAAATTGACGTGTCATCCTGTGGATCGAACATGGCACCACGAGGAGAACCGATTCGCATGCTATGTCCATAGGATTGGAAGCCAAAATTTGAAAGTGATTTAGACGAGAGGCCATGGAACAGGGGCGGTGGCCTTCCATCCATCTGCTCCGGGAGAACCGGCATTGGCTCATCGAGAGGCAAATCTTGATAGCCTGGAAAAAACGAACAAGTTCAAAATCAATCAACTGACAACTGACAACTGACAACTGACAACTGACAACTCTCTCTCTCTCTCTCTCTCTCTCTCCGAGTCTCTCTCTCTCCGAGTCTCTCTCTCTCTCTCTCTCAAGGTCTCTCTCTCTCTCAAGGTCTCTCTCTCTCTCTCTCTCAAGGTCTCTCTCTCTCTCTCTCTCAAGGTCTCTCTCTCTCTCAAGGTCTCTCTCTCTCTCAAGGTCTCTCTCTCTCTCAAGGTCTCTCTCTCTCTCTCAAGGTCTCTCTCTCTCTCTCAAGGTCTCTCTCTCTCTCAAGGTCTCTCTCTCTCTCAAGGTCTCTCTCTCTCTCAAGGTCTCTCTCTCTCTCTCAAGGTCTCTCTCTCTCTCAAGGTCTCTCTCTCTCTCAAGGTCTCTCTCTCTCTCAAGGTCTCTCTCTCTCTCTCAAGGTCTCTCTCTCTCTCAAGGTCTCTCTCTCTCTCTCAAGGTCTCTCTCTCTCTCTCAAGGTCTCTCTCTCTCTCAAGGTCTCTCTCTCTCTCAAGGTCTCTCTCTCTCTCAAGGTCTCTCTCTCTCTCAAGGTCTCTCTCTCTCTCAAGGTCTCTCTCTCTCTCTCAAGGTCTCTCTCTCTCTCAAGGTCTCTCTCTCTCTCAAGGTCTCTCTCTCTCTCAAGGTCTCTCTCTCTCTCAAGGTCTCTCTCTCTCTCAAGGTCTCTCTCTCTCTCAAGGTCTCTCTCTCTCTCAAGGTCTCTCTCTCTCTCTCAAGGTCTCTCTCTCTCTCTCAAGGTCTCTCTCTCTCTCAAGGTCTCTCTCTCTCTCAAGGTCTCTCTCTCTCTCAAGGTCTCTCTCTCTCTCTCAAGGTCTCTCTCTCTCTCTCAAGGTCTCTCTCTCTCTCTCAAGGTCTCTCTCTCTCTCAAGGTCTCTCTCTCTCTCAAGGTCTCTCTCTCTCTCAAGGTCTCTCTCTCTCTCAAGGTCTCTCTCTCTCCCAGGGTCCCTCTCTGTGATTACGTGCACCAGTACAGCTTCCGCTTTTGGTAAAAGTGTGAAACATTGAGCTGGCGAGGATTGAAATTGAACAAATCGTATATGGCATTGCTTCAACTCAAATAAAATTTACTTGGCGCGTATGTACTTTCAAGCAGAAAAACAGCTAATTAACAGTAAATCTAACTCGCTGCCTCAATGTTTTTCTTCCCTTTCATCGTTGTACGGAATTCTTATTTATCATGATTGTAACTAGATTATTTAGTTTGTTGTAGTTTTTCAAGGCAGTAAGGAAATCCGTCTTAACTTCTACCCTGGGTAAAGAACATTTGATGAGAAATGAGAAACGAAATAAAGTATAATAATAATAATTATTATAATAATACAAAACTTGTATAGCGTTCCCATACTAATGGATCACATCAAGTTTATTGATCTTAGATTTAAAAGATGGCAAGTTGTAGGATTGAGTGAGTTATGTTGGGGAAAGGCCATGGTGGCCTATACAAAGCCCCAAAAAAGAAAGAAAAAAGTTAGCGAAAGGCTAAGAGGAGCGGGAGATCAGATCAAGTTTATTGATCTTAGATTTGAAAGGGGGCAAGTCGTATGATTCAGGAAAGCAGTGAAGCAAGACGTTCCATAAATTGCATTTTCTTGGAATGAATGATGATTTGTGGGATAGAGTTCGTGAAGTAGGCAGTGAA
This sequence comes from Pseudorhiza aurosa, assembly GCA_964026355.1. Classification (NCBI taxonomy): domain Eukaryota; kingdom Metazoa; phylum Cnidaria; class Scyphozoa; order Rhizostomeae; family Lychnorhizidae; genus Pseudorhiza; species Pseudorhiza aurosa. Next base: position 4,486,510 of record OZ032129.1, on the reverse strand, counting down.
ATCTATAACATAGCCTGCATATCAAATCTACGTAAAGAAATTTAGCTTAGCTGCTTACGGCACGATGAACTATACTTATCATATTCTACTAAAAAGCAAAGTATTGAAATTGTGGGAATCACCTGCTGACGAAACAGATGCAGTCTCAACCAAACGAGACACATTCTGGTTCTTGATGGGCGGGTCACACCTCTTCGGTGAGTCATCATCATCGGCTACTTTCGCCGTAGAGGCTACTTCCTTACGCAGAGTCTTAATATCTGATTTGGCAGTTTGCGACTTCTTCTGAGAACGGTGATCGGATGATTCGTTGTATGGATCGGGTGATGAAACAGAGCTCATATGAAATGAGTTGCTCATATTCTTGCTTATATGGCTGATCTTCTTCGTCGAGTTTTGTTGCGTTGCGTACTACAAAAAAGCCAATATTTCTCAACCTGGTTTCATAAGCCAATATTGCTCAACCTGGTATTATAAGCCAATATTTCTCAACCTGATATTATAAGCAAATATTTCTCCACCTGGTATTATAAGCCAATATTTCTCAACCTGGCTTCATAAGCCAATATTTCTCAACCTGGTATTATAAGCCAATATTTCTCAACCTGAAACCAAGATAAACAAAAACCAACCAAGATAAACAAAAACCAACCAAGATAAACAAAAACCAAGATAAACAAAAACCAAGATAAACAAAAACCAAGATAAACAAAAATCAAGATAAACAAAAACCAAGATAAACAAAAACCAAGATAAACAAAAACCAAGATAGACAAAAACCAAGATAAACAAAAACCAAGATAAACAAAAACCAACCAAGATAAACAAAAACCAAGATAAACAAACCTCAGATTCCAGTCTGATTTTTCCAAGTGGGTGCTCTTTATAATATTCCAGCATGTCTGTTATGGAATCGAAGTACTCCCCGCCAACAGATATGCCGTTAGAGACAGCAGCTATTGCATGATGTGAAACATATTGACCAGAACTAAACAGAAATATAAATATGCCCTAGCTTGAATCACACATGACGCAATCATTTATGCTTCAATATTGTTAGAAATATGAAGAGTGATTGGTGATGATTGGTCCAAACAGGCTACCGATCATCACCAATTAATCAATTTCATACGCTTCAATCCGCACCTGGGCACGAGTTTCGTAGTCTCATTTGGCCATCACCTAATGTTTCATACTCTGACCAGTGTCAAATGAAAAGATCATCAGTGGGATGTAATTATGGTTTAAACTGCATAGTATTATTGCGGCCATTATTTGACGTTTTACACTCTAATGAATGTCAAATGAAAAGATCTTCAGTGTGACGTAACTACGGTATAAATTGCATGGTCTTATTTCTGCCATCATCTGACGTTTCATACTCTGATCAGTGTCAAATGAAAAGATCTTCAGTGTGACGTAACTACGGTATAAATTGCATGGTCTTATTTCTGCCATCATCTGACGTTTCATACTCTGATCAGTGTCAAATGAAAAGATCTTCAGTGTGACGTAATTACGGTATAAATTGCATGGTCTTATTTCGGCCATCATCTGACGTTTCATACTCTGATCAGTGTCAAATGAAAAGATCTTCAGTGTGACGTAATTACGGTATAAATTGCATGGTCTTATTTCGGCCATCATCTGACGTTTCATACTCTGATCAGTGTCAAATGAAAAGATCTTCAGTGTGACGTAATTACGGTATAAATTGCATGGTCTTATTTCGGCCATCATCTGACGTTTCATACTCTGATCAGTGTCAAATGAAAAGATCTTCAGTGTGACGTAATTACGGTATAAATTGCATGGTCTTATTTCGGCCATCATCTGACGTTTCATACTCTGATCAGTGTCAAATGAAAAGATCTTCAGTGTGACGTAACTACGGTATAAATTGCATGGTCTTATTTCTGCCATCATCTGACGTTTCATACTCTGATCAGTGTCAAATGAAAAGATCTTCAGTGTGACGTAATTACGGTATAAATTGCATGGTCTTATTTCTGCCATCATCTGACGTTTCATACTCTGATCAGTGTCAAATGAAAAGATCTTCAGTGTGACGTAATTACGGTATAAATTGCATGGTCTTATTTCGGCCATCATCTGACGTTTCATACTCTGATCAGTGTCAAATGAAAAGATCTTCAGTGTGACGTAATTACGGTATAAATTGCATGGTCTTATTTCGGCCATCATCTGACGTTTCATACTCTGATCAGTGTCAAATGAAAAGATCTTCAGTGTGACGTAATTACGGTATAAATTGCATGGTCTTATTTCGGCCATCATCTGACGTTTCATACTCTGATCAGTGTCAAATGAAAAGATCTTCAGTGTGACGTAATTACGGTATAAATTGCATGGTCTTATTTCGGCCATCATCTGACGTTTCATACTCTGATCAGTGTCAAATGAAAAGATCTTCAGTGTGACGTAATTACGGTATAAATTGCATGGTCTTATTTCGGCCATCATCTGACGTTTCATACTCTGATCAGTGTCAAATGAAAAGATCTTCAGTGTGACGTAACTACGGTATAAATTGCATGGTCTTATTTCTGCCATCATCTGACGTTTCATACTCTGATCAGTGTCAAATGAAAAGATCTTCAGTGTGACGTAACTACGGTATAAATTGCATGGTCTTATTTCTGCCATCATCTGACGTTTCATACTCTGATCAGTGTCAAATGAAAAGATCTTCAGTGTGACGTAATTACGGTATAAATTGCATGGTCTTATTTCGGCCATCATCTGACGTTTCATACTCTGATCAGTGTCAAATGAAAAGATCTTCAGTGTGACGTAATTACGGTATAAATTGCATGGTCTTATTTCGGCCATCATCTGACGTTTCATACTCTGATCAGTGTCAAATGAAAAGATCTTCAGTGTGACGTAATTACGGTATAAATTGCATGGTCTTATTTCGGCCATCATCTGACGTTTCATACTCTGATCAGTGTCAAATGAAAAGATCTTCAGTGTGACGTAATTACGGTATAAATTGCATGGTCTTATTTCGGCCATCATCTGACGTTTCATACTCTGATCAGTGTCAAATGAAAAGATCTTCAGTGTGACGTAATTACGGTATAAATTGCATGGTCTTATTTCGGCCATCATCTGACGTTTCATACTCTGATCAGTGTCAAATGAAAAGATCTTCAGTGTGACGTAATTACGGTATAAATTGCATGGTCTTATTTCGGCCATCATCTGACGTTTCATACTCTGATCAGTGTCAAATGAAAAGATCTTCAGTGTGACGTAATAGCAATTCCGTTGGTCAAGTTTTGTGAAAAGTTTTGTGCACGTACCAAACAGAAACAAATCTCTCTGACGAAATGTCTTCGGATAGCAAAAACTCGCCCTCCTTCGCATTAATGAGCAGCGTCTCAGCTTCATCCCTAGAGACTTGGAAGGTTGGTTTCCTATAAAAAGATTAGAATCAAATTAGGCACGGTCAAGGTCGAAGACGGCCAGAGAAGGGGCTATATAAAGCAAGTGTCAGCATTGCGGAAGCCAAAGCTACCCGTTCCTTTCCGAGCAAAGATTGTAGGCGAAACAAGAAACTTAAAGAAACTCACAAAGCGTGGCTGTGTAAAGAGGAAAGAGCAAAAAATTCCATTAAGAATAAAGCTCGCCTAAAACTTGGGAAGTTTGCAAGGCGTGGTTAAGTTTAGGTGAGGTAGAACCAAAATGTTACTCACTAGGACGAGTCTAACCACCAGGAAGTTTGATGCAGAGGCGTAGGAATATTCGTCACAGGGGTGAGGCTCAAATACTATTCATTGACCTTAGGTAAAGCTGAGTCGCATGGTCAATACGGGCGTTAGTGAGCACCTTACAACAGGGGTGCCATCCTGAGCTACGAAATCACGGGGGAGGGTCAGCAGTTCCTGTCTTCACCGTACCCCACTCTTAGCTTTACGCAAGGGAACCATCCACCGCTGGGAGACCAGAGAGTTGGCAAAGGCGGGGGGATACTCACAAGCGCGACCTTCCATACAGGACACATGCTCTAGCCTCTACGCCAATTGACCCTTGACCTTGTTGACCCAAGGACACTTAAGGACGGACATGGATAACCCTAACCTCAGTTCCACGACGAATCCCAATCTTAATGTGAGTAAATAAGACATATCAATTGGGGTACTGTGATACCCCCGGCAATGAAGAGCAAGGAAAAGAACTAGGGAGTGAAATTCTACGAACGGGGTGAAGTGGTTATGTACCAAATGAAATCAAATGAAATCAAATGAAATCAAACGAAATCAAATGAAATCAAATGAAATCAAACGGAATCAAACGAAATCAAACGAAATCAAAGAGAAATTACCACCTCCATATGTGTTTCTTTAAGGACAATGAATCGATAGAAAATTAATATGAAGATAAGGCCAGTAAATGGACAAGAACAGAAAATATATTTTCAGAAAATCAAAACAACTAGGGAGCTAAAGAACCCAAAAATCCTTTGAAAAATAACTACGAGGGTTGAGTCCAACAGAGCACCCCTTCTTTACAGCCTTGCCCATGGGGGTAGCAACTTTCGGCCGCACTGCCTTGCAAAAATGACCATAGTCAGTCTAGGGAAATCGCATGTGGCAAAGTTAATCATAGACCCCCGTGTTTCCCTATGTATAAGCCCGGGGCTACGAGATATTTGTCAGGTTTTCCAGTTCGGAAGGTCGTCGTCGTCGCCAAGAATCATACGCTTTCCAGCGCGTTGATGAAGCAATGGCGAAAGCCCAATCGATTCTTTGCCAGCTCTCCAACCTCTCTCGCATCCACGTGCATCAATTGTGGTCAGATCGGGTTGGCAGTTGCCGAATTGCCGACACTTTTGACGCCTGTTTGTGCCAGACGGGCAACAAAAATTCCGATCTGGCAACTGTTGAAGTTCGGCAACTTTCCCAAAAGCATTATTCATAGTAGAAAATGTCAAGTGGAAAACATCTTCGGCATCATTTCCATGAAAATATTGGCAACATCTGCCATAGACACCCTGTGTATGTGCCTCCCTCTTCTGCGCCTCCGCAGAGGCATCACAGGCATTTCAAATGGTTGCATGACTGAACGAACGCACGAAATGTTGGCATGTTCTACTGTGTTGAAATTTCGTTGGCGATGAGATCGTTGCTGTAAACAACGGTGAAAGGAAGAAAGATTCGATGTTATCGCATGTTTTTATCTGCTTATTCGGTGAGCACGAGGTCACACTCAGCGTTAAAAGCCACCTAGATGCAAGCAACTCATATCAGAATCATTTCAGAAGCAGGTTTGATGGAAAGCCTTTAAGGAAATTTCGCACAGTTCCTAAAAGTCATATGACAAAGTGCTTTTCATTTGATTAAATTGAGGAGGGTAGTCCTTCAGCCGGAGTTGATTTACAGGGGGCCTCTACTGATTTACAAGGGGCCCTCTGGTGACTTACAAGGGGCCCTCTGGTGATTTACAAGGGGCCATCTACTAATCTGCAAGAGGACTTGTTTATTACCTTTCTGTGGATCCAGATTGAAGGTTTTCCTTTGTCGTGAAACTGCTGCAGTCCTTGATTTTATTGCTTCTCGTAACATTGTTGAGAGACGATCCCTCCTCGGAGGAAAAGCAGATGCCCATTTCGGCGGTGGCTTGGGTCAAATGGAATCCATGATGGCCTGCGATAATGGAAATTCGTGAAAACATGGAAATGCTGGCAAATTCTTAGATTATATCACTTCATATTTAATTCCTTGAAGGAGGGTCACCCTTCAGCATAAGGTGGCTTCAAGGGGGCCACCGCGAAAACACCAGTTACAATCTATGATAATAACGCGGCCAGTAAGTTAGACCAAATCGGGCTGTAAATCATTGGTTACAATGATCAAAGCTGATTGCAAGAAAATTGAAAAACAAAAAAAAATATGCGATAAACGATGAAACGAGAGAAATCCCTCTCTGTAAATAGTCCTTTTAAAACTATACAGCGAGGATGCCTGCCTGCGTTGACTCGGCTGACAGGCTATTGCACGGTTTCGTCCATCTATAGGAAAACATTGTTTGGACTGTTTGTTTGAAATTGTTGGACCTTTTCTTAGGTTCCCGTGTTTCGAAGACTGTAAGCTGGACATTTGGAATTTCGCACCGACAACTCACACAGGTGTTGCGGAGCTGGTTCGCGCTACGTCCTGTATAGGACGGCGAGGAACACGGCGATGACGACGACGACGACGAAGACGACGAAGAAGACGAATAGATACGATAGGGACGACGGCAGGCAACAACGAGGATGCTATTGAGAGGAAGACAATAGTCATGATCATAATAGGAGCCTTTCTAAAGCGGTCTGGTCTGGTGACGCCGTCATTCGGAATAGAGAGTGTGTAAATGGTAATTGAATAACAATAATAATTATCTATCTGAGGTTGGCGTGGTGGTGATGATGGGGTGACTCGTCGTGATCGACGAAGAAGCTAATAGCTCAAGGCTAATTAATGGCAACCATATCCAATACAACAGCATGAATAACAAGCAAAACATTTAGCTGTTACCTTAATATTTCAGTTATGTTCGCTAAATATTTTATAAGCTTTAGAAGTTTCGATTTCAATGCAAAGATCATTCCATGGCTTCGCACCCATATGCGAGAAGAATTTATTTCCAAAAGTCAATTTGCAAAATGGAAGGCTACAGCTGTTTCAGTATTGTAAAGTACGAGCTTGGTCGTTAACCGGCTTATACGCCATTTTCCAGGCTTCTGATTCGATCAGTTCATTAATGGTGGCCTCACTTAGCTTTCTACTGATGGGTAGAGCAGAAACATCAAAGGCACTGTTTGTGACAATTCTTGTCGCTCTGTCTTAGATTTTTTGCAATTCATTGATACAATGATGGGTAGAGCAGAAACATCAAAGGCACTGTTTGTGACAATTCTTGTCGCTCTGTCTTAGATTTTTTGCAATTCATTGATACAATGATGGGTAGAGCAGAAACATCAAAGGCACTGTTTGTGACAATTCTTGTCGCTTTGTTTTAGAGCTTTTGCAATTCATTGATACCAATGATGCCAGTAACTCCCCATACCCTGCAACTTTATCGAAGCAAGGTTCCACTCAACTCGTGTATATGTTTTATGTAGTGCCAATGGGGGTAGATACTTCTTTGAGAAACAGAACACCCCATAGTCATTTTTGCACATTTGTTATCATTGCTGAAAGTTGCTCGTCCCAGTCAAAGTATTTAACAAAAATAACGCTTACGGATTTGATATTTGTGCAATGAAAATATTCTCACCGCCCACCATTGTTGCTTTACTACCACTTGTATCTCTCAGTCACTTCAACGTGTCGGCAACATTGAGGGACAATACATTAGCATGTATCCAAGATGAAAAGTTGCACAGGTCTTCGTTGACGGAGTCATTAATACGCCCGATAGGCTCGGAGGCCTGTGTCGTCAACATACACATTGATGTCACGGTATTTCGTGTGGAAGAGTAGGTCATTAATGAAGATGATGAAAAAGGAGATGCCCGAGACAGGATCCGTGTGGTACTCTCCTGTGTGTGTACGTCACGGTATTACAATCTGAATGCGCAGTCAGTGCCATTGCTGAAACCCTGCCGAAAGCATAAAGCGGCTGGTCTTGAAAACTGAGGCAAAGCAAACAACCACAGCAACAGACAAGCGAAAAAAATCATAATTCGTCAAGGAGACGCAAAGGACTTACTGATGAAGAAAACTTAGGCCCTCTTTGCAGGTGAAGAAATATTAACAAACATTGAAAATATTGAGCACAGCTTGGCTTCTACTTTATAAACATTGGCGGTATTTTTATACGTGCTTCTTAAGAAAGCAAATGTTTGGACGTCAAGCTTGAGGCTCCCTGACGATGTAATATAGCGGTGTTTATAAAAACTGCTACATTCTTTACCAACAATGCGAAATGTGCCCTGACTTGCAGCGTATACGGCCTACGGGCCGTCGTTAACTGCGTCAGAGGCTTAGCGACACACTCGTACACTTCACTGGATGCCGTCTGGCCCCTGACACCAGCCTCAAAAAGAAGGATAGAATTACCAAGCTTTGGTTCAGGGTGGAGACTTTCTAGCAATGTACTTCACAGAATTCAAAAGACGGATAAAAAATGGAAGGGTCGAAACTGCACATGCAAAAATTGCTTTAAAAATTAAATGTAAATATTATCATTGTAAATAGTGGTTTTTACGATTTTTTTATTGCAATTCAAGTATTTCAACTTCCACCTGATTTTTATTTACATTAGTCCCTGTTGTAAAACACTGAACTTCGGCTCGATTAACACAGGCTACACATTTTAAACATAAGCTATTATCATCATTATCATTGAAAATAATAACTTTGAAGAATTTAATAAAAAATAGAGATAAATAAATACTCCACATCATTCTAAGAAATTGTTAATGGATTAAATTCAAGAGGTACTTTAATTGTTCCAAGAAAGTGTTTCTGTGACATAATTATTTGACGGACGAAATTAGGCGACAGTGATAAACTTCGTTTAAAACAACCATGACCCCTTAATGGTGGATAGCTCAGCGGTAAGATTCTTGCGCATCGATCCTATGGTCAGTGGTTGGAATCCACCTTCAGCTGAACTTTCACTTAGAGTGAGGAGAGTCGCTAGCTCTCTGTGATACAAGGCGTAGGAATCATGAGGTGCGTTCATATCGAGAGAAATAGCCTGGACATTGGTCGATAAGCAAAAAGCTTCTCGGTGTCCTAAAAGTCGACCATCATCAAGGTAGAATCAAATAAATAAAGAAATAAAAAATAGCGGTTGGAGCACATATCTCTATCTTGCGTTTCCTATTTTCGGATGCCTGGTGTCTGTCCACCCCAGCAGTAAATCAGCACCTGGCTTCAGCCGGAGATGACCTTTAGCGAAGAAAGGAACGGGCCAGCCTACACAAAAACGCCGAGACTCGTGCTCTCGATACTGGCATTGATTACTGGACTCAACTTGAATTCAGTTCGATCAACTCTTTTCAGCAGACAATGTTACCTGCTCACGCTCCGTAGTCGATGTACACTAGTTACTCACAATTCAGATTCTGCGTTCCGAATTGCGTACATTATTGATCACTTCAAACTAAATTAAAAACTTGAGACTCAATTCTAATTTGACTTTGACGCTACCTCATCAAATGTTTTTGGCAAAAGTGCACTACTGCTAGCACCTCCATTAGCCACAAACACATATGCCTTTACGGGTCAAACATTGCAAACTTAGGAGCGATCAATATTGTCTACAAGACACAAGAAATTCTCGTCTGTATTTATATACCAATCGGTCTGTTTGAGTAGCAACTTTTGAATGTGAAATCATCGCAGGTAAAAAAGTTGACATAGCTTCTCAAAGCTTTGGACAAAAACGGCCTAAAATGATTGAGCAAAGAATCCGGTTGGATTTTTACTTACGGAAACGCTATAAAGATTCCTGCAAAAAGGAAAGCCCGAAAAGCAGCCGACAGAAAAGCAGCATGAAAGAAATCAGATTCGAATGAAGCTTAGGCTCCCATTGAGAAAGCGAATAAACCATTTTGTTGAATTTACTTATTCTTGTTCGGCATGATCAAAATTGAAAGCAGCGCTGACTGGCGGGCGTCTGCTATAGTCATTCAAACGCTGCCATCTAATCTCGCACAAAAAGAGACATGTTTACCAATAATTAACTTTCCAAATTGATACCTACTTCAGTTAAATCCCCAGATCGGGAAAGCTCTTCACAGGTATAATCTCCACATTTGGTCAAACTAAAAATTTCTTCGTCATATTGCTCTTGATATTCAAGCAGTTTCAGGTGTTTTCCGAACGATTTTGACGCAGAATAAGATACCGGCAGTTGTAAATGTACGAGGGCAATATATCAACTGATTTTCAATGCAACCACAAGTAAAAAAATGGGACGGCAGTAAAGAAACCGTACTCTGGCAAAAACAGGTACTCACACACAATCAGCAGAACATCTTCTTCATCCCAACTTTGAAAATGCAATTTCTGACTTTTGCTCGTTCTGCGGGCAAAGAGTGAATAGTTAGATGTCCTGCACGTAAGGTGTCCTTAATCATAGCACATTCTACTGGGCTTAACAAAGTCACTCTGCTCTTTGACTCTACCGCAGATGGTGCCTGTATCACTGTTTACGTCAGTGTTGCCCGTGGTTGCATGGCAACAGTTGGCTGGACGACGCGAACTTCCAATGTGTTTCGTAGCGAAAAACGAGTACGGCAAGTGAACGACAAGATTAGCCTACGGTTGTTCCATTGGCATTTAAACATATTCATAAGCAGAGGAACGGAATCTGTACAAACGGTCACATGTGACTAATACTTAGTGGGTAATTTGCGCCTCTCCCACAGCCATGTCAGATAGAGTGTAGTGGAGAAATTATGTGGTTTCGGGTGCACCCGATTGATGATGATGATGAATTCGCGCCCCTAGCAAGACAGGCTAAACATACTCTTTAACTGGTGTAAGAGATATACTGTGCAATAGGCGTAGAAACGGGTGGTTCGTGGCTGCAATTTCTGCTAGAACACCTCAATCCCTCCTCTAGGCTTTGACAAAGGAAAAATCTCTTGATGCTTGCTCTTGGCGTTTCGTTTTAGAATTCTACTCTAGAATTTTTTAGAAGCTTGGAAAAGGCTCCGAGTATTTTAAGGGGAAAGTTTAATCCAGTTTGTTTTGGCTTTTTACGCTGGGAAAGGCCCTAGTGGCCTATAGCAAAGCCCCAACTTGGAAGAAAGAGAAAGGTTAATAGGAGAGGGGGATAATATCAAGTCTGTTGATTTGGGATTTGAAAAAAGAAAAGTTGTAGGGTTCTGGCACGGGAAAGGAAGGTAAGAGATCATACATTGAAATATCTTGGACGAATGGTGATTCGTGGGATAAAGTTCATGGATGAGGTAGTGTTACATGGAAAAGACGTGAGCGATTCAAGCCTCTGGTAGCCCTGACACGTCTCAGGTAGGGGCTAAGGTGCACAATCCCTAATCCTCGGGTGCACTGTCCGCGAAAGAATCCGTTAAGATGGAAAATTCGGCAACCAAACGAAGATGAGAAAGAGGCTGCAGAGGCTTGGTGAGGTTGGGATTGCTGATGAGAGAAATAGCTGTGGATTGTGCTCTATCGAGAAGACGGATACAGGATTTAAGAGCAGCACCCCAGAATTGGGAGCGTCTAGTCACTAAGTATTGGTCCAAGGTCAATAAGCTTGATCTGATCTCTCTCTCCTCTTAGCCTTTCGCTTTCTTCCTTCTATCTTTGTTGGGGCTTCGCGTAGGCCACTATGGCTTTTCCTCAACATAACTCACTAAAAAAATAGTCTCTTTGCGATCCGTCGTTAGAAGGGCACAGACTTGTTGGAGAAACTCAACGGCATGGAATAACAAGATCTGAATGCACTGGCGAGCTTTTTAGGTTGAATGGTGATTGAGAAATCGACCTGCCACGGATAATGTTCTTCACAGGACAATGATCATCACGCCTTTTATCTGAACCGACTGGATCTTAAACACCTTATTTTGCTAGAGAAAGCGTGTGAGTGGAAACCAGCTGCACTAGACAGAAACTAAAAGGACATGGCCTAAACATGATTTGTCAACAAAAAGGGAAAATTTTAAGAGACGATGGAAGTCGAATCGTCGGGCGCTGGATTTAATATTTGTTCGGATGAAAATGCTTTGCGTTTTCTGGCGCGCGCTAATATTCCTGTCAACAAACTCCTTTAGCATCTGCTTATCTCTAGTTCTAATATATACATAACATTATCGACAATTGATCAAATCTCTCTTCCTTTGCGGGCTCTAGCAAAAGACTCAGTCGCATTTCTATTGCAGACGTAAAGTAGCTGTGGTTTAAAAGTAATTGTGCTTCGTCATATCCCGAAACGATGTAGATTCGGTAAAAACTCCGCTTATTGAACCAATAAATAGAATTTCTGGGCTTCAAAACAAAGCTTAACCACTATACTACGGCGAGCACATAGACAGCAAAAAACAATTGTTTATTCTGTTGGCAATACTCAATGCATGTCATTGCAGCAGCTATGGAGTCAATTAACCCGCAAGCGGAACTGTGAACTCAATGGACACGAAACTCAAGTTTGAATATGGAAAGGCATCTCGATGAGTAGCTTTTGTCTGTCGTCGCCATCGTTATCGTCGCCATCGTTATCGTCGCCCTCGTCATCGTCATCGTCATCGTCATTGTCATCGTCATCGTCATCGTCATCGTCATCGTCATCGTCATCGTCATCGTCATCGTCATCATTCGTAACTGGGATTTCACTTACGAATCACAACATAACTAAACTAGTACCCAGGTCTCCCTGAGTCGCTTTGAGCTGCCGCGTCTTGGATAGCACGATCTTCCCGAACGAAGAGCACTGTCGAACAGCTATAAACATGATGTAAATTCCCACACCATTTGCCCAGGGAGGCAGCAATCACAGCTGGTTAAGCAAACAATGATTCCCTACTCTCACATGCAGACATCTTTTTCCTGCATTATGAATCAAGTGGATATTAGAGTGGTTTTTGACTTAAAAGTGTAAATATATTCCCATCTGCCAGGTTCAACGAATTCCCTTCGAAAAACCCGAATTGCCGCTTCGGCAACAAACAAGTGAGGGAGAAAAGTCCGTATCGGTTTTTCTTGACTGGACTCAGATGGTCTCAAATAATCTTATATTTTATTTTCAACGAATTTTTGTTAAATTTCTTATTTATGAAAATATTCAACATACAAATCTAAACCTCTATATAGTTAAGCAGTTTAGCAATAAAAATAAGAATCAATAAACTGACTGACTGTTGGCTTAAACAACAACTACTCACAGCTAATCAGGCCAACATTAAATTAAAATCTGGTTGAATTACTTGCAACTTAAAAAACAAAATAGATACAATAAATCGTGGTCGTCGGATTCCACTCGTGGCCCGAGTTTGGTGCGCGTTCTTCCTTTACGAATCCTTTTGATGTCGCCTGCGGGCCCTCAAGTGGCTGAGCAGGACTAGCTTGTGGCGGCAAAGTCTTGGGCAGGCTCTATGTATGTATGTATGTATGTATGTATGTATGTATGTTGCATGTATGCACGTATGTATGTATGTATGTATGTATGTATGTATGTATGTATGTATGTATGTATGTATGTATGTATGTATGTATGTATGTATGTATGTATGTATGCATGTATGTATGTATGTATGTATGTATGTATGTATGTATGTATGTATGTATGTATGTATGTATGTATGTATGCATGTATGTATGTATGTATGTATATATGTATGTATGTATGTATGTATGTATGTATGTATGCATGTATGTATGTATGTATGTATGTATGTATGTATGTATGTATGTATATAAATGTATGTATAATTCGCCACATAAATCTATTTTAAAAGTTATAAACGTTAAAAAAGTAAAATACAGCAGCGAAGTTTGAAAACAATGACAAACACCCCTAATTTCAGTGGTAGGGATGGTATTGAGAGGTCAAGCTGACCTTATTTCTATAATGGTCCCCTTAGGGGATGCTGATTTCACAGGCGGATAAAGAGAGAGAAAAGATGATCCAGAAATTTTTTACTGTTGCTAGTCACAAATCGGTCTTTAATAGCAGACATGCATTTCTGATCTCTTGCCTCTCTGATCTCTCTCTCTCTCCTCTCTGATCTCTCCTCTCTGATCTCTCCTCTCTGATCTCTCTCTCCTCTTAGCCTTTCGCTTTTTTCTTCCTTCCTTAATTGGGGCTTTGTATAGGCCACCATGGCCCTTCCTTAACATAACTCATTCAATCATACAACTTGCCATCTTTCAAATCTAAGATCAATAAACTTGGTCTGATCTCTCTCTCCTCTTAGCTGTTCGCTTTCTTCTTTCTTTCTTTCTTTCTTTCTCTATTGGGGCTTTGTATAGGCCACCATGGCCCTCCCTCAACATAACTCACTAATAAAAAAACATATATGTCGTTCTCCATTTTTACTATATTTTGGAAAATACTCCTTTTGATTCTATGCCTGAAGGCAGTGATATCAATGATTAATGGTATTACTGATATTATTAGTATTAATGATGAAGGTTTATATCTATACATGTTCATTTGGAAAGTATAAAAACAATTATTTCAAAATCAAGGACCCGTTGACCACAAGATTAAAATCTAAGATATTCAAGAACAAATGATAAGAAAAAACGAGAAGACAAAACCTAAGAGTTGCTCAAATTCAAAGCTCGTGTATTGGCTGGCTGCCCTGTATTTGAGAATTGATGATTCGCAATGTACACATGTACAAAGCATTTGCCTCTTGGCACTTTGAAGGAACAATTCGAGAAGATTCAACTCAGTAGCAATACGTACTTTCTTGTTGTGCCTCAATTTCAATAAATCACTCGAATGGGGAACACTCAAAAGGGCCGTCGTCGGCGTTTGCGTTTTCGTTGAGTAGGCCTTATGACCACCGCGAACTCTACGTAGCTTTGGCAGCTCTACAGATAAATTCACCTTGCCGACAGCAAAACTTTATGTAGCTGATGCAGCCAGCATCCGTTGGCATTTTCATAATGACTTCCCAGCAAATCCGGCTCGGTGGACCATATAAGACTTTGTGGCTCTGGGTAAACCCGTGCACGCCTACTGGTGGCTCTGAATTCTTCGTAAGAAAATGCACAGAAGAAACATATCGAGTCAATCGTAAGGCTCTAATTCCAAGGACTGTAATTTACTTGAACAATGTAAGGTAAAATGATCCAGCAAATTCGCGACTAAATTCCATATACGTCATGTTCGTGTTCGTGTTCACAATAATCAACTTAAAGGCGTTCTGCATTATATTTGCACATTGTTATCAAAACATGGAAGAATATGTCCGTATATGTCTATAAGATATTCGATTTCCTCTAGGTGCTCTTCCACAAGAAATCGCATTGACATAAGACGGGAAAGAACAAGTGGAAAACAGCTTGTTGACCGACGCTAATCAGAGCCTGGCCGTCCAACACTAATCTTGCACATCCTTCCCAGTCGCTTTGCTCACAGCACTGATGATGACGCAACTTTTACTCAAAATGTTTACAGAATGGATTAGCCACCTTGAACTCTTTGTGGAGTAGTCGATCTGTATTACATCTTTTTTGCTCGTCGCATTTGCCTTCGGTGGCCATACCCGCACGAAAGACTACCCCCACCCATTTGTAGCTAGCACTCTCGCCTCATGCAACTCAGATACAGCCATTCTTTGCCTTAACATTAATGAACAATAATAATAATAACAATGATAATAACAATGAAGACTATAAGGAATTTGAAAAATGCAAAAATTATGGAAACGGTAAAAAATTCGTAACTTTTGTGCAAAAACTACTTCCAATTGATTATTCACTTTTGGACCTGGATGATGATTATTAATATGATTATTGACTCCCGGTGTTCAGACGCTCAAAAGGTACTCAGGCAAGATGAAATAAAATGACAATAAACAATAATAATGACTATGACAATTCATAACCATTTACAGTATCAACTTCCCTGAGGCACTTGGGCGTCTGGCACGACAACTACTTAAAAAAAATCAATATGACATTTTGAACATGTCATCCTTTTTTAGTACGTTATGTTGAGGAAAGGCCATGGTGGCCTATACAAAGCCCCAACCATGGAAGAAAGGAGAAAGCGAAAGGCTAAGAGGAGAGAGAGATCAGATCAAGTTTATTGATCTTGGAATTGAAAGATGGCAAATTGTTAGATTCAGGAAAGCAAGAAGAAGGCAAGACGTTCCATAAATTGCATGTTCTTGGGATGAATGATGATTTGTGGGTTAGAGTTCGTGGATAAGGAAATGGTATAAGGATAACGACAATGATAAGAAATGATGATCAGAAATTCTTAAAGAACTTATTCAAATCTGAGGGAAAATTTGAATATTTCCAGTGGTAATGATGGTGATAATGCAATGCCGATTTCTTATACATAAAATCTACCAACGTAAAAATACAGGGCTTACGAGACGATGTCCCAGACAACATGGCAGTGTATGGAAATAGCAATCCTATGGCTATTAAAAATTGACATGCCTATATAAATTTTACAATCAATATGTACCAAAAAACATGCAAGTAATCCTCTATTTAAAGAGAGAGAGAGAGAGAGAGAGAGAGAGAGAGAGAGAGTGGCATGACAGAGAGAGTGTGTGTGCGAGGGTGAGAGGAGGGTGGCATGACAGAGAGGGTGCGTGTGAGAGGGCGTGAGAGTGAGTAAGAGTGGCGTGAAAGAGAGAGTGAGTCAGTCAGTCAGTGAGAGAGAGAGAGCGAGTGAGAATGAGAGAGTGCAACGCCAATGAAAGAGCAGTAGCAACAATCAATACCATAATGTTGACACTGAGTCAGAGCAAACACAATAAGGTCGTTCTTTTTATCATGATTCAATAGGATGTTTGTTTTGCTACTTCACTAGTCAGACCGTGTGCATGAAAACACTCCTCACCGATAACTAAGTCCCATTAACTGTCATAGACACTCCTTCGGTCGTTCGCTATTAGTGGGTTGTTTAATAGTCAGTGTGAGTAGACAGAGAGCATAATGAACAGTGCGCATATTGGTATCAATCACGGTGGTTTCAATAGCTTCGATACTTAACTTGACAGAGACGCGGCTAAACGCTTTCTTGTAATCTAACCATTCGCATAAGGAGATAACTGCATAATCACAGCTCCGAACACAACCACATGCGTTCTCATAACCTTAGCAATCATCAGTAACATTACCCTAGCCACACACTTAGCCTTACCCATAAAACTGATTGCAGCCCTGGGTGAACGGTGATTCTGTATCACATTCATAGTTTTTATATGAATCATAAATTTGCAAACCATGCATTCATAGAACTGCATCCTTTTCTTCAGTTAGTGACTTATGAAGACCGAAAAACAGAGCCAGCCAAAAAATTCAGCGGCAGAATTTACAGTTGGTTTTATCACCGATAGACATTGCGAAATAATGATGACAACCGCAGTCCTGATGTATAAACGGGTTGATTCTCTCATCCAGATAATTGCATTGGACACAGAGCCAGAATGGTACGACAGAGAAGGTAAAAAGACAGCGCAGAAAACTAGAATCGGCAAATGAAAGATGAAAACAGAAGTTAGTCTCATCATACATTGCATAAAAATCTTTAATTTTTGGATTAGCAGGAGTGATAGATTCCGTCTTACGAGAATTATAAACTACATCAAAAATTCTGCAAAGACGCGTTTGAGGAAGGTCATTAAATGGAAAACTGCAGTCACCGCCATTAGGATTTAGCGGTGCTTACCAGTCCATCCGCCAAAATTCTGGGTAAAAATTGCCATTGAATTTGAAAATGATTTTAATAAGTGCATAATTCAGTTTTCCATATTTGGCTGGCTGGCATAATTCACAAATTTTCGAAAATTCATCGATATCGAGTGGGTATAAGTCATCCCTTCTCTCACAGCAAAATCAGAGATCGGTATTGGTTACGCGAAACGTCCCCCACAAAACTAAGCCAAGCAAAATAAAAATGGAATTTCATTCCTTTCAGCTACTTTCAGAAAACTTGAAGAGACAGCACGAGGAAAGCTTCAACAATTCATCGAATTTTCCGAAATTAATGGCTGAAATCTGATGCTCTGCCAAAAAAACCATGAAATCAAATACGATGAGAGCTAAATTACATTTGGTGGCTAGATTTCTATTTAGGGCAAAACTATTGATCATAAATGCAGAAATAACTTATTGAAAAATATTCTCATGATCTTCATTTTTCTGATATTTCATACCCCAGCCGGCGGTTGCAGTGTTCCCTGTGTCCTAGATTTTCTTTGTTACTTGGGTTTGGTACACTTTCAAAAATGCCACACAAAAAGATGGAATTAACTTACAATGGTGTATGTCTCTGAAGCAGAACTCTACACCGTTGATGAATTCAGTCAACAAGAGGCTGCGAAAAAATTGATCAGCTAATCTTACCAGCTACAGAGTCGTCAATATACATATTACATCCAGGAAAATGGGCGTGGAGGTTTCAGAAGTAATTCGTAGAAATACCTGTCAGGGAAAGCGAACCTTAACAAAATGGTACTAAATTGGCGAACGTAGTGGAAAAACTCGTCGAAATTGAGCAAGATAAAGAGAGAAAACGACAAGTACCAAAGACTCACAGACGCTGCTCCGGCGGAAGATCCTTGAGTGGGATTCGATTCGGCCCTTTCAAAGAGCACCAGGTTTCAAACTCATGATACTTTTGCCTTGCAACGATATCAACAAATACTACTCAGGTAGCAGGTTGTGCTTTGTGTTATCAAATTGTGACTTTGCCGTCAACTCTGAATGGACTGCACGTTGAATCAACATCAGCAAATGCATTGTAATCACATAACGAGCCGTAATCTCGAACAGCTGAAAAACGCAAGCCATAAAAGTTAATTCAAACCACTATAATCTACAGTTGCCATGGAGTCACGCAAGACCGGCGAGCAGAATTGAAGACTCCAGCACCGTAGGCCTGTCGTACCCAACAAGGCAGTTCTCGATTATCCCGAGAAACAACTGCCCGCTTCCGCTGAAAAGAGGCTTGTGGTAACATTTAGACAAATTCAAAGTGGCAAATTTACAGTAATCAACAATTGTCAAGATTTTCTTCTGCACCGACGTAAAATGAATGTCTGTCTGTTTTGATTACAAAGATGAATCCTTTAACCTGCTTTTAATTATCAACTTTCGAGTGTCAAGCCTCAAAGGATCGCAGTAAACCGATGGATAATAGCCATCATTTAAACCGCTCCGGAAAGAAGAAATTGCTTTTTACGTTCAAGATTTAAATGGGTTTGTGAGCATTTCCAGAACTAAGTGCGGCTCGGTAAACCAGGCTAGAAAGTTTGTTCCCTATGTTCCTATGTTTACATTCATATCAAGGGAATATCAAATTGACAATGAAAAAAGTTAAAATGGATGAATATTAAAAAATTTAGAATAAAATCATATCGATAAGTCGATCGTTAGCTTGCCTAAAAAGCTCCTTCTGTAGGCTATGACACAAAGATGGTAGAGCTGTTTTGTGTCGGATAATAATTGTCATGCCACTTGGCGAATCTTATAGCTTCGGGGTGTTTTACTCAAAATCAGTCTGAAATAGCCAGTCAGTTAATACTAATTCAGCATCTACCCTTAATAACACCAACAATAAAATTTTATTGCATTACCACTTGCTTACAGAATTATCTCAGATAACAATTTCCTATCATTTAATCCTATTATCATTTTTCCTGCAACAGTTGCAAGCTCTTTTTCAATTACATTTTAGAAAACCTATTCGGCATAGACACGTGTATTTTTCAAGGTAGATGGAAGGTCGATACCCTCCCAAGATAGGAATACTAATAATAAATAACAATCATAATCATAATGCCGTGTTCGAAAATTTGCCTTTCGTTTTGTAATCTTAGGGATGGCTTTTCCAATGAGTGATTGTGGGAAGAGAGTTCAACCAGGCGTTATTGCGTGTCTGGGAGAAAAAGCCAGCTTGAAAACACGATTTACGATCCCATTGCACTGCCCCTTTTCCATACAAAACATTGCATCATAGAAATGCACTCACATGTCGATATTATGTCACTTGATCGCCTTTTAGAGTCCTTCTGACATGCAGACTGGAGAAACGTTTCGAGGACGCGCCGCGCCGCGCCGGTGTCAGTAACGACGGTTGGGAAGCACTGGCCCAGGACCGTTCGGTATGGAGAACTTTGTTTCACTCAACAACGCGTGCCTTCTAACGATAGCACAACCTCGACGATGAAGACCGACGTCGAAGACGAAAGGAAGCAGAGCAACGTCGGAGGAACAAATCTCAGCAAGTTGTTGACGCACGGAAGTTGTCGAACTCGGAATCGAGCCGCCAGCCGCCGCTGTTACCGTCGGCATGCAGGCTGGCGGACAGATCGGGTGGCAGAGAAATTTTCAAAAAAAGTCCTAGAAAAGGGAGGATTGGAATGAACGGGGTGCGCCGAAAAATCCCAAAGCCCATATAAATGGGGGCTAACGTTTTTTGTGTGTAAAATGTCTTCAAAATAAGCATCATGGGGTGAACATTTTTCATAACCAAATTAACGGGGTATTTTTAATATACAGAGTGGGTGAGGATTTTCTAAGTCCTTAATGAACAGGGTGGGTGGGTAGCAGTCTCCTTAGAAAGAAAGATGCTTCTTTGTTAAAATTTTTCTCGAAAATATAACTGAAGGTTTTCATAACAGAGCAGCACACCGAACATAATATTTTTGTAACTGATAACTTCTTTGCTCTCAATGCACATAAACTGAGGGTCTGGAATAAAGATGTGTTGTGTGGACATGAAAGCACAATCATTGTGCAAAATTCAGAACAAGACTAAAAAAACCTGGAATTTCATAGCTAATGAAAAATATCTTGATTTTTTTTTATTTCTGAATGCCTGAATTGAAATCAAACTCATCCTCAAGAAAAAGAAAACAATTTTAAATCTCAAAAAATTTGCTCAGTTATCATTGATGTAAACTTTAAGCAGTTCCGTTCCCCCTGGACCTAGCATAGCCTAACTTTGCTCAACATACAAAGTTTGATTTCTTTCAACATTTTCACTAGTTTTTTTAGTGGGTTATGTTGGGGAAAGGCCATGGTGGCCTATACAAAGCTCCAACAAAGGAAGAAAGAAGAAAGTAAAAGGCTAAGAGGAGAGAGAAATCAGATCAAGTTTATTGGTCCTAGATTTGAAAAATGGCAAGTTGTAAGATTCTGGAAAGCAAGATAGCAAGACTAGTGGGCCATTTGCAAAAGAAGGCCCTTTGGCTGCTCCACTTGTAAGCCCATATATTGCCAATTTACCTCAATAGGTAGGGCTCAAATTTTTTATATACCGAAGATAAAAGTGGTCCTCTTTCAGACTAGTAATCTGCTATTTGTTAAAGCTAATGTAGACAGTCAACTGTACACATCTTTCTTTGGAACATATATTTGCAGGTGTACAAGCATGGGTCCTTAGTAATGTGTTTTCCCACAAGTCAAGATTTCTCATAATAGGCCGTGATAGCAAATGTAATTAAAAAACTCTACCCAAATGTATCTTTTAGCATCTCAACAAACATGTGTTCATTGATGTTATGATTTAAAGCCTTTATGAAATCAATGAATGTGCGATCTTTCAGGTTGAGGCCGATCCATAAGACCAGCAAGCAAATTTGATGTCATGATAGCTCGGTTGTCTGATCCTTGCCCACTGATCTTAAGGTCATTTGTTTCAGTCCGCCCCCACTCAAAAGTTCCCCTAGAGTGGAGAGAGTCGCCAGCTTTTTGCAATCCCAGTGTTGACACCTTGGGGTGAAAGGCTATTATATCGATATTAAGCTACGCAATTTTAACACTTTGATGGGGCACTTAATTGTATTTTGGAAATCTGAGACCAACCTTGCCATCTATATTTTTGCCTTTCATAATTTTTTTCGTTGTATTTGTTAATGCAGGCTGGGTATGTAGGCAGTCATCCAACTGATGTGGGCCTGTGGCATCACTACCTGTGCCATCAGAGCTACCTCACAGTTGTCCCTGAGTACTCGTTTACCGACCTGGGAAGGATGGACAGCTGAGTTGGCTGTTGGCTTGTAGTTAGCGGTTCCAACGACGGGATTTGAAAACCCACATGAGTAAACCCCACTAGATTGGAAACACTGCACCTTAACCAATTGGCCACGCCACTAAGCCATGAGCCCTTGTGTCAGGGCTCTTTCAACACTGGGTTACTAGTACCATAGCTGACCCAATTTGATCATAGAGGCTTATCTAGGAACATAAGTTGTTGATTGGGGCTAGGCCTCAGTCCACTGGATATCTTCATTGAATCTTGATCATTGTTTTTTGTTGAAAAGGGCTCCTTTTTGAAAAACTATCATGGGATGAAGGCAGGTATTGTATTTAACCTGACCTCATCTACCTCCTGCTTTGAATTGCTTAACTACAGCTTTTACAAAGAAAACAGATCATTTAGATTTTGCAGGATGGGGGGCTACATGGCATCGTTATATCTTTCAGGGGGTTAAGCCCCTGAAAGATATAACGTCCCCCCCAACCCACCCTCAAGTGCTGAACTGCAGGGAGTTTCAATAAAACCAGAAATATTCAGCCGATGCACATAGATTAAGTTTTAGGGGAGGTGTATTTCAAAAAAGGCGAATCTTAGGCGTTTCAAACCCTGTCTCATCTACTGAGATTTGCTTGAAACACGAACGAAAAGCAGGTTGGAATTCAGAATTCTTGGTGGAATTCAGATGAATGAAGGGGCTGTATCAGTCTAGTTTCATGCACCGTCCCTTTAGGTGTGCAGGAATGAATATATATGAAATGAAATAAACGTAACTGAACAGTAAAATTATCGCGAACCCGGTCGCTGGCGTTTTTGAAGCACTGCATACACTGCCCAAAGCCCCAATCCCTACCGAAGTAAAAGACAGCGTTCTGCAACAGAGAAAGAAGGTCCGAAAATAGCAACCACGTTATTCAGCTGAGCTAATTCGCATTAATTTGGCTGAATCGGTACCTTGATAATGAGATGAATCACGACAGCGTAATATTCAATCCCTTCCGGACAACACTCAACAAGCATGGGATTGGGGCACCAGGCCTAACGGAAATCAACAGTTGCATATGTACCTTTCGCCGCACGTGTAGTTTGAGCAGCTTGAAAAACCCCGCTCGGCTTTCTAGTCAATAAGCAGTGGTTCTCCACATAAGCTTCTCAACTCTAAGATTTATGGGTATACATGACACGCTGCCAAATGCCTTAGAGTATAATTTTTTCAACATGAGGGTTGTCAGACACTTTCTCCCTCGCTGTTTGGACTTCAGTTAAACCTTAATTTTGTTACATGACAACCTGATTAGGCTATTCGAAAAATCGGTTGAAGGTAAATCCAAACGCAACTTACTTTCAATACAAACTCAGCAGTTTCGTCTGGCGCAGTCGCCGGAGCAGACCATCGCAGTAGGCCGTAAGGTAACACGACTACCGGAGATGACGTCACGTTAGAACAAACAACCACGTATAATGAATGCCGAGGGTGATGTAAATAAAAAACACCTTCTCCCCTGTCAAAGGAAAGTAATCTGAGTAAAGCAACAACTTTGCCACTAGCAGGTCATTGAAACAAGTGTTCTGGTTAAGCTGCAATGAACTCTTCTCATTACAAGGGGGTACAGACGCTGCCGTAGGTGCCGTCGTGATGACGTCCCGTCATTGGTCGCGGTCCAGCGGATAATATCGCGCGGCGCATTCGGATTTGGCGGGAGATTTCAACAGCAAAATATCACTAGTAAATCTTAGAAAGGAGCAGTTCTTGGAATGCAAAAATCAACCAGGTTAAAAAGGGAGTTAAAGCAGTTGATAGAGTCTCCATCAAGTGGGATATCATGTTGGACGGTTGGAGATAAAACAGATCAACTTGAAGCGAGTAAGATGAACTGACTGTGAACTAGTTTTAGGCCACCATATGGAAACATCATCGTGGTGCCGTATCGCAAAATCATGCTTCGAGTAGAAGCTTTGGGAAAGTGGATAGTAGGGTGTTCCTACAAAATTTTTCAGATATTTTTTTACCTGAACGCAGGAAAATTATCTCGGAAAATTCAACTATTTTCCTGTTGTGCCAAAGCAACAACCTCTGGTTTGCTAGTTTCACTGTCCAATTCTAATTCATTGTCAAAAACTTCTTTTCCCTGGCCCCATTGTTACTTTTGGTGACAATAACGTGCCATGCATCTTTAGTTGAATAAATTTGGTGCCCATTTGTGCAGGTATCATTGGGCAAGATGGCACGCCATATGCAGCCGGAGTTTTCAAGTTGTCTTTGATCATTCCAGACCGGTGAGTAGCATGTGACTTGGGAAACTAACGATTACATTTTGATACTAGTTTCACCACAAAAGTCGCCTTCTTGTTGATAATATTTTTGGAAGTTTTATTATATGCTTCCTCTGCAAGGTTAGACATCCCAACAACAGTTCCCTGTGAGGATGCTTATAACTGCCTGCTTTCAAATCTAAAATCAATCACTTGATCTCATATCCCTCTTATGTTGACCTTTTCTTCTAATATTGGAGCTTTTTAAATGCGATCAGGGTATTTCCTCAACATGATTCACCCAGATAACACAGCACCTGAAGTTTTTGCTCTGTCTAGCTTCCAAATTAAGTATTTCATTTTGAAAACTTAATTTGTTTAGTGTAAATATCTTAACCTTGTTTGAATTCATGGATCCAATATTTCTAATTAAAAGAATATTTATGAATTTTTCAAAATACCAATTTGCAATAGATCTATAGATCAAAAGAGAAATTCCCAAGAGAGGCTGTGAGCATAGAATTTGGAGCAAATGTTTAATATGTGGATGGTAAGAGTTGAGACACCCTGCCTCGTGTTTTTCTCCCTACCCGCTTTCTATCCACCCAGGGTGTCACCAGGATTTCTCCAACAGAGAGCCAAGTTCCTCAACAGGGAGCTGAATTATAAATTTTTTAAAATCTTGCATTCGGTAATGATTGGTCATAGGCTTCTTGATTGGGGGCACTGTGATCCCCTCTCTCCCCATCTGGCACTGTCCCTGTGTGCACCCAGCAGTAAGTCAGCATCTGCAGTGAAGCTTAGGATTAAGTGTGACAAGGAAAGGAACTGGCCACCTTACCTTACAATTTTGAGTCACGGGACACAACTTTTCTCTATAGTTGGAAGTTTCAACCTTCCAAATCCCTCCAGACCAAAGTATAATGAATCTTAGGCTTTCTTTATTCTTCTGTCACTCTGTGTGTTCCTTTCTCAGTGCTTCTGAAAGTCTTTCAAAGCATGGGAGCTGTATGTAGAGTTGTGACATAGACAATGTCCTCCATCATCTTTTCTTGTGCAAAGCCATCTCATGCAAAAAGTGATTGTTCTATTGAATTGGGTAGCATTGGGATAGAATGCTCTTCCTGTCATGGGATGTATGTGTGATTTTCCTGACTTGAGTATGATCACTACCTCATCTATGAACTGTCTGCCACAAATCATCATTCATCTCAAGAACATGCAATCTATGAACCTATGGAACGTCTTACCTTCTTCCTTTCTTGGATCCTACCATTTGCCGTCTTGTAAGTCCAAGATCAATAAACTTAAACTGACTTCCCTCTCCTCTTAGCTTTCACTTTCTTCCTTTGTTGGCGCTTGTACAGGCCACCATGGCCTTTCCTCAACATAGATCGATAGATAAACGATTATCATTCAACTCTTAATCACTGCCACAAAAAATCTTACCAATAAATCTTATGAAAGATTTTCTGCTATCGTCAACTAGATTGATTTTCATTTCATTTTGAAGGTACCCCTTTGAGCCGCCTCAAGTTAGATTCACAACCCCTGTATACCACCCAAATATTGACACAGCTGGGAGAATTTGTCTTGACGTACTGAAGATGCCTCCAAAGGTGAATATATCATAAGTTCATTTACTGCACAGGAGTGAAATCAAATTACGTAATTCTCTTCCTTATTCAATATTTTCTTGTCTGATATTCGCAAAGGGAGAGGAAGGCCAAAAGTGACCTGGAAGGGCAACGTCATGAGGGAGGCAAGGAAGTGCGGGTTGAGGGAAGAGGATGCGCAAAATAGGGTCAAGTGGAGAAGAATAACATGGATGAATAGAAACAGCAACCCGTCATGAGATGGAAACGATGCTATCTAAATGATAATGATGATGATGATGATGATGATGAATATTCACATGCATCAAAATTCTTTATCTTAAATTTCTTTTTTCCATTCAGTTCTTGTCATTTATTTCTTATGTACTAAGATTACCCTGTATGAAGCAAAATATTGTAATTATCATTATTATTATTTAAGGCTCGTAGTCAAAACATGGAAACTATCCTGGAGATGACAGTCATGTTTCCTTGACAAACAAGCACCATTAGATGTTCTTACAGACATCTCCTTAAATATTGATTGTCTCTAATTTTCTCTGTAAGAATTCAATTTTGCATAGTTTTACAATTAGTATGATGCCCAAAGTGGAAAAGGACCGTCTGATTCTTTGCATGCATAAAATGCAGCTCAAAAGGGCTGGTGGCAGGAAGGACATCTAACCATGAAGACTTGTGCAACACCGTTGTGAAGATGTGGACTTGATGCTTGACATGGGTGGTGCTTGGCAGTGGCTACAGCCCCCTCCCATATTGAGGAATGCTGACCCCCCATCAGGGAGAAGAGTCAATTCTGTGAACAATCCTTACCAAAGGCAAGCTTCTGTGAATCAATAATCTAGCCCCCTGTCAGGGAAATCCCGGCGATACCCCTGATGCTTGACAGTCCACATCAGAAGCCCCAATTTGTGGGATGCCTGTAGCAGGAAATACTTCTCGTTTTTTCTTAGAAATTACTTTTGGTTCCATTTTGATTCAGGGCTCTTGGAAACCATCTCACAACATATCAACCCTGCTCAAGTCTATCCATCTACTGCTGTCGGATCCAAATCCAGATGATCCATTAATGGCTGAAATCGTGAGTCAACTTAAAGCAACAGTCGCCTGAAACTTCATGAGCTGCTCGGAGTATTCAGGTGGCAAGGAAAATCTTCTGTTTGCCTCGGGTTAATCATAGCATTAGGAATTCTGTGTATAGCTCTTTGCTGGCACTGTTTTGAGCAAAATATATTTGTTCCAGAGTTGGGAAATGGAAGTTTTTTCTCATATGCAATCTGGAACTAAAATATCAAAGTGCTCCAACAGTCATAAGGCTACTGGAGTGACCTGACTTGACCTAACATGACCTGATCTGACCTGACCTGACCTGACCTGACCTGACCTGACTAAAATATCAAGCCATGTATGGACTGCATGTCTGCTCTCAATGACCAATCAAGCACATGCTTAATTTTCAAGCTGAGCTCAGGCTGTTTATGACAAATTTTGAGAACGTCAACCATATCTGCTTTTGTTGGCTTCTTAATGAAATATTCTGAGAAACTAATGTATTGCCCGTCCATGGCATCATTTAATTTCATTTCATTTCTAGGGTTGCCCTTCAACAAAGTTGATTTACAATGGGCCCTAACTAAAACATAACATTTACAATTAATAATACTTTTAAAATAAAAACTATGCTTAAAAAATCCTAATTACAGGGGTATTTGTATTTACATAAAATAAGATATGAGAGTTATAATGATAAAAAAAGAGAACAAATGTCCACTAAATAGAATGTTTAAAACTACTCAGTGTTCCTTATTCATACTTTTGCCCTAATCTGGACATGGGGCTGGCTGGAAATTTTAGTCTAGGGTGCTGGCACTTATGCAAGTTCTTACTGCCTAATCAGTCATTTGTTCACTAAGTTTTCAAGATATGTTCTTTTTGAAGAGCAGTCACACCTGGCAACTGCTTAGTACAGGACAGTTTTGACAAACACATTGTCATCTTACATTCTGTATTTCAATTCACTTTTACTATGCTTTTTGTCGCTTCCAAGAATTCAACTTGATTTGTGGGATTCGCTTTTACTTTTACTTAGAAGTTAATTCAAAGGTGGAAGCTGCCCTCCACCAATTTAAAAATTATTCATAAATAATTTGTTGCGGTTCATTTTTCAATCTTTACGTGTTTAATTCTTTCAGTCGTCAGAATTCAAAATTAATCGATCATTGTTCAATGAAAAAGCAAGACAATGGACTAAAAAGCATGCTATTCGATTTGAGGTGAGTTTCTCAAAGCATGTTGGCACCAACCTTGCACCACAACGAGCATTGTGACTCTTCTATGCTATCCGATTTAAAAAATATCCTGATGCGCGCGGACACGGCGTGTTCACTGTACATTCGAAGTTTAATTCATCCTGGCAAAATTTTTGGTGCCGATTCGAAATCGGATTCATCCTGTAATCAAATTTCCACCGGCAGAATTTTTTATGAGAATCCTCTACAATAATGCATAAGAAATTGGCGTCTGTTCGAACAGTGCTGTTATTAAAAAGGCTTATAATTGTACACTTAATTTATTGTAAGCAGGAACAAATTCAAAAGAAGCTATACTGGGCTAGATTAATTTAGTCTTACTGCCTTAATTTTTTTTCTTTACTCGTATATGATTTACAATCAAGAACACAAAATTTACAGGACAACACCGCAGGGAGCATGTAACTTCATAGCTACCCTGTGGCAATTTCAGCCAACAAATACAACTGAAACTACAAACACGCAAGCAAGCCAACCTGCTTGGTACGGCCGCTGCGCGCGCGAGGCAATGGTTAGCAAAACGAAAATCAAGCGTAAAGAAAGCACTGGGCACTGCCATGCCAAAATAAGTCCATGGATCGAATAGCATCCTTTTGTGGGTGCGTTCATACTTTGCAGATTGGCAAAGAAGAAACCACCATGGAAATTAGAATTACGCACAATAGCAAATACACGAATACTTTTAATAGTCGATTAATGAAATTTTCAAAGAGAGATGAAATCCACACACTCGGTGGACGGTGGAGTGAATATTCAAAGATGGTTCACTTCATTATTACAAACTTTTGGAGGCCTGAATGTGATCTTAAGTTGCACAGAGAATCTCTGCACTCAATTCAAGTGAAATACTTTCATGACCATTCGTCAATTCAAGAAAATTCATCAACGCCTTCATAAGAGGAGCGTCGTATTTTTTGGTTTAGCTGTTAACGCAGGCTGGGTATGTGGGCAGCTATACAGCTGATATGTTGGCCTGCGGCATCGCAGCTTGGTAAGAAATTCGAGACCTCTTTTCCAGACACACGACAGAGCGATGGCAGTTACAAGCCACCTACCGTTGATTTTAAATTGAAATGTTGGAATGATAATCCGACAGGAATCCACTTAAACTGAGGGCGCAAGAGAAATGAATAATCACCAGCCCAAATCAATGACGTTGCGTGGGTGACAGTGTGTGGGAAAGGAATGCGGTAAGAATAGGGAAGGAAAAATGTAGGAAAGAAGAATGTCGTCTGAGAAAAAAAAACGGTCAGCAGTTTTCAAATTCCGTTCAGACTGCTGCATCTTACTACTCAATAAATTTCGCAATGAAAGAGCAAGGATGATTTCTCCTTCTTGCCAAACAAATTATTCGCTGTTAGTTGGCTTGGTAGTTAATCACCCAAGCTGTACATATGCGCGTACTTTCACACATTTGCGGCGAATTTGCGCTTTGCACGAGTCTCGTTTAACACGTCATCGATTTCTCGTGCGTCTCTCCGCATCACAGCAATAAGTTGGTTGAGCTCCAGAGCACAACGTTCATCAATTTCTTTTAGTAAATTTTAGTAAATTTTAGTATATTTTAGTATATTTTAGTATATTTTAGTGTATTTTAGTATATTTTAGTGTATTTTAGTGTATTTTAGTATATTTTAGTGTATTTTAGTATATTTTAGTGTATTTTAGTATATTTTAGTGTATTTTAGTATATTTTAGTGTATTTTAGTATATTTTAGTATATTTTAGTGTATTTTAGTGTATTTTAGTATATTTTAGTTTATTTTAATATATTTTAGTGTATTTTAGTGTATTTTAGTATATTTTAGTGTATTTTAGTGTATTTTAGTATATTTTAGTGTATTTTAGTGTATTTTAGTGTATTTTAGTATATTTTAGTATATTTTAGTGTATTTTAGTATATTTTAGTTTATTTTAGTATATTTTAGTATATTTTAGTGTATTTTAGTATATTCTGGTATATTTTAGTGTATTTTAGTATATTTTAGTGTATTTTAGTATATTTTAGTGTATTTTAGTATATTTTAGTGTATTTTAGTATATTTTAGCGTATTTTAGTATATTTTAGTGTATTTTAGTATATTTTAGTGTATTTTAGTATATTTTAGTGTATTTTAGTGTATTTTAGTGTATTTTAGTATATTTTAGTATAACTACGTTGAATACTGGGTTTCGAGTGTGGCAGAAAGCAGAGACAGGGCTCGAAGTTTTTTCTAGGAAAGTGGATATTTGTGAGGTGGTTTCCTGTCGCCTTTCTCAGCAATGACGTTTGAAATGTGACGCATGGAGGAATCGAACATACGATCCCTGTATTTTGAATCTGCTCGCTGAACCACTGCGCCACGACACCACTTACTCTAGTACACTTAACGATAATAAATGCAAATTCACTCAAGATTAAAATGTGATTTCGTTCACCAGGGAACGAACATGTCAAGCAAATGTGTCATTCAGCCTCTTCTAGCTTCTTATAAAACTACTTTTTTCTTTCGAAGGGTAATTTAAACGTCGCTGCTGAAAAAATAACTGAAATTGACGGAGAAGAAAAAAATACGAAAGAGAAAAACAACAAAAGACGGGGAGAAAATGTGGAGCAGCTATGTGACGCGAAGATTATGAAAGAGACCTAAATTTGCTTGTCCGAATCGTTCTTTTGTTATTCATTCATTCATTCATTCGTTTGTTCATTCATACATTTGTTCATTCATTCGATCGGTCGACCCGGCGTAGTGCGTTGATTCCTCTCCAGCCTGCTCGGTCTTCCGTCCCAATTCTGAGTCTCTCAGAGTCCTTCCTCTTCAAATTGTTTAAGGTATGTATTCATGTATTTGCTGGTCTGCCAAGTTTCCTTTTTCCTCTAAGTGGATCCCAAATAGCAAGTCATCTATCTACTCACTGCTTCTCCAGCAATGGCCTGCTGCTGCGTTGCATACTCGATTGCGAGCGGAGCAGAAACCAGAGACAGAGCTCTGAGTTTTTCTATGGAAGTGGAATTCATGAGGTGGTTTCCCGTTGCTTTCCATCATCAATTGGCTTTTATTTTGTGACACGTGTAGAGTTCGAACTCACAGCCCCTGCTTTGTGAATCCGCATGCTTAACCACTACACAGTCTTGCAAACCAACTGGGATGTGGCGTGCAGCAAGTTATTTGAAAATACCGTACGCGTCTGGCATACGTTTTGGGGAGGGGGCAAAAAGCCATAACGCGATTGGAACTGCGCGTCATCGCGTCGCGTTAGAGAGAAGCGAGTGAAAGCCAGTCAGTTTCAAACAGAGTTTTACTATTATCGATCCAGAAGCAGCACAGTACTTCGAATGATATACATGTCTGGCATATACAGTTCAGTAAGGCTGCGTTTACACTGTACCGGGTGACTTTTGATCCGCTACGAAAGTGTTCCTTTTCCCTCGCGTTCACACTGTGCCGGCACAGTTTCGAAGCAGTGCAGGTGCAAAACTGTTCCTCTTTCCTAGCAGGTACGAAACGCACGGCTGGTCCGTAACACTCTTGTATCGGATCAAAAAGTGATCTGGTACAGTGCAAACGCAGCCTAATATACACGATATGAAGCATATACCGATGCCTCGATGCATCTAATTAACCAGTGACGAATGCACACGAATTCAGTGCGAATCTTTACCTACGTGCTAAATACGCAATACTTGATTCAAGGCTAAACGACGTTTGTGCTATCCTATTGCTTACGCTTTTCAAATCTTCTAAGCATGGAATAAGCCTCACAAACGAACAAAAATTTGCAATTCTTCTTAAAAATGTTACCTCTACATTCATACGTTTGCGTTTCATTCTAATCCACTTTTGTGCATTTACTGTTTGGATACTCCAATCCCAAACTCTTTTCAATTACGTACAGCCTTTAAAAATAGAACGAAACTTCGATCAAATGTTCCGGTGAGGAAAAACAGAGGACGCCTGACAGCTTAAACATGGCGGAATGCTGTGGAATGCTGTGGAAAAGCTCGAAATTGAAGCGGAATTCAAACGGCGCTAAAGCAAACGGGTCTTAAATCTATTGAAAGGAAAAAGGGCCTCATTGACGTACGTAGATTTATCGCTGGCAAGATTCAACCTGCACCAATTCTTATTACGATTTTATCTAGTCTGACCCAGCCTGTTAGAGAGACAAGCTAGTGACATCTGGTCCTAAGCCTGGATTAATGGAGAGCTCTGGCCACCCCTGATTGAATGAAGATGGTTGGTGCGGGAACAGTATCAAGCAGTAATGTGATGCCCTCATTGACGGGGGCTGCAAGGGTAAATGACGAAGAAGTTCTATTGGTCACGTTTTGTGGGACATAATGGGTGCAGAACCGAAAGGGTTTAAAACAAATTGAGAATGAATGCGAAATAGGACGTCAACAGAGGCTTCAGATGAGGAGGGAGGGGCATAAAAAGGGACTTAAAACAGGGTGCGAAAGGGCAGTAACAGGGGCACAAGAAGTGACATGAGAAACACGCGAAAAATACTATTAAAAATGGGAAGAATAAAGGGGACGAATTGGGAGTACGAATATAGGGGCACGAAAAGGGGGGGCTGGATTAGGAGCGTCATTTGTTATACAACGTTCCATACGTCATGAATTAACTGACTGGTTTAACACAAACCCTACATGTGCGTTACTGAAGATTATCACAACCAGCCTGAGGAAAACGCTGGTTTTACACAAAAAATATTCTCTTAAAACAAAGGCAGAAACCAGGCACTTTTACACATAACTTCGAAACCTTATTTTACAAAAGCAGATCAAGAAATATTTGAAAATTTAAATTATCTATAACGAGGCTTCTTGATATTGCCCGGTCCGTATCACTTTTCTTACGCTGCTGACATATCAACGATGAAGATAACTCTTCGCTCTTTTCCAAAGTTAACCGCATCCACTGACTTAATGCCTATCCCGTTTAAAAGAGGTCTGCATACACACATACAGTCAGCTCCATCCACTTCGAATTCTCTGTGGGTCGTAAAAAATGTTCGAATTCCAAAATTTCGAATTACAGGGATTCAAAATATAGAAGTTCTTTGTTGGGAGATTTGTAAGGGACCTGAACAGTTTGCTCGACTTACCAAAACTTCGAATTAGGCAGGATTTACTGCCCCTATTACAGATTTCTCCGGGTCTGGATGCTCTCATAGTAGTATTTGCTTAGGTAGTATAACATTCAAAACGTTGGATGTACCCAATACAATGCAGGTGGTGCCGTGGCGTGGTGGATAAGCCGACTCAATATGCTGATAGCAAAGTTCATATCTAACGCCCAAAGAGATAGAAAGAGTCTCGAAATCGGTCGGAAGAAAGTTTCATGCAGATTATTGAAATGAAAATTGAATGGGATGGAGAAAGAAGCTTTATTGGATACAGGTGCGCAAGTTGGCATAATGAGCGATAGTCAGTTCAAGAGAATTGTCCGCAAGATCAAATTAGGGATGTGACAGAGATTACGAATGAGAGGCTACAGTTAAAAACTGCAAATGGCACAACATTCTCATACAAAGGGCGGACTAGGTAACATCATTTCAACATCTATGGGAAGTCTAAGGCGACGGGAAACTACCTCATGAATTCCACTTCCCTAGAAAAAACTCAGAGCCCAGTCTCTGGTTTCTGCTACGCTCGAAATCGAGTGTGCGACGCAGTTTCTTCAATGCAACGCATCTGAATATATGTCATAGAAGATCGAAGATCTTTCCGGTTGACACCAATTACAGAACGTCGTACAACGCCCAAAATAAGACTAGAATCTATACTCGGGTTCACAAGTTTCAATCTACAGTGGGTAAACTTTCATAGCCATACCTCCGCAGTTACCCGACGTGTAGTGCTCTGACGAGTGTCGGCTGAAAATCTCTTTAGCATGATGGAACGATTGCTCCTCTCCATCGGGCAATAGTTAGGTTGTCACCATAACCAGGGGGCTCATCAATTGGGACTTTCCAGCTCGTGAAACATGTGGGTTCTTGTTCCGAGCAGGGAAACAAACTCCTTATTCATAAGATTATCCTTTTAAAACAAGCTACACACTATCCAACTGTACATTAGATGTTCAGTATTATTTATATTGTCATGCGTGACTATTATTATTATTATCATCATTATCTCTTAGCATGCGATACATGTGACGCGTGTTGATAGTTTGATTATATACCTGCATAAGATTTGCAAATCCTACATGCCTTGTGTATGCAACGATCTTTGGGATTTTACACAGCGTGGAGAGAAGCAGTATCGAAGGAATGAGTGCGAGGATGTCAGCGAAAGCAGTTTACTTCGATACAATATCATCCACGCAATATCATGAAGCCTCGTTGATTTAATGGTAAAATGCGTCGACTGATGAGACGAGATGGCCTCAGCCTACGTCGTTAAACAGATGCAGGCCGACCATAAAAAAATTACGCGACTATCGAGAAAAATTCAGAGCATAAGAGCAGACACGGCTGCGATATTCACTAAAACCATTTCTATTGGCACACAAGGAGCACGTCTTAAATAAGGGGTTGCCTGCTTATATCATCAGAGGGTACAACCCGCGAGCAGGGGAAAATGGGGCGAAAAATACACGCGAAAATTCATTGGCTGGATTAAATTTTCTATGAATCCGTTCCTCAAGATCGATTTTATCATCATAATCATCATAATCTTCCGGTAAAAGTGGGTTGTAGCCAATTGTCGTGATAATATAAAGCCACAAACCGTCTTTAAAAGGAAGAGTTGTCGATCTGGGGAATAACCGTTTGCAAAAAAATCATAGGAGGATTTCGATGGGTCAGTTCACAGATATGACTAGATCTCAAAGAAATCGAAGAAAGACGGGCGGGGGGGGGAACAAAACTAACCGGGCCATCTACGAGATTAGCGAAAATCACCCCCTTTAACATTGCCACTGAGAAGTAAAAGCAGACACGCTGTGCTTGGGTCTTTCAGGGGGGGGGGTTGAAATAGCTTAAAGTCAATTCAGTTGTCAGACCCATGAAATACTGGTAGTGTAACCCCGAAAATGGCCGTTTTACAATTAAAAGCGAAGGAAGATACGGTGAGGGAGGGAGGTCTACACCAAGCAATTCAGTTTTGATAGAGTACAAATATTAAAAGCAATACCCCCTAAAAATCGTTTTTTACCATAGAGTCCGCAAGACGGAGCAGTTAGTGGCGACGGGGGTTGCTAAATTACCAAGTCGTCTTACTTATGACGTCAGACAATGACGTGCGGACTAATGACGGCGGACCGACGGCGAAACGGATCCTTCAGCTTCGACGCTTTCTTCTGCAACGCGATTTTCATACCGTGAATTTCCTTCTCCACTTGAGCCATCCGTCTTTCCATTCGAGCAAGATCGTTCTTCGTAAAATCGTACTCACTGTCTAAGATGTGTCTCTCCGTGCTTTCACTGCCTCTTTCTTTCCGCACCCGTGCCAACTCGACTTCGGTCCGGAGATCCGGCAGTCTGCTGAGTATCACGTTCAGCTCCTTCTCCAAGTCTTCTTGCTTCTTTAGCAGATCGGCGAGGTTCGTTTCGATTTGAGTGTTGATCGCCTCGTCAAACACACTTTCTGCACTGTCTTGTACCGCGTTGGAAGCGCGTGTTTCGCTCGTTTCCGGTGCGCCCCCCGGGTCACGCGGGGCTTCGTGCTCCTCAGAAGAATCCTTGTCAATCGCCATCGGTCGACCTTCATACCAACTTTCCCTCTCGTCTTCCAGTATAGCCTCACTGGCGCTTTCCTTCTGACTGTTCCTGCCTTTTGCCTCCTTTTCCAAAGTGCCTTCTCGCGACGACGGATTAGAAGGCTCTGAATACGGTCCGGGCGTAAAGGCCGACTCTAGCAAGTTGCTCAACGGGTTTAAGTAGCTGCTTCCGACGCTGATCTTGTGGTCTATGGCCGCCTTGATATCATTGGACAAATTCGAGCTTTCCGACGACCTTCCGTTCATCACCGGAGACACATCAACTAGTCCGAGATTATTCACGCCACCATCGAAATTGTCATCAGTCTCCGGAAGATCAGGTAGCTGCTCACCCTGTTGCGGGAACTTATCTGGGGATGTCAGCTTCTCGAGAAGTATCGCCATGGAGATGGCCACCATCCAATTGTCCGCGGTTGATTGGTCGGCAGCCTGGAACGCCATGTTTTCACCGGACCCGAAATCAAGCCGGAATCCAAACACGCCCTTTTCGATGACAGATTCGTCGAGAATAGCGACTTTTGAAAGATCGATAGTCTTGATGAATTTTTGAAGTTTTGATCGCTTTGCGATGCAAAATTTACCATCGCGTATCAAACAAAATCGCTTTTTCGGCTTCAAAACCTTTTCGTTTTCATGCGTAATAGTCAACACGCCGGAGATTTTGTTGCCTGATTCGATACCAGTCGTGAAGTCGTGCACGAGTTTCTCGTCCACTTCATCGAGCACGATCGTGTTTCGCTTCGAGTCGCGCTTCACGACACCCGGCAAAGACGACGCCGACAACAACTGCTTTATGCCTTCACTGGCCGACTTGAGTCGCGATCTCGCGGAATCGCTTGAACGCCGGGAGCGCTTTTTTGTCACTCTCTTCAGCTCTTGCTGCCATCTGCTGAAATCTTCCTCGTTGTTGGCGCACAAGATCACGGACTGCTCCTCCGATCGCAAAACCATCGCCCATTTTTCGCCAGAATCTTCCAAGCTGATTGGCTCTACGATGTGGTGTCCGATCGCGATGCCTCGTATCGGGACATTGTCATTCTTATTGTTAAACACTTCGACCCACGACTGGCGCAAGACGCACCACCGTCGTAGCTTCGTTCGACTCTTGATACCGTTCGTCTCGGTGAGTTTCACCTCGTAAAGGAAACCGGAATGCTTCACAACGTCAGGACCGCCAACAAAGACATCCTCCGACAATTTCCTAGGGGGCTCTGTTTTCGATTCGTCCCCACTTCCGGCGATTGACTTGGCCTGCTTCGATAAAACCGAGGAGAGAGACGAATTGCTGTTTGAAGGGCTGAACAATTGCGTCGACGCATCCGGCCTAAGATCTGCATCTACGTCACTCTTCGTTCCATCGAGAAGACTCTCTATACTCGATATTTTCGACTGGTTAGATTTCGGATCAATCATATACAAGGCGTTATACCAGTTCTCGAACTCCTCTTCTGTTTCCACCTCGAACTTGAACGCTTTCTTGTCTTCCATTGAACAGATGACAAATGTAGGCTTGCCGTCCGGCTTCTCCGCAGGGATGTCTTCGATAGTCGAACTTCGCAGCGGCACTTTGAACACGGGCTTCACACCACTGTGGTCTTCGTACGCGTAAAATATCTTGCCCGAAACCTTGCAGTGCCTGTCTACACGCGACACTGCACCGTTTTCGTCCACCCTGACTTCAGCAACCGTGCCGTTGAACTGCGTCTTCGGCATGCCGTCCACAGCGTCGGTAAGGTCGTACTTCTTGTGTTTACGCTTTGGCAGACTCCTGAAGAAGGCTGACATGCGGGAACCACTTGACTGTTTACTTCCCTGCTTCATCGGCTTCCTTGCATCGTGGCCCGCTTTCGATGTTTTCCTACGGCCTTGTCCTATTTGTTCGCTGTCCGATGCAGCCCTATCGCTGGTCAACGTCTGTAGGGCTTGGTACCGTGGTAGCGACAATCGGTCCCCCGGCTCCATATCCTTCAACTCCGGATCAAAGGTTATCGATCTACGCTTGAATTGCTTTTTCAACTGATTCACAATATCAGACACGACTGTGCCCTTATCCCCTTCGATTTGCGCGTTCTGCAGCCAAAGTGCCTCTATCAACCTATTGAGTTCCGGCTTTTCCTTCACACCCAATACCATGCGCCAATCAGTGTTTGCGTGGCACTCAATAACGTACACATCGCTCCTCGCAATTACTTTTTGGTCTATCCTGACTTTGCGGACTGGGGTTTCCACTACCTTCTGCTCCATTGCTTTATCGCTGGCTACAGCGAAGAATCCACCTCGAATTTCACAAAATACCTCACCTTCGGATTCGCTGCTGGCCTCCTTCAGATGTACAAGCTGACCATAATATATCTTCCTGTCTTGGGCCACGGAAGAAATATCAATGAGGCTTGCGGTATGATTCTTTGCAGCATTCTGTAACGGAAGTTGTTTTTAATAACAATGCTATGTTTATACATTTTAAACTAGCATAATTTCCATTTGACACTCACGAGAGTAGAAAAGGTGAGAAATGATTATGGACAGAAACCTGGGGAATGAAAACCCAGTTTTACCTAAGTATAAGAAAAAGGGTTCGCAACTTTTCATCTGATACTTATCATTGTATAAAACGAGACAAACGATAATCGGAAGAAACGCACCAAATGAATACCAAATTTCATGTAAGAATAACATAAAGCGTTGGAATCCTTGTCGCCTGACATTTCTCAGGTAAACAGGACGAATGACGAATATGAGGAGTGACACTTGGCTATAAGCTGCGTACCATTGCCAGAGCTGTCTAGGTCTCGTGACAGATCTCCATCCAAACATCTGCAAGCTTTTCACTACAAGCTTCATTCCACGGTAGATGATTATTTAGATTCAAATTTAAACCGTAGCGAAGCGAGTCGCACTCAATGTTTGGTTGGAGCAGAATAAACAGAGGGAATTTGAGCATTCCCTGGCAGGGCTCAAAGCCTGCCTCAGGCAAAAATTCATAACCGATCTTGAGATGACGTCACATTATACAAAAAGGCCAGGGCACTGCTCGATAAGTATAGCTTCTCAGTGTCCAAAAATCTATCTAAAAAGTCATAAATGCTAGGCATCTTGAAATGATGTCACGTTATGAGAATGGCCAGTGCACAGTGTTCGATGGACATATTCTCAATGTCCTTAAGTCTACGGTATGCTTCATGAATGATAGGAATCTTGATATGACATCGCACTTTTATAAAGGATTAGGAAACTGCTTGATAAGTATAGCTTCTCAGTGCCCTAAAATCCACTTAGAAAAATGTAATACCGTTTCTCAAATGATACCATCCGGATCTGGGCCGTACGGAAACAATATTCAATTTATTTGAAGGGGGCTAAAAAGTTACATTGCATGGTCCCATTTTATCTTTCTTGCAACTGAATTCCACTATAATTCCTCAGTGTCAAGTCAAAGGTCAAAGGTCCCTCGAAATATCGGAGAACATGAGGGGGAGTATCTCATTGTCTTCCGCCATTGGGTCACACAGATGTGCAGGCATGGTGAAATCAACACAGTCAGGGGCTGGTCAACTGGTAGTTATGTGCTTCTTCCCAGAAGCGTTGCATGCTAAGCAGGGTAATAGTAGTACCACTTCCTATGGTCTCATCCAATTGGATATCAAGCCCTAACCTACTAAATAGTTGGCATTAATTAGAAATCGTAACTATGATTTGCAAATCAACTTGAAATAAGCTTTGATATTTGGAATTTAATACATGATACTTTACAAAGAGAGCACTACACCACTAGGCCATAGATGCGATCGTTTCTTAGAGCTGACAAAGGAAATACCAGGAAACGGACTCACCTTATCCGATCTTGGAATGCTTTTACCTAAAACAAACCAGTGGAGATGTTATAAGCGTGGAAAATGAAAACACAATTCAATCAAGTGACATTCGCTCCCCAACTAAAGTGGCAACTCTGACAGCAATCACGCAGCAACTTCAAAATCTCACTCATACGAACCAAAATTCTCAATACGCCATACGTCATGGCTCTACCACCCGTCATACACGAGGTCTCTGCCCAGTTCAACCAGCGAATGAAACTCTCCTTGCCGTAAGCGTTCTTGATATATTTTCCGCACTCAGAAAGATTTTCTGCGCTTCATCCCTCTTTCCTCTTTCCTCTTTCCTGCAATCGTCTTCGCAGCAAATAAAGGCCTTTTTTAAAATAAACCTCCGATTGATAGCAGCCAACGAAATTTGGTAGGAACGACTTTCGCGTGATGAGATTCTGTTGTTGTGGAAAGCATAAATCGTTTTCGGACGAGATCTAAGCAGGTTTCGCGCGACAGCTTTTCGCACAATGGAAAGCAGGCTGGCAACGTTCGTCACGTATGAGGTTCCGAACACCACCTACATGATATCTGAAGAATCATCCAGTCCAGTTTTCTTCCTCAATGGCCGCTTTGAGCCTAGTTTGCTAACAGGCACTGTCAATGGCATTGACAAAATGCACGTTTTAATTGCTCTCGTGCTGTCGTTGAAAGCTTTGCGAGGGATTGAGACGGAGCTTGCTGCTGGGAAGGAAAAGCCCGTGAGCTGGGGTCCCTCTTGGAGGCGCATCTGCCAAGGTCCAAAGTGCCGAATGGAAAGGGTTGGCACAGTAAGGGGTGAAGGGAAGGGAGCAAGAGGTAAAGGTGTCATGAAAATGTGACAGGACTTGATTTAAAAAGATGGAATGAAAGGGACAGAGGGGCTCGCTCGTTCATTTGCGTATTTTTTTTCTTTTGTTTTGAAAGGCCATGGTGGCCTCAACAATGGAAGAAAGAAGAAAGCGAGATTGTAAGAGGAGAGAGAGGTAAGACCAAGTTTATTGATCTTAGATCTGAAAGATGGCACGTTGTAGGACTTAGGAAAGCAAGAAGAAGGCAAGACGTTCCATAAATTGCATGTTCTTGGAAGGAATGATGATTCTAGGGACAAAGGGGATCGCTCGCTCCTTTGCGTCTTTTCCTAACTTTGTAAACAAAGTAATATTATTATTATTCATCCCTAGAACATGCAATTTATGGAACGTCATGCTTTCCTCTTGCTTTTCTGAATCTTACAATTTGCCATCTTTCAAATCCAAGATCAATAAACTTGATCTGATCTCTCTCTCTCCTCTTAGCTCCAGGCGTAGGAATCACGCGGTGTGGTCACGTCGAGAGGAAGGACCTGGGCACTGCTTGATGAGCAAAAAGCTCTCAGTCTTCAAACTCCTACCTTTGATATCTAGGTAGAGTCTGACAAAAAAAATTGAGAAGTTGACTTGTAAAGGTTCTAGATATTCTGTTCTGCTTGCTGTTCTTCTATACATAATGGATGACTCCTGTGGCAATTATTCTGAATCTTATGGCAAAGATGCGCTGTGAGTCTATAGCAACTTGTATCCCCAACCATGGATTTCTGTATAATACTAATCCGCTTACGTCATTGGCGCATCATTACAAGAAAACCTATAGCAATCTCCTTGAAAAGCTTCAGGAGAAAGCGACAACTCAAAGATTCAATTGTGTTGCTAGCAAGCATACAGAAGACAAATCGTGTATATGCATGCTGTTTGCAATCAAGTGATCTCCTAGTGAAAACGAACCTTTTCCTGGAACAGGAAATTCTGGCAATCCATTCGCGATTTCCGCATTCTCCGTCGTTTTCTTCGCATATTTCTAAAATGAAGAAAAGATTATCAGAGCAAGGCATAAAGAAAGACGGAGGGAATGAAGGAACGAAAGAATAAAGGAAGAAGTAAGGAAGAAAAGAGGGAAGGAAGGAACGAAGGAAGGAATGAAAGAAGGAAGAAAAGCAGCAAGGAAGGAAAGATGGGACGAATGAATAAAGGAACCAAGGAAAGAATTAAGAAAGACGGAGGGAGCGAGGGAACGAATGAATGAATGAAAGAATAGAGGAAGAAGTAAGGAAGAAAAGAGGGAACGAAAGAATGAACGAAGGAGCGAAGGAACGAATGAAAGAAGGAAGAAAAGAAGGAAGAAAGGAAGAAGGGGACCAAGGAACAAAGGATGGAATAAAGAAAGAAAAAAGGAAGGCAAAAATTGGAAAGAGCTTTATTACTTTTGAGTCTAACTTTGCATTCACTAATTCTCGGGATTCCGAGGTGCGGTCAAACGAAGAGGAACGACTAGGTCAATGCTTGAAAAGCACCTAAAAATTGCACTTTAAAAACCAAGCTTTGGGTGCAAGACAAAATGCTATCGTGGTAGCTGATGTCGCGAAAACGGTACAAGATATCAAAAAAATAACAGCGGATTTGAGATCAGAGCACTTATGTGAGATTACACCTTATTCCAAAGTCAAACATTGCTCACTGGAGAGGCCGTTTAAAAAACAACCAACTCGTACCTTGAGGTGTGTCATCCATTTCTTACACTCGCGCTGATCTCTCGCTAACAAAACGGTCTCGCTTTCGTTCAATGTCACCTTTACGATGCATCTTGATCTCTCGTCTGCTGCTGTGACCGGTGCAGTTGCAATGCTGGAATCTAACAAGGCGAGTGAGAACTCTGCTGATTTCGAAGACTGTGACGTGAAGAATTCCATCTTTGTCGACTCGATTTTGCACCAGTACCGTTGCCATTTTCCAGACCTCTCTACGTACAAGTTACCTGAAAATTCGAGCATAAATTTGTTCGCATTACGATCAGACCAATTAATATTCGATTCCCTACTTTGGATTTGTCTAACAATACTGGACTGCCAATTAACCAGATGTAGTTTTCTTAATATCATTCAGTATAGATTTTTCGTTCACTGGACTGTCTGTCGATTAATTGGTAACAATCATCACCTAATCGATATAATGTGCGTCTTTTTTTCTCTGGGTATGACTCTAGCAATCGTCGTGGGGCTACTAATGAAATTCATTACAAAGCTGCGCTTCCCATCTCATGCTTCGATCGTATCGAATCATCTTCTTGGAAATCTAGCAAAAAGTAATAGCTACATCCTCTTGGAGAAAAGACTTCACATTGGAACGAAACCTCACCTTAAAGGTAACGAGACGTTGGTCGTAAGATCACTGGGATTTACGAGAAAAAAAACAACCTCTGAGAAGAACGATTTTTTCGGGACGGTATGGTCCTGTCTTGGGTGGGTAGCGAAAAAAATTAGCGCCACAGTTCTACCTTCCTTGATTTTCATATTTTGGTGGCGATCGTCGCATAGTGGCCAGCTCATGTACCAGCAAACCAAGATATGATATATGGACACCCAGATGTGGCTTTTTTCACTTTTTCGCCCGAAAAATTGGGAAAGAAATTATTTGTTTACTGACTGTGTTAACAGTACTTCGCTTTCCGAGTCCCCAATAACATCGAACGTTCGAACAAAACTCCATTGCTCCTTGAACCTTGCCCTCGTACCTACCATTGCCATTTCTCGTTGCTTGCTATATATACACCATTTGGTTACGAATTCATCAACCCCCTCTCCTACATATCATATCATATCTCTCCCCTCTTCTCTGGGGAGCGTAAGACAAGGCGGTGAGCGAGCATTACTAGACATTTCATCAAAAGATAAATATGTGATTCTTAAGATCTTCTTAAATGATCACGGATCACATAATGAAAAACAATCTTACTTACCATCGATATCAAATTCTTGATTCAATATTCTTTTCTGGGACTGAGACTTTAAGAAGGATGAGCGCTTCTTCAGAAACTTTCTCCGGTCTGTTTCCGGTTCGTCTTGGTCGCTTGCTTCGCTGTCGGCTCCTTCTATAGATTCGGCGTCCG
This sequence comes from Pseudorhiza aurosa, assembly GCA_964026355.1. Lineage (NCBI taxonomy): Eukaryota > Metazoa > Cnidaria > Scyphozoa > Rhizostomeae > Lychnorhizidae > Pseudorhiza > Pseudorhiza aurosa. Next base: position 4,443,197 of record OZ032129.1, on the reverse strand, counting down.
AATCCGAGCCTGGAGAATCAGTGAGGTAATAGGTAAGTCCAAAGTGACGATAAAACCGGACGCTAGCCGTACCAAAATGCAATGCAACCGAGCACGGGGTCCAGAATATTGGCCTGTGATCACAGGCAGAATACCATTGCTAAACAGAGTCTACAGCTCTGAAGTGTTCTTAAGCCAAGGTTTAAGTACTCATGAGTTGAGAGAGATTTGAAACGAATGGCCAGAGATTTCCGCGATAATACTGGACACACTTATATAACAGCTTTAAGTAGCTGAAGTGTTTATCTGGTTTAAAATACTCGTGCATGATTTTCATTATCTTAATTAGACTGATTTGAAAGGAAGGGCGAGGCCACTGCAATATCAGTAAAACTTTTGTCCTTTCTACCTAACATCTGAAGGTAGACTTTCGCCCACTGCATGGCGATGGCTATCAAGCTGTGACAAGGCCCTTCCTTTCGATAATTCCTACACCTGAATAACTGGGAGCGACTTTCCTCACATGAGTGCAAGGTAAACTTTATGATGAAGCCGAGCCCCGAAGACGATATGTGAACAAAGGCCCTATCACTGGGTCATACTCGCACATCATCATCAGAGCGATCATAGAGTCAGGAAATCTGAACGCATGGTACAAAATTTCAAATGGGCTTGCACGACGTCACAGTGCGGTCGCTTTGAAAGCGAGAACCAGGACAGTGCACCGCGTCGCTGCAGCTTCATTGTGACCTAGATTCGGTCAAATCAAAAAGTTTTTCGAAATGTGGAATAACCGGTAAAGGACATGTGTAGCTTTGCATCCTTTAATTTACATTTGAACGATAGAAGGAATGGATTGGCATGCAACTAGGACTGAGAAAGGACCTACCTTCGAAGTGCCTTCGTTCCGATGAGCTTGCACTTCCGCTGTCATTCGGGTCGTTGGTCACATTTAGAAAATCTTTGCTTTGGTCCCGCACCGTAGCATCCTAATCACAAAACGAAATGGTTTCAACAAGTGGAATCCCACAGCACGCAGTTGGACAAAACGGCTTGTATTCCTAGTAATTTGGCAGTATTGCTCGTAATTTGGTAGCATTGCTCGTTATTTGGTAGTATGGCTCGTAATTTGGTAGTATTGCTCGTTATTTGGTAGTATTGCTCGTAATTTGGTAGTATTGCTCGTAATTTGGTAGCATTGCTCGTAATTTGGTCTGATTATCACGTTCCTAGCAAACCCGCAATGCGATAAGTTAAAGGAGTGAAAGAATGTATCAACTGCCAGTAATATATACTGTCGCAATAATAATTGGTTAATCCTTAACTACAGTCCTATATAAACAATTTCAATTCGGAAGCTAGCTTTATTTTGACCCTCTTAAGTTTGTATATTTCTTAAACACAGGACCCCAATATTAACAGTATGTTTTCATAATAGTAAGCTATTCCAGTACGGAAATTCGTGTATCATTATTGAAATTTTATTTCAGTCAATGTTACAAATATTATTTTAACTATTACTACAATATTATTACAACTACTATTCTAATCAATGCTAAAACTATTATTACAATTATCATTACAATTATTATTAAAACTACTATTCTAATCAATTCTACAACTATTATTACAATTATTATTACAACTATTCTTACAATTATTACTACAATTATTATTACAACTATTATTCTAATCAATGCTACAATTATTATTACAATTATTACTACAATTATTACTACAATTATTATTACAATAATTATTAAGAATTTCTCTCCTACTAACAGTTTTCCTTCATCCTTTAGTTCTCAGTAAAACCATCTACTTTTTCTTATCTTTTCTTATTCTTTTATTTTCTTGCTGTTGTCTATTTTCGCTATTTACTTACTCATTCATTTTTTTATCACTAGAAATACCTGTAATTAGGCCAGCCGAATACCAATTATATATTATTAGAGAGATTTAAATTTGTTTTCTTTTTTTTTCTTAGTGAGTTATGTTGGGGAAAGGCCATGGTGGCCTACACAAAGCCTTAACAAAGGAAGAAAAGAAGAAAGCGAAAGGCTAAGAGGAGAGAGAGATCAGATCAAGTTTATTGATCTCAGATTTGAAAGATAACAAATTGTAAGATTCAGGAAAGCAAGAGGAGGGCGAGACGTTCCATAAGTTGCATGTTCTAGGAATGAATGATGATTTGTGGGACAGAGTTCGTGGATTAGGCAGGGAAACTTGGAAAGGGTGTGAATGAGTTGAGCTTCTGGTGGTCCTGACACGCCTCAGAGGAACTGGAATAATATCCATGATCTCCTGAGAACAATGCCCGTGAAAGTATTTATAAAAGATGGAAAGATCTCCAACTAATCGACGATGGGAAAGAGATTGGAGAGATTTGGTGATGTTAGGATTGTTGATGAGACGAATGGCTTTGGACTGGACTTTGTCGAGGAGACAGAGCGTAGATTTTAGTGCACCACCCTAGACGTGAGAGCAGTACTCTAAAGAAGGACGGATTTGGGACTTGTATATTGATAGAAGGTGGGAAGATGAGAAAAACCCACGGGCTCTGATGAGGAAACCGAGCTTTTGAGATGTATGTTTAGCAAGGGAATGGATGTGAGTTTTCCAAGTGAGATTAGATGAAAGAGAAAGACCAAGTTGTGCAAAAGAAGCTGAAGTGTCCAGTTTATCACCATTCATGAAGCCAGCTGGAAAGTTTTGATTACCTTTGCGTGAAATGACAGCCTGTTTCGCCTTGCTTTGGTTGAATGAAACTAGGTTGTATTTGCCCCACTTCTCAATAACTGTCAGATCATTGGAGAGAAGAGAGGCTGAAATGTTTCTGTGGAGTTGGATATCGGTGGAAGCATGGTCATTTGGATTGAACGAAAATTAAGAACTTAGGAAGGTATCATCAGCAAAGGAATGAATGCTAGAAGACGTGGAGGTGAGCAGGTCATTGATGAAGAGGATGAAGAGTACAGGGGAGATGACAAAGCCCTGGGGTACACCAGCATTGATAGAGTGCAGATTGGAGAGGAAGCCGTCCACTCTGACGGCAATTGACCTATCAGAGAGGAAACTACCAATCTAATTAATGAGAGTGTGATGGAGACCAAACATCGGCAGTTTAGCGAGGAGACCCTTGTGCCAAATGCGATCAAAGGCCTTGGAGATATCGAGAGAGATCACTCTGTTCTCACCACTGGATTCTAGAGCAGATGACCAGACATGGACAGCATAAGCAAGAAGATCACCAGTAGACCTGGCTTTTCGAAAGCCATACTGGTGATCAGAGAGAAGATTGTTTGTTTCTAGGAAGGTAAGAAGTTGTTTCGTGATGATGGTCTCCGTTGTTTTAGAGATGAGTGAAGTGATTGCAATGGAACGATAGTTGAGTGGATTAGACTTGTCGCCTCTTTATGGGATAGCAAAGACGTGGGCTTGTTTCCATGAGGTGGGAAATGTGCCAAGAGTGTAAGAAAGCTGGAATACTTTGTTAAGAATGTATGTTCATCAAAATGAAGTTTTAAAAAACTACTATTATTCCAATCAATGCTACAACTATTATTACCATTATTATGACAACTATTATGACAATTATTACCATTTTCCAACGTTATGAATCTACCCTATAGAATACTCCAGGGACTAAAACAAGACAACCAACCTTTGATCTCAGTCTCTCCCTTTCCCTTACTAGAAGATCAAGCCACGTAACCAACTGCTGATGGGTCTCGGCGGCAAAATAGTACGACTCTGCACTTGGGAGCGTGATCTTAAAAGAATGACTTCGCCAAGTTTCTTTGTCACACACGACAAATTGCAGCCCGTGCAGACTCAAATCTAATGCTGGCTTCTCGTCTTTATCTGGATTCCTGCAAAACAACAGGTGGAAAATTCTATGAAAATGCAGAAGGGCAAAACACTATGCGTTTTCTGCTGACACTCATCACAGCATGAAGTGGTACTTTGTCTTCACTTGACGAAGGCGTTTGTCTACATGATATCCCCTTTGAGTCTATTTCAAAAACATCCAAGGTTCACCTTTCGATGGGAAGATGAGGGTGATGGTTTAAACTGTAGAGAGCATAGAAATGGTAGCAGTCCAACACGTTAATCAATGATTCAGGGGAAAACGGTACTGGTGGAGTCTATCAATTTCACGGATCCCAGTAATGATACTCCTAGGATCAAATCAAATTTCTGGTGATGACTTTTGGCAATTTTCTGTCATACAAAAGACTCGAAAAATGGTACATGCTATTTCCCTGCTTAGCATTCAGCACTTCGGGAAAGATCACGGGAATGAAACACACAGTGCTACGAGATGGCCAGCCCTTAACTGTAGCATTCACTGTGCTTGCGTATCTGTGTGGCCCAAAGGCTAACGAAACGGAGACGGGCACCGCCCTGTTCATCAAAAATGGCGAGGGAAGGAACTTTAACTTTTCTGACTACTTGAAAAACAGAACCAGCCTAACTCACACGAATGAATTACTTCAAGATTCATTATTTGAGAAACAGAGAAATGTACAAAAAAAAGGATGCTCTTATCGATTTTTCACCAAGACAAAATTTAAAAATCCTGGAAGCATAAACAGACTCTTACCTGTAAACCAGAAACGAATCATTTTTGACTTTACAATATCGCTTCTGCCAAACAGCTAGCACCCTACGCTGGTGCAACAGACCGACGTGCAGTGCTTCCATGTCGTTGAAAAAAACCTCTCGTTCGAACTTGCGCCCGAGCGAGTTCGATATCTTCCTATCGAGGCTGTTTACGTAGGTGTTGTTGACATTATAGGGCGGCGGGTCTGTGCTGCTCCGTTCCTTTAACCTTGGGGGGAGAGCCGGTGGTCCGGGCTCGTCCAGTTCGTCGTCATTTGAGGAGCAGGGCGAATCGAAAGTTCCACTTCCACTGTCATCGGACAGTACAGCTGGGCCACCATTAGGCACTAGATCAATAGAAAAAGCTCGGTATTAGCAGTGCGAGATCCCATCAAGATTAGCAGCTCAAAACTCGTATCCCCAAATAACACGTTTCATAAAGTAAAGATGCAGTACGCTGAACTGCATTATAATAGATAGATAATAGATAACATTACAAACATAAAATTAGACTGAATCTAATTACATCGCATCAGATTTCGTTACGTTCATCCATTGCGTTGTACTACGTATCATTGGGTTGTATTACCTACATTCCTATTCACACCCATATTCATATTCATATTCATATTCATATTCATATTCATATTCATATTAAGATTCATCTTCATATCCATGTTCACCTTCATATTCACATTCATATTCACATTCATATTCATTTAATTTCATAACAATACAATATATTCCATTAGCCTAGATTACATTATATGTTCGATGTCAGTAATCACCGATACCTTTTTCTAGATTTTCTCCAAAACCCTCTTCGCCTGATGAAACGGGCAAAGGAGGTAATTCTGCATCGTATGTTAAATTCTCCAGGCTCTCGTAGAAGGGACTTCGCTTCATCGGATCCACGTAATCGCCGGAAATTTTCCTTTCACTACCATGCATATCAACATAAACATCTCCAGGAGCTTTCCCGTTTTCCTGTCAAATAAAACAGGACGGCATTACCCAGTCTGGCATGCCAAAGATTAACAGTTTACCTTCATCCCAGCATCCTGCTTCATACCACGTACGAAAAAGGGCAGCCCGCGTGTACCACTAGGCATATCACATACTACCTACACTGCTAATCAATATCTAAGCACACACTAAGGCTACAATGCATGGCTATGTATGTATGTATGTATGTATGTATGGCTATGCATGTATGTATGTATGGCTATGTATGTATGTATGGCTATGTACACGTAACCATACATAACCATACACAGCCATACATATATACATACGTGCATATATACATGCCTAATTTTAAAGACAATCATGAGGAGGATATCCAGTGGATATTGAAAGAGATTTACATGAAAGTCAGAAGCACATATGACGGAAACTGAGCAACCAGGTTTGTACTAAAACTAATTGTCTCTTACTTGCTCCAGTCGCTCCATTTTCCCGATAACTTCAATTGGCATTTCATAATCAGGATCTTCAATCAAAATATCTTCGCTGCTAGGGTGATTCGCTTTGAATTCTTCTGGCATTATGCTATCGAGATCCTCGTACTTGCACTTCTCCAGAGCACTGACCCATTGCGTGTGATCATCTTGGTCTTCAGCTGCAAAAACAAGAGGTGCATCTCCCACCTTTATCAATTGGAAGTCATACTGCTGCGGGATGATGTCATACAATTCCATGTCAATAATCTCACTGCAGGATCCTTGCACGTCTTTGAAGATATACAGTTTCTTCCCCTTTAAAACGAACCAGTTCTTGCTGTTCGTGCGCATATCTCTCAGGGGACCAGACCGAGATGTGTTCACTAAATCACGGGTGAAAATTTCTCGCTTGTCATTCCTGAAAAACATAAACCAACCATTGGAAAAGCACCAAGCATCAGCTTATTTCAAATAATCCTATGAAACAAATACCCATTTGCGCAAGTATAAAGAAACAACTGACAGCTTTTCCATCTGATACTCATCAGAATGCGAAAGGCAGGAATGATGGTGAAAATAATCCTAAGAAATAAAAACCCAGTTGTGTGAAAGCATAATAAAAGTACTCCAGCTTTTCTTTAACACTCATCACAGTATAAAGCGTCAACAAATTCTCTTTGACAAAGCAAATTTTTTCCTCATTTTCCAGAACGATCTTTGACCCCACCCGTGACCTGTAACAGTGGACCTTATACAGGTTTCCCAATTGCTTTTTTGCATGTTTTTGATGCGTTTATACGGTATCAAGCGATTAGAAAACGAGAATAACGGGAGAGTTGTTTTTGATTGATACAAGTTCTTGGCGGGCCACAATAGAGCACGCGGCGGGGGGGGGGGGCGTAGTTTGCCCACCCCTGTCTTGCACCACACTATGAAAACCTTTGCCCTTGTCCTGATCCCTGATCATAACGTTAGCTTTAATCGTAACAGAATACCAAAACACTTACAATGCATGTATCTGAGCATCGCGCTCGCCGAAGGACGGCCTCGCAACCGATATTCTGTTCGACCGCTCAGGAATGGGAGGTTTCCCGTCGCTTTGCATCTTGTTTAAATCGATATACTTTGCACTTCCGTTGTCGCTTGGTATCTTCTCGTAGATTGTGTCATCCGTGGTGCTTGACAAAGAAGGCCTTCCTTTACTCTCCTCCTGAAATGTTCACACAAAAATCTTAACTAATCAAACAGTATCTCGTGGGACAAGTGAAACGTGAGAGATGGTGCTATTTTTTTCAGTTTTTTTCGAATCTTTATACTGGATGAAACACTTCAGCTTTAGATTAGCTGTTATCAATGTGTGTCCAGTGCTTGTGCCCTCAGAGTTACTTCTGAGTACTCATTTACCGACGACCTCGGAAGGATGGATAGCTCCCTGGTTTCCTGGCCCCTTGGGAGAAACTGATGCATTAGCAGTCTACTGATTCTCTTCATCCTTTTCCACCAAATAACTGTTTGGTACTAAACATCTGCGCCACTTCAGTGCCAGCAACTCGTGGCGGTTGGTGTTTGAGTACCAGGTGGAAGTGTACAAGAACTGGGCATGTAAAACTGGCAAGCTTGCACCGGGAGCCTTGTACATTTTTCTGTTGGTACAGAGTTGAACATAACGCCGAAGAACCGAATCCAGAAACAAGTTTGGCAGTTAAAAAGCACAGTAAAATAAATCCCCATCTCAATAAATCAATCATTTAATCCATCCAGAAATCAGCCAATCGATAATCAGCCCAACAATCAATCAACCAGTCAATTAACCAAGTAATCATCGATCAACTTAAAAACAATAAACCATACAATCAATCAACCTAGTAATCAATGAATCAATCAAACAAGGAGCTAGGCCTGTACATGAATTTACAATAACACAAAAAATGATTCGATTGAGACGATTGCGTTGGTGATAATGCAATTTGAACAGGTCGAAATCTTTTATTGAACTTAACCCCCACCCACCTGGGGTCATGCATGACGTGCATCCCCAAAGCCTACATAAATAAGGAGGGCTGGTGAGAGGGGGCATCCGGCTTCAAAACAGGGAACCCCCCATGTCATGCTGTGCAAGATGTGGATGAAGATGAACGCTCATTCGCTCTGATGATACCACTAAAGTGGTTTGAAATCAGAAGAAGAAGGAGAAAGAGGAGAAGAAGAAGAAGAAGAAGAAGAAGAGGGAGACGACGATGGAGAAGACAAGAGAGAAGAAGGAGAAGATGAGGGAGAAGAAGAAGGAGAAGATGAGGGAGAAGACAAGGGAGAAGAAGAAGGAGAAGATGAGGGAGAGGAAGAAGAGGGTGAAGAAAAATACGTTTTGCTGCATTCCCTTTGTGAATTCATATTCCTGGGAAGGAAAATGGTAGCACGGAGTAGACGGCAGACAGCTCATTGTAGAATCGTTTCTACAGTGTACCAAAACTATAGCTTATGATCGTGGTACAGTTAGTGTACATATGTCTGTGTATATTTGTATGCATGGCTATGTATGTATGCATTCATGAATGTATGCCTAAATATGCATGTATGTATGTATTTATGTATGGCTATATATGGCTATGTATGGCTATATATGACTATGTATGGCTATGTATGGTTTGGTATGTATGGCTATGCATGTATGGTTATGTATATATGGCTATGTATGTATAGCTATGTATGCATGGCCCTGCATGTATGGCCCTGCATGTATCGCTATGCATGTATGGCTATGCATGTATGGCTATGTATATATGGCTATGTATGTAAGGTAGTGTACAACTGGCTATCTGCTTCGATACAATGACCAAGAAAATTAATAGCGAAAAACGGTTAGCAGAAATATAGGATAATAGAAAGAAAAAATGATTAAGATAGTTTAAAATCTAAAAGCTCCTGATAAGTCCTTTATTCCTCCTACATAATAGGTAGTATGTGCACCTAATAGCGATGCTCACGACTTGCTTTATAATGTGATTTTTGTGGTTTTGGTCTAAATTGACATCCTTAAACATTGAAAGAAGTGAGTCAGAAGAGGAACCCAAAATTTCTAAAGAAGGTAGAACTGAGGTCAGTAATGAGGGTTTTATAATGATAATGATAAAAACGACAAGAATAATACATTTCTATATACATGGTTGTCTTTTAATTGAAAAGAAGTATGCTAAACATTATCTTGAGAGACAAAAAGAGAAATGGTTGGACTAGGAATCAAACCAAATTATACGATATCATTAAATCAGTAAGACTGAAAAAGTGGACGTGGGTAGGACACTTAGCGAGAAGAAATGACAACAGATGGACGTTAAGACTAACAGCATGGAGGCCCTGGTTAGGTAATTCTAACACTTGGAAACTAGGTTGCTGGGCCAGCCATATCTTCTCATGATAACGGAGACTCTTCATAGGGATATAGCTTATAAGAGTAATCATTTAGGCACGCCTTCCTGTTTGACACCAGACCTTAAAGGTGAATGGTCAATGTCCCCACGTAACCTCATCATTGTGGTCGCAGCTGACCTTGTGCTGCAATGGCATGTCATACTTGGAATTCCAACCCAAATTGCCATGGCTCTCAAGGATTCCGTAAAATAGCACACGCAGAAGCTCTAATATAACGACCACCTGTGGGAATGGGACGGTACAGCTGCTGTCCCTTGGATTAAGATGTCTTATGAAACGGGAACTTGGTGTGATTAATAACAGCAATGAAACCTTCGTTTTTGGCAAAGATGTAAAGAATTGGGCTGGAAAGGGCTGCGTTTATAAAGGTTGTGCATAGTACTGCTGCAAATCGATTTCACGTTAGCTGGTAAATTTAAGGACAAGCTACACAGTTGTCCAACTGTAAAAAAAGCGTTTATTATTATCATTATGTGTTGTTATCATAATCATAATCATAATCATCATCATTATCACCATCATCATTATCATCATTATCATCATTATCATCATCATTATCATCCTCATCATTATCATCATCACCATCATTATCATCATCATCATCATTATGGCCATCGTCATCATCATCATTATTGCCATCATCATCATAATCATCATCATCATCATTACCATCATAATCATCATGATAATCATCATCATTATCATCATCATCCTCATCAATATGGCCATCATCATCATCATCATCATCATCATCATCATCATCATCATCATCATCATCATCATCATCATCATCATCATCATAATCATCATCATCATCATTACCATCATAATCATCATGATAATCATCATCATTATCATCATCATCCTCATCAATATGGCCATCATCATCATCATCATCATCATCATCATCATCATCATCATCATCATCATCATCATTATCATCATAATCACCATCATCATCATCATCATCATCATCATCGCCATCATTATCATCATCATCATCATCATCATCATAATTTTTTTTTAAACTTCATTTTGATATATAAGCTAAACATACAAATACAAATCTCTCTAGTAATAGGTAATTTGTATTTGGCTGACCTAATTACAGGTATTTCTAGTATAAAAAAAATGAATAAATAAATAAATAAAATAATAAGATGACGAATAGAAAAAAGAAAAAGAGAGACTTTTATTTGTATGTTTAATTTATACATATATAGCTCAAAATGAAGTTTTAAACAATTCTTTTTCTCTGAATCTTTCTAGGATGCGTAGAGGTATTTTAATGCAATGTGTAAATGGCAGCAGTACATCAACTACCGCCATTTCCATTATATCAAAACATAATTCTCTTCTATCACAATCCGCACCACTTATTTCATTTCTGTTCCAGAAATAAATCATGTTGAAACCCATAACTCTTTCTCATTGATAAAAAGTTCACTATTCATAAATATTCACTGATTAATAAATATGCACTCAAGCCAGTCAAACACAAGTTACCATTTTAGGTAGATTGGTGTTTGCATCGTTTAAGATGCATTATGAAAAGGTAAAGCTTGAAAAAAATAATTATCAATAATACCATATTTCCATCATATGCTACGTATGTGATTGTCTAATGTAGAGGTATCCACTTCAGTGAAAGTCAAACTCAAAGTTCCTTCCCTCGCCATTTTTGGTGAATAGGACGGTGCCTATCTCCGTTTCATTAGCCTTTGGGCCACACAGCTGTGCAAGCACAGTGAATGCTGCAGTTGGGGGCTGGCCATCTCGTAGCACTGTGTGTTACACTCCCGTGCTCTTTCCCACAGTGCTGAATGCTAAGCAGGGAAATAGCATTTACGATTTTTAAAGTCTTTGGTATGACTCGACCGGGTATCGAGCCCTGACCTACCGCGTACAAAGCGAGCATTCTACCACTGGGCCATGGACGCGGTTATCCGCTTTACGACGGTGTTAATTCCCAAGGTAGCAGAGACAAAATGATAAGGCAATTTCAGATGAAATAACGGTCCGTGTATTAAAAAACTGCCTTTCAACCGAGATAGCAGTATTCCTCCGCTCCAAAAAAGGTGGCAAAAGGAACGATACACTTTTACGGCGAGAACCAAAACGCCACATGGCATCTCTGATTCTGCGAAGGAGTGAATGCCACTTAGGGCAAAATAGTACTTACGTTCGACGATTCTTCGCCTGTCCTTTTCTTGCTCGCGTACGGAGCGGGCGTGAGTGGATATGGGCTAGGGGTCATTCTCCAGGATATCGCTCGCTGTTCAGGGATATTTAGCGGTTGCTGCGGCGACGGTCCAGAACCGCGTGCATAACCACTCGACGCGGGCACGGGCTTGGTGCTTCCTCGTGGTGGCAGTTCTGGCGGTTTGTTGAGATTTTCTAGCTTACCAAGGAATTCTTCCCTTTTTGCATTGGCCTCCTCGCTCAGCGGTTCTTTTGCCAACGTCTCGCGAAGAAATCTTTCCAGCTCCGGTAAGAACTTGTAGATCGCTAAAACGAAAGGACATCCAATTTCAAATTTTTTGCAGATTCCATGATTCGAAACTGAATTCAACTGGTGTTTGTCCGACCCGACGCCACCCGACGCGACCCGACCCGACCCGACCCGACCCGACCCGACCCGACCCGACGCCACCCGACGCCACCCGACGCCACCCGACGCCACCCGACGCCACCCGACGCCACCCGACAAAAATGCACAGTAAAGGCCCATCTACGCGACAGAACATCTACATACACAACATTGTCGGACATCGTCAAACACGGCAGGATTTCAAGACGGGGTCGACATGATTAAAGATTTCCTTTTGAACACCTTCTACTTGCCATTCCTGCCTAAGACAGTCAGCAATAACAAGGGGAAAATTCGTGCAACGATAAAAACACCTGAAAATCCTTTAGGTAAACATAGATGTAAACAAAAACAATTTATTTAGATTTGGCGACTACCATATTGAATACAGTAGTCAAAGCCGACTATCTAAACTTATAAATACCCTTAAATAAATCTAAAATTTAATACATACATGAAGCTAAATGAGAATTTCACAGAACATAAACTCAGGTTGGAGCGAAAAATTTTACAAGGAAATAAACTGCATAGTTTAATAGATTACTAGCGTAGCCGATTAAAAAGAGGTAGCTTCGATTCTATTCAATGGAGGTCGGTTTTATGATGCGGTTTCCCGTTAACTCTTTCACTGATAGTGCTTGAAATTGGAAATTTATAGTATACAAGTCCGCAACCATTGCATTAAGAGTTGGCGTGATGGATCACTAGATTGTGACGCTGTGTGACAGAATTTGTGGAACAACAACCACTTCTGTCTACTTCGAACTCGTGCGATTCGAACTTTTCATAATTCGAACAAAATTTTCCATCCCTTGATCAAATCTCCAAAGAAATAACCTCTATAAATCGGGTCAGTACTATTCGAAATTTTTGCAATTCGAACATGTACGATCCCCAGAGGGTTCGAATCAGCCAGGGTTGATAGTGTGCCTTCAGAATGCTATTAAAACCATGGCCACCGTCGGCTCTTTTAAGAAAAGTATCAACTATCAAATATCTAAACAATAAAACATTGTGTTCCATTTCTGAGCTTCTTTTTCTTTTAAAAATTCCTTAGTATTATATTCATGTTTGAAAATTCATCATTAACAGTTGGTCTTAATCAGTTTTATTGATGAACTAAAGGGCTGACGATGCATGGAAGCTTTTTGTTTTAAATAAATGTTTAAAAGACAACTTTGTGAAAAACCGAGCACGGAGTGCTAGATTGCTAGTGAAGTCGTGATTAGGACAAATCTATCTAACCGTTATTATCAAATGTCTTGCTATGCGCTGATAACGACAAGCAGTCTATTTGTGGTCATCTGTGGCGAACTCAGACCTCGTTGTATCTAGCCTAGTTACTTTACAGTGAAGTTTTCAGGGAGGGGGGAGTACAGGGGGGGGAGTACAAGGACGTCAAAGAGTAACGTATGTGGACCGTATCAAGAAAATAAACTGAAATCGAGGCCACCACAAACATCTTCAGCCATGCTCGCAAACGTCATAGTTGGCGTTAAATTGAACCGAAGGGTGCGTCACGCAACACAGAAGATGAAGATCAAGAAGCCGATGACGATGAAGAAGAGGAAGAAGATGAAGAAGAGGAAGATGAAAAAGAAGAAGAATACTAAGATGAAGAGGAGGAAGATGAAGAAGAGGAGGAATGGAAGAATACTAAGATGAAGGAGACGAAGAAGACGAAGATGAAGGAGACGAAGATGAAGAAGACGAAGACGATGCAGATGAAAAAGAGGAAGAATACTAAGATGAAGAAGACGAAGGAGACTAAGATGAAGGAGACGAAGAAGACGAAGAAGACGAAGAAGACGAAGACGAAGACGAAGACAAAGATGAAGGAGACAAAGGAGACTAAGATGAAGGAGACAAAGGAGACTAAGATGAAGAAGACGAAGAAGACGAAGAAGACGAAGAAGACGAAGACAAAGATGAAGGAGACAAAGGAGACTAAGATGAAGGAGACGAAGAAGACGAAGAAGACGAAGAAGACGAAGACAAAGATGAAGGAGACAAAGGAGACTAAGATGAAGGAGACGAAGAAGACGAAGAAGACGAAGAAGACGAAGACAAAGATGAAGGAGACAAAGGAGACTAAGATGAAGGAGACGAAGAAGACGAAGAAGACAAAGATGAAGGAGACGAAGATGAAGAAGACGAAGGAGACTAAGATGAAGAAGATGAAGATGAAGATGAAGAAGATGGGGAGGAAGAAATGAAGATGAAGAAGAGGTGAGGAGGAAGACGGAAAAGAAGAATTACAAAAAAGGTTAGTATCAAGGAGTCCATTCTCTAGTCGTTTTCGCTAGGCAAGGGAACATCTTTCGCTGAAGGGAGTGCAATGCAACCATAAGCTCCCAGTTGTTTGCCGCATAGTTCAAATTATCCAAACTGTGGTGCGTACACCTTCAATTTGGGGGCAACTGAGCCACCGTGTCAGAAAGACCGGGTCGTAATCTTGCGACCATCCGTCAACTTGTGACCAATAGTCAATCACAAGCTAAGCTACAGTTCCACTATGACCAGGTGGTACTCTTGCGACCATCTGTCAACTTATGACCAACAATCTATCAACAGCTGACCTGAAGTTCTAAGGGCAAATCCGCGCAAAAAATCAAATGCCGTGAGCTGCCTCATAATCACCTACGTCTTCTTTTAGTCCTGCTTGAGTAGGGCCACTGGTGTTCGGGGTGCTCATCTATACCCACACATCCTGTATGTTCTGCCAAGGTGGGGACCGCTGGATGCCCTTCCTAACACTGCTGCAATTTACCTCCCAATTTACCCTGGCCCGGGGCTTGCTCTGCGATTTCCAATAACTAGGTTATGCCAAGTACTGTGTACGATGCCATAATTAAAGAATGGTTTGAGTGTACGCGCTATGTGGACTAATTCAGAAATCGCAGCTGCAGTTCGCAGTTGTATAAACAAGGAATCAACGAAAATATTTTGGTCATTATTCGTTTGCACAGAAACTAGTGCAAGAAATACATGAATAATTCACCACTTACAGAAGATTAATTTCCTCCTTTCGCGATGATTCTATAAGCCCCTCTGACATCGCTTTTGAAGACTTGTTTAGAAACACGACAAAACATCCTTCATTAACAGCTTGGTGTGCAGTACGTGGTATTACATTTCTTGCAGGAAACTTTTCTTAAGCACTTCGGGGTGGCTAACCATTCATCATAAGCTGATTAGATTGGCGTGATCGCAAGATGACTGTGGAATTACAGTGAGGATCTTTTCCATACGTAACTATGCAATCACGCTCTTTTCCCTCTACCACAGCGAAAATCAAAATCTGCGGCATTGCGACTAAATGTGTAGAACATTTTCTTGTTCTCCTTGCACACGGAAATTCTCTTGGTAATACCATCAGTCCTTTTTATACATGTGATTCTACCTGGATGTCAAAGGCAGATGCTTGGACAATGAGAAGCTTGTGGCTTATCGAGCAGTGTCCAGGTCCTTCCTCTCGATGTGACAACAGCTCGTGATTTCTACGTCTGGAATTACAGAGAGTTGGGGAATGTCCTCTCGCACAGTGAAAGCTTAGCTGAGGGTGGATTCGAACCACTGACCATATGATCAAGATTTTCAGCACTGATCTATCCTGAAATCATAATCATGTGACCATATCATAGTCCTGTGAGAGTGAAGGTATTGTCACATGACTATGAAGTGGGCACAAGATTATGTTGTGGCCATAAATCGTGGTATATTCACAAGATTACCGAGTGGTCACAAGATTACCGAGTGGTCACAAGATTACCGAGTGGTCACAAGTTTACCATGATGTTACAAGATTATTATATAGTCACAAGTTAATGGTGTTGTCAAAATATTATGGAGTGGTCACGAGGTTATGGCATGGTCACAAGACTACGGAATAGTCAAAGATTGCCATGTAGTCACAAGATTACCGAATGGTCACAAGATTACCGAGTGGTCACAAGTTTACCATGATGTTACAAGATTATTATATAGTCACAAGTTAATGGTGTTGTCAAAATATTATGGAGTGGTCACGAGGTTATGGCATGGTCACAAGACTACGGAATAGTCAAAGATTGCCATGTGGTCACAAGAATACCATGTGGTCACAACATCAGGGTGTGATCAAATCATTATGGCATTGTCACCGGACTGTGATGTGGTCACAGGACTATGGTGTGGTCACAGGAATATGGCATGGCCATAATATTTCGCTGTGGTCAGAAGATTACCACGATGTTAGAAGATTACTGTATAGTCACAAGGTGATGGTGTGGTCACAAGACTACGGAATTGTCAGAAGATTGCCTTGTGGTCACAAGATAACCATGTGTGGTCAAATACTAGGGTATGATCATGATTATAGTATACGACACCGAAAAACGGTGTGGTCACAAGATTGCAACGTAGTAACAGTATCATGGCATGGGCACAAGGTCTCGGTGTGGTCGTAAGATTAGGGCCCGGTCGCTAATTAAGGGTGCATTATGGTATAGTGATTCATCACAACAAAGTTTGGAAACCAACTCAGTATATCTCACTTTAGTACAAGTTGCGTTAGTAAGGCAATTTGTAATTGGCTAGTACTGTGTTGCATACGCGATTTCGAGCGTGGCAGAAACCAGAGACAGGGCTCTGAGTTCTTTCTAGGGAAGTGGAATTCATGAGGGGGTTTCCCGATGCCTGCCTCGCCAATGGCGTTTTAAAAGTGACACATAGAGGAATCGAACTGACAACCCCTGTTTTGTTAGTCCCGTGTTTAACCACTACGCCGTGGCACCACTCCAATTGGCTAGCACAAGATATATTTATATCTTGGATGTAAAAGCAGACCGGCTGAAGGATTCTGGAGAGAACGAGGAAGAAAAGACGTCATACTAAATTGCAAGTTCTTGGGATGAATGATGATATATGGGACGGATCGATCTCGTGGATAAGGTAGTGAAACTTGGAAAGGGTGTGAGTGGATGGAGCCTCAGATGGAGTCTTGACACGCCTAAAGGGTTCGGGTATGATATCTCTGATCTCATGAGACGGGTGCCCATGAAAGTGTCGATAAACGATGGAAAGATTTGCAACCAAACGCTGACGAGAACGCTGAGGTTGGAGAGATTTGGTGATGTCATAGTCGTGTTGCTAAGAGCTGCACGAATTGACAACGGGCTAGAGCTTGTGTGTGTTGACCTTTAAGTTGACCAACCCAACGGACATCCGGCAAGTCGTGGATTTAGCACCGTTACACTGAGAGCCCAGTGTCACGTCAGATTTCGCTGCAAAAGTCATACAGACCAGAACGCTACATTACAAAGCCAGAGTTGATCTCGCTACGCTCACCGTAAAGTCATCACGCAACTGCAAGACATGATGCGAGCGTGGGGAATTCCCGTGGGGTATCTCCCCTTCGCCTGAGTGGAGCTCCCCCAGTGAAACTAAATACATGACAATGCAATTCGAAGCATGATTCAATGGTTAAATCTAATCTCTAATGAGTAAAAGTTTCAATCTGAATTCAGCCGGAGATCTTAACCTCTTTGTTACGTCCTCGGGGGTACTTCTCAGAAGCGCTTAACCTTCGAATTACTTCTAGTCTTACGCAAGATTACATCGGGAGAATAATAGTAGGCGATGCCAAAATAATAAGAGTTCCGCGTACTGGTAAAATGGCTTCTATGCATAACATCATTTGCTCGATGCCTATTTCCTAGAAGTTGGCAATGTCTTGAATGACGCACGCAACGAAACGGCTAACCGGGAAATCGAAACTGAATCAGGAAAATTTCCGATAACGATCAAGGTTCAGTTCTGTACTTAGTACGGGCATCTGGGAGCACCATGTTGGAGAGATACCATCCAGAATCATGGTATTGTGGAGAAGGGCGACCAAATATTTGACTCGCCGCTAAATCCCCCCCCCCCCCCCCCCAGCCAGTTTCACATCGGATAGCCATCTTTTGTGAGTCGTGTTGAGGAAAGGCCATGGTGGCCTATACATAGCCCCAACAAAGGAAGTAAGAAGACAGCGAAAGGAGGGAGAGGAGAGAGATCAGATCAATTCACTGCTAGGTGGGGAGAGGGAGAGGGAGATGGAGAGGGAGATGGAGAGGGAGATGGGAGAGAGGAGGAGGTGGGAGGGAAACATGCGATGGTGGATCTCACATCCACGACCTCCGGCAAAGTAGACATCTGCCCTAAGCACTACTTCATCCATTCCTCTGAAATTCCCAATAGGCGAAGACACCTTTGGGGGTGATTTCCAGATCCCCTACACAATTGGCCTTCCAGAAACGTCCTTGGGTCAAACCACAACACTCAACATGCCACTTATTGGTAGTAACTGTGAGAAAAACAGACGTGAGAAAAACTTGGCCAATTGCTAAGCCCGGAGAGTGATCAGGATCTTTCAAAACGTACTTCTGAGAGTGTAAGCACGAGGTCGCTGGCAAGGCAGTGCAATGGTTGAAGGATGAAAGGGGCTGGGGCTGCCCCTCTTCAGAAAATGAGGGGTGTTCGGTAGAATAATTGATACTTGAGGCAGATTTGCAGTGTCCTGTAACAGAACTTGAGTGCCATGCCTGGTAAACGCAGCGGATTGCACCATGCTCAAGAGGTACCTTCATGAAGCAAACTTCCGTGAATTGGGGTGATCAAGTCCTTCCCTGGCCACGCTTCCCTCACTTCACACAAGGCATCAGCTTCCTACTGGGTGGACAGGTAGCGGGCAGCAAGAAAGGGACAAGAAAATGGACAGAAAACATGCCCTCTACTGCAGAAGATGGGTGCCGTGACCACTATGTCAAACATCTCTACAGGCCCTACGATACCGGGGGCTAAGGGGCTACGGGGGCCATAGCCCCCCCCCCCACTTATTTGCCAAGCAATTTTTTGCACACAATGTTAAAAGAAAAGAAATGAAAAGCTCCTTATAAGCCAAGCAAGCATTTCTAAGGTGCTAAAATTAAGGGTCTGCTCAACAGTTTCAAAGGAACATACTTCCCATCCAGACACTGTAGACATTTAAAACTAATTTGAAGACCCATTAATTTAAACAGTATTTTATTATGTATCATGTTTCTGTTTTAACTTAGAATCGTCAACCTTGTAAACTTCTATATTATTCAACATATCTTAATAATTTTTGATTCCTTGAGATTGTAATGTGTCTACGAGCCATATGCAAATATGGAACAATACAAGAGCTTTCATTACAATTTTCATCATCATTACCTTTTGAATTATAATTGAAACAGCCAATTACACTCTATCTGTGATAAAAGAGGTGTATTTTTATATTTCAAATATGCAGTTGGTGAATGGTTCAAGAAAAAAATATCAAAATATGTTTCCACCTTGCTTGCTGAATATTTTGTCTTATTGCTGTCTTTTAAATTTGTAAATTTCATATTCTAGGTATTAGGTTCACAGGTCCTTGGTTGATAGCAGCAAATTCATATTCAAGTTTGTCAGTATAAATACTATCCTTATTATTATTGTTATTAAAAGAAGAGTTTATTAAACACAAGGCCGTGAACTTTGACTGATATCCTTAAAGGTAGATCAGGGTTGGCTGGGTCACTTATTTCGTTTATACACTTACTTGACAAGATATCACCAGTACAGACAATGAAATTATACTCTGCAAGGTCAGAAAAATCATTTGGGAACATACCTCAAGAAATCCTCATAAAAGTAGTAGACAAATACATCACTTAATGGACACTGATAACGAGACTTTCCCATTCAAATGACAAAAAATTAAAACATTGATGATGTAGGATGAAAGGCACAGAACAAAAGACTTCTTTTTCTTTTAGTGAGTTATGTTGGGGAAAGGCCATGGTGGCCTATACAACGCCCCAACCGAGGAAGAAAGAAGAAAGCGAAAGGCTAAGGGGAGAGAGAGATCAGATTAAGTTTATTGATCTTAGATTTGAAAGATGGCAAGCTGTAAGTTTCAGGAAAGCAAGAAGAAGGCAAGGCGCTCCATAAATTGCATGCCTCAAAAACAGCCTATTTAGCAGAAGAAGCTGTATGAAAAATTCTCAAGCCATTCAAAGTGCAGACTTTTATCTTCAGAAATTTATGCAACCGGATTTCCAGAGCTTAACTGATCTAACAGATGTGCTCAATGACATTTGATGTTTTGGGATCCTTCTTACTCCCCTGAGCAGTTTTTTGTCTCTCATAGAACCTCATCAAATCAATAGCTGGGAAGTAACATTTTGAAACAATTATGTCCCACTCAGGAATACTAAAAAATTTGCAGACGTTTGATAGAAAGCCTCAGTTTATAACGCAAAGCATAGGATAATCAGAGTTTTTCGCAAATCACCCCCAAAGTTCATAAACCTATCAAATGATAATTTTTCTCAATCATCCAGCATAGATCCATTGCCAGTTGGAAACCCTCCTTTTTGCCCCATTGGTGATGCAAAGTCATCCTGATGCAGGAGTGCGCTACAATGTTTTATAGCATTTCAACAAATTATCTATCATAAATGTTCTGAAAAGTGTTCATACCTGTGATATTTATACCTTGAAAATAAATACATATCTATCAAAGGGCCGTGGTAGAACAAGTGAGGATCTGTGTAGTTTTTCAAACTGTTAAGGCCAACACTGATGCGCGTTGCTGGTGCCCACTTTCTGTCCACGAAACAGCGAATAGGTATCAACTCGCCACCCTACCTTAAAAAGCTGTGGCTCAAGATTGAGCTCTCTGTCAAAGAGGACCAGTGCTCATAACAAGTATTTGACTGGCCTTTACATTTCTTACTGGGAGAAAAACAGGATTCTTGTGTATTTACATAGCAGGTTGAACTATACAGCATGTAATTTTGTGTTGATCGCTGAGGTCCTTACACTGAAAGTACCTTTTGCATCAAAGCACAACTGCCGACATGTGTACCCTATTTAAAACCATGCATCAAAATCACTGCCAAAAGATTCAGTGAAAACATTCTCAGGCACTTTTCATTGCCACTGGCTTCACATGTTTAATACCTTAGTTGAAAAAACAGCTTTCATGATCAAGTAAACTTATACCAAAGAATAAAAAAAATATTTCACACAATGAAGGCAATAATTCCATGAAAAATTTGTAAATTACATTTCCATGAAAAGCTTCCCAATGAGGTACCAAGCTTACATCTCATAGCAAATTGGTAGAACATGTCTGAGTGGTTTTCATTTAAGAGCTTCAAATATCATTATTGACATAATATGCCTTCGTATTTTGACTCCTCTAATACCACACCTATTATAGCTAAGTCGGCAATTAGTCATACCAACATTGCGGGTACATTGTTTCGCTTTTAATCCAAACCATAGCTATATCTATACTCGACTCTACTCCTGCAGAGGCATACCTGCAAAGCCTAGGAAATGAAACTGATCGAGTGAAAATTAAGCCAACACTTTTCTCCTCAACAGTCAAGGCAGATGAACACAGACGAACTCGGCTTTTCAAGAATTCACGAGTGAAATATTGGTGCTGGTTAAAATTTCGACGAGGAAACTTCAAATCTGACTGAAGATATTTTGAGCAATTGACGCTCAGGAACATCAAACATTAAAAATGAGGTCAAGATGTGCGGGAAAACATTTGCAGATCCATTTCAGTGTTTAGAGTTCGTCTCACAACACTTGCGTTTGAATAATTCCACGTTTGAATACTACAAGCTTGAAGACGCGTAGTCTCAAAAAATCTGAGGCTTCGTGGCGCATTACAAACTTGTGACCCCTGTCTATTTGGTATATTTTTGAAATACCAATCTTAGAGCTTCTTGCCGAAGCACTTGGCGGTCTTACCGACTATAAATAACTTTGAAGAACGTTAGTATTAAAAACGGAAGGTCATTGTATTGTACTTGAGAAGAGGGTTAAAATGGCCTATGTATGATCAATCAACCAGCATATTGAATCCATAAAGGCAATGGCTAACTGCCTTGAGAAACTGAGCTTATCGTATATGACGGCAAAATAAAGACTGGCTGTTGCGATAATGCAAGCTTGAAGCCAAGACCTAGACCAATTAAGCGTGATTACCTAACACCAAAACCGAGAACTAATAAAAATACTTCCTAGGTTCTCGATGGACAGGCCTAAAACGATACACTTTAATCCTTTATCAAAATGTTATACATACCAAGAACGCGCTCATTTTGATTCCCTGGTAAGTGTGCCATTTTGTTATGTTTCTCCTTCACTTTCTGCGCCCATTTCGCTAATTAGAGTATCAAGCAGCCCTTAAGATTTGCAAATTGTATCAGCGGAAAACTAGGCCTGTCTGTGTGTTGTGGTGCGCTCAGATTTCTACGTAATCAGCTCTGATTATGTCCTCCGACCTGCAATACCAGCTTCTATCATTGATCTCCTGTCAACTCAGTAAAAACGCTGCACCCTTTTCGCTCGTTTATTTCATTAGGACTGGGTGATATTTTGACAATAATCTGGCGATTTTTCTGGCGATAAGCCTTTCGATAAACATCGGCGTTCTGCGCGGCTCACACTGAAGTTAATCGAGTATGTCATCGATGTCATATTTCTCGAGGGGGACCCTCCCAACACCAATACAAAATATCTCTCACAGATCTCTAACATGTGGCGAAATCTCTCTCGTAATGACGCTTTGGACCGGTCATGAGCCAGTATAACTGGGGAAGGTCAGCGACAGGGCGGTGATTCGGCCGTCAAAACCCCAACCATCAACTTTCAGCAGCTGGCTGAGAAACACGGAGGGATGGCAGCGAGCAGTTTTGCAGCGACTCCGTTAGAGAGAAAGAACACATGTATAAAAATGGACGCAAGATACAAAAAAGACTTTTTGCGCAGTAAGAACCCATCTCCAGAAGTTAGCGGGGAGTTGGAATAAGGAAATGACACTCGCCAAAGGCTTAGATGACCAAGTGGAGCGTGTTGCGGTCTAAGTGGCTTGACTCAGTAACCAAAATCATATGACGTGTTGCAAAAATCGGTCATTGAACTTGTACTGTCATTTCAAGTAGAGATTTGGTCATTTGGTAGATGTTTAATTGGCTTAGCACTATCGTATCTCCAAGAAAATTTGAATTGACTTCGTCTCAACAACAGAAACATACAGGATCAGGCAGAGATGAAAAGATGAACGTGAAGGCGATGGAACTTTTTAACGTTGAAAGCCAGAGCCACGCAAGTTTAAACTAGATTACCCGGCTATCTAGCCTTGCAACGTAACATTTCGCAACTTAAATCAAAGAACAAGCTGCTACTGTGTATCATGTACCTTTCAAATTGTTTATTTGGTCCTTTTTCAAATTTTGAAGTTAGATTTTCTCTTCATCAATGAGCCCTGTTGTAAAGAATTTATCTCTTTGTAGATAAATCATAGATAAATTATCTATAAACTACAAGCTTTCCACTTTGAAGAATCTACAAATTTCGACAATGATAGTCGCAAGCCATTCGTCTCATGAACAATCCCAACCTCACCAAATCTCCCCAGCCACTTTCCATCGTTGTTTAGTTGGAGACCTTTCCATCCTTTGAAGGTACTTCCATGGGCATTGCTCTCAGGAGATCAGGAATATTATTCCAGTTCCTCGGAGACGTGTCAGGACCACTAGAAGCTCAACTCATTCACACTGTTTCCTATTTTCACCATCTGCGCAATGAATTCTATCCAACAAATCATCATTCATCCCAAGAGCATGCAATTTATGAAACGTCTTGCCTCTTTGCTTTCCTGAATCTTACAACTTGCCATCTTTGAAACCCAAGATCGATCGACTTGATCTGATCTCCCTCTCCTCTTAGCCTTTCACTTTTTTCTTGTTTCCATTGTTGGGGGCTTTGTACAGTATAGGTCGCCATGGCCTTTCCTCGACATAATTCACTAAAAGAAAAAGCAGGATGTCGCATATTGTCATTCCATTAAAGCAAATATGTCGACCCCCAGATTCATTTCTCTATTGCTTCTGAGAAAACACATCCTCGTCCATGCATCAATACATCCTATTCGTATACACTATTCCAATATACATGTAATGTATAGTCAACTCCGTCTAATTCGAACCCTCTAGGGCAGGGGTGGGCAAACTTTACAGCACAAGGGCCGGAGGCGCAAATTTTATGCTTTAGAGGACAGCACAGCAAGTTGCCAAGGCTGTTTCAAAATTAGATTGTCCCGCAATAAAAATGAAATATATGCTTAAATCTTTTGAAAACATAATCCATTCTCAGTATGGTGAAACTTTACATGTTTATAAAGAGTTTATACGGTATCAAGCGATTAGAAAACGAGAATAACGGGAGAGTTTTTGCTTGATACAAGTTCTTGGCGGGCCACAAAAAAGCATTCGACGGGCCGCATGTAGCCCGCGGGCAGTAGTTTGCCCATCCCTGCTCTAGGGGATAGTAAAAATGTTCGAATTACAAAAAGTTCGAATTACAGAGATTCGAATTATAGAGGTTTTTGTTAGAAGATTTCGTTCGAGGGACCTGAAAATTTTTTCCGAACTGGCAAAAATTCGAATTAAGCAGAGTTGACTGTAAAGCCAAGCTACTTTTTGGGATGGAAATGTCAACGCTGCTTTGATGGAAAGCAACGCTTTTATACAAAAGAAGATTTTAAGATTCTGAGATCTATGCTTACAGAACAGTGCATGGTTATAGTAGCAAGGTGCATAAGAAGACTTAATTTCTCCTTTACAATAACTCTTTGTGAGGTTTATCCATATTTGCAACGCTATAGGCACGACGGGCCACACCACTCCAATTATCCTTTTGTAGCTAAATATCGTGTAACCGTTTCTGTAATATTTGTGTCTCTACTTTTAGTGTAAGTCTTAGGGTTGTTATGTACTTCCATGCTCCCTTTGCTTTTGTATTGTAATTGTTTGTCATTGTAAATTTTATGAGAATATAAAAAAAGAAAATAAAAGGTAGAAAAAGCAGTGCCTTTGCTCTTCTTCTCGGTGTGGCCACACCTCGTCATTCGTACGCCTGGAATTCATTTCGTTTTATTTTTTACTTCATTTTTTTCATCTCAGTTCTTAATTTGATTTATGGAGAGCTGCCCTTCGGTGACAGCTGATTTTCAAGAAGCCCTCCAATAAAAATTTTTTAATTACGATAAACGATCAATTTAACCTGCATTAATTAGAATTGCCACAAAATTATAAGACCGCAAAATTAAAAGCCAGTATAAGGATAACGATAATAACCTATCAAACTATTTGCAATATCTATGTTGTGGGAATAGAAAATTCAGCCATTGATAGAATGTTTAAAGCTGTTGAAGAAGGGGGCCTTTTTTGACTCTGCTGGAAGGCAATTCCACAACATAATTTCCTAGAAAGAAGCACATTTCTGCCCACCTTTTGAATTGCAGTGAAAGTTAAGCTCAAAGTGGGACTCGATCAACTTACCATCGGATTATAGTAAAAATGACAATAATAAAAGCAAAAATAATACAAATTGTGATAAGAGCATTTGGTACCATCAAAAAAAGAATGGAAAATAGCATCAGAAACGTCTCAGAAGCTGTGAATATCGAATCGCTGCAAAAGACATGTATACTAGAAACTGCAAGGATCCTTGGTAGAGTACTAAGTATGTTTTTTTCATCGAGTCTTTCCTTCAAATGTGCTTTGAGGATAGGCAACTTTCCCTCAAAGCCCTAAGAATGCGAACTTGAGGACATGAAATGTCTTAGGAGTATTGCTTACACCCGACCAGTGAAGAAGCAACCAGTATTAACTGGGAAATTTTGTGGATGATGATAATGATAATAACAATAATAGTGAAATTATATCTTTACCTCATTCACACCTATGATAAAACTCATTCACACCCTTTGCTTACTTCACGAACTCTATCTCACAAATCCTCATTCATCCCAAGAACATGCGATTTGTGGAACCTCTTGCCTTCTTCTTGCTTTCCTGAATCTTACAACCTGCCATCTTTCAAATCCAAGATCAATAAACTTGATCTCATCTCTCTCTCCTCTCAGCCTTTCGCTTTCTTCTTTCTTCCTATGTTAGGACTTTTTATAGGCCACCATGGCCTTTCCTCAACACAACCCACTAGAAAAAAAGTCCGGGTTGGCTTGTGCAACAAAAAAGGATTTTCTGCCGTCAATCAAGAAGCTGTTTTACTTAAAAGCGCTTACATCGAATTAAATCAAAACCTTCTACAAGGATCAAGTTCAGCGAAAAAGTTTAAAGTTAAGCTTCAAAGTCAAAATCTTTGCAGGGTGTCTTGAACTTAGTGATCAATGACTCAACCTTAATTTTGTTGGGGAGTTTGCTAAAAAAGTTTGCATTCAGAAATGCAAAAGTTTATTTTCCTGCTTTAGATTTTACTTTTGGAAGCGATCAGCTATGGTCATTTCCACACGTGCCATGACAAGGATGTCACGTGCAAAGTACTCTTCATAATCAGGTAGTGACCGACCGTTAAGCGACTTATTTTGCTTATCCTCGCTAAATCTGACAACATAGGCTGCATTCTGCTACACTTGAATAAAACCATGCAACACTATACTATGCAACTCTGCTATAATTTCACGGGAATTGTTCTCAGGAGGTCAGGGATATCATTCCTGTTCCTCTGAGGCGTGTCAGGAAAGGCAGAAGCTCAACTCATTCACACCCTTCCCAAATTTCATTACTTAATCCATCCCACAAATCATCATTCATTCCAAGTGCGTGCAATCTACAGACCGTCTTGTCTTCTTCTTTGTTTCCTGAATACTAAGACTTGCACTCTTTCAAATGTAACATCAATACGTTTGATCTGATCTCCCCCTCCTCTTAACCTTTCGCTTTTTTCTTTCTTCCCTTGTTGGGGCTTTGTATAGGCCACCGTGGCCTTTCCCTAACATAACTCACTAAAAACAAAGTTGATCTTTGTATAGGCCGTCATGGCCTTCCTCCGGTATGGCTCCCTAAAAAAAGGAAAATCTTTCCAATAGACCTGATGAAATATTTTCTGTTACTGTCAATCTATTTTCGATTAAAGACTCAGCGTTGCTTTACTTGCTGCCTTTTTGCATACTGTGGGCATTTCGGCAGCCTTAAATCATCATTTGCTTCTTGTGACGTTCTTTTTGCATCCATATGAGATCTTGCAGCATAGGCAGCATTCTGCTATATTTATATATAGCTGTGCAACACTGCAAGAACGATGCCATTGGAGCAAATGAAACGATAGCACCACGGCCACATCAATAAGACGTGTAAGTAGACTAACAAGTACAATGCGATTCACTGATTGTACTCCTTACAAATTTATAGAAAATAAGACTGTTGCATCATTGTACAGAATCAAAGACAAAGACAAAGAAACTGAAGTCGAGACAACTTTGTAACGGAGTGGCTTACGGCAACGTACAGTAAAAGATTTTAGTCGAATCGACAAGCTTGCTGGACAAAATCGAATCTGACTCAGTGAACTGACATATCATTGAGTACATACTCAATGATATGTCAGTTCACTGAGTCAGAAAACCCTTTATGGTGACTTATCACCGTGGCATCCTGTTCGGTGGTAAGCAAATACAATTCATCAGTAAAGCCATGTGTTGTGTCTATGGTCAACAAGATAGAAGAATCCGTGTTTACGATAGTTACACCGAACGGTAACAACACAACGTAGCATCTGAGATAATCTTGACCCACGGGTAAACAAAAAACGGGGGTGATGTCCTTGTACCAGGTGACTGAATCCAAACCTTCCCAATATTACGTACTTTATCTCGATCAAAAAGCCACGCCATCATCGGCGACGCAGAATCAGTACAAGGAAGAAGGAATAATGCGGTCAAGAAGGACATTCGTGGATAAAAACGTTGCTTTCGTTTCGATTGAGGAAGCAATAGTACGTACATGTTCAATGACTAGACAGAAGCATCTGATCAAGACAGTGGCAGAGTTTGAAATCAAAGAAATATGCGATTGAGGAACTGATAGTATGTTAAATCAACCAAACAGTGGCACTGACAATGTGAAGAGGGTGGGAGAAGGACGGGGGTCATAACCCCCCCCCCCCCCCCATAGATAAAATATAGCTCAACCAATGTCGATCAGAAAAGGTGCTGCGTGTTCATTGACTATAATTATTCTTCAATAGTTTCCACTTCAGAGTTTTTTCATTTCTTCTCCCTCCCCCATTAAAAAAGCCTGCCGGCTCCCCTGCAACGCAAATGCAGGATGAAAGGGTGCTAAGAAGACCCCTTGCAACAAATGACCCCAAATAACGAAGAAACACGTGGGGGATGATGGTGCTCAAATATGAGAATGCTTGGCATTTCATACAGTACTTAAAGAATGCATTTATGCAATTAATCATCCTAAGAATGAGGAAATCAACACATCTCCTGCAAGATGAAACCAGAGAACTCAATTCTCCAGTCGTCTTACTCCTTGAAGAGAAATTGCATGCAAGGAATTTCGGCCGTGGATAATGGTAGCAGTTGAAATGACAGTTGAGCAGCAGCCGTCTTGACAGATCTGTGGTCGGTGGTTCAAGACCCACTCGAGTTACAAATTCCTTTCAAGTAAAGATATTGCTAGGCCAGTAAAGCTCCAAGCATCGGAATCTTGAGTCTGGCGTTTGAGTCTTACTGAAAAAAGTGAAAAAACTCTAATCAATAAATTCTTCGTTACTATTGATAAAGCAGTTTTTTTCCTTCGCAGCAGCTACACGTGACAACTAGGCTTTTGGTCAGTACGTCTGGGTCGGCCGGATAGGCCGGGTGGGGGTCTACGAATGAACTCTGCTGGAAGATATCCCTTCCCAACCATTTAGTTATTCAAATTTGATGTAATCACTTTCTCTTCGCTCAATTTTGGCATTCAATTGTTGTTGCTGTTTTTTCATTCAATTGTTTCATTCTAGGTTAAGTCAGTGCTCATTAATTGTACGTATTGTTGATTGCAGTTCCTTGCAATGCTTCTTTTGGTTGAAAATGAAAATTCTTATGTTCTTATGTTCTTGAGGTGGAGTTACTATGGATTGGCAAGAATGACCAGGACGATGCTCCAAAAGCATAGCCTAGGTTTCTAGTGTTCTAAAATCTACCTTAAAAGCAACAAACTTATAGGAATCTAAGGTGGTGTCAATTTATGAAAAGCAACCAGGTCGCTGCTCGATAAACAGCTTTTTACGGCCTAAAACTGCCTTCCGATGTTTGGCAGAAAATACGAAAATGTAAAGTTGCAAACTGAGAAGGACTTTGCACAGCGGCGAAAGTTTCTTCTCTTGGGTTTTTATCATTTAACTGGATAAGAGGGTAGGATTTTGGGTACTGAGAGGGCTTTTGTTTAACCAGCAGTGTCCAGGTCCGTTCTCGCGTTGTGCCCACATCTCGTGATTCCTACGCCTGGAATCACACCGAGCTAGCGGCTGTTCTTTCCCTGTACAGAAGTTTATCTGAGGGTGGACCTGGTTTTTTTTTTCTTTTTTTTTAGTGGGTTATGTTGAGGAAAGGCCATGGTGACCTATACAAAGCCCCAACAAAGGAAGAAAGAAGAAAGTGAGCAGCTAAGAGGATAGAGAGATAAGATCAAGTTTATTTACATTAGATTTGAAAGATGGCAAGTTGTAGGACTCAGGAAAGCATGAAGAAGGTAAGACGTTCCGTAAGTTGCATGTTCTTGGGATGAATGATGATTTGTGAGATAGAGTTCGTGGATTAGGCAGTGAAACTTGGAAAGGGTGTTTGAGTGCCTCGCACAGTATTGTATTTTGGTCAATCACTTGAAATGATCACAGCGCAGAGAGTTGTGAGTTTTAGTCACATTGTATATAAAATTTGCATCAAAACATCTGTCAGGAAGCAGCCTGTCTTGGGAAAAGCCGTAAAATTTTCATCCTATGTACTCGAATCTTTTTTTTGCAGTTAAAAAGTTTTAAGAATTATTTATTTGCAATAGTAATATTTCTGTTTTCAAGAGAGTTGCTTGCGGCGTGTTTCGTTGCCTGGGAACCGATTTTCAACGCAGCCTCATAATCACAGCTCAGACTGAGGCTTGGAGAAGAGGAAGTAATTTCCAACACACAAAATACAACTTACACTGCAGTGCATCGGTAAAAGATGGCAAATAAATCGCGCACTGACCCACTCTGTATTCTTTTCCTGCTATCAGCCGTTTCACTGCTGCTTATGGCACAAGCCAAGGATGCTGCAGCACAACAGCCCAAGAAGATTTTGTCCGACACGGTTTTCGTTTACGACGGGCTGTTCAGCGGCAAGTCATTGCCTATCATGTCCCACTTCGCGGAGCGACACGCCCCGTGGGATTTCATCTACCCTGAGAAATACGAAGGGATGAAGAGCAACGACAATGGAAATCTGCACTGGGTCGCAAACCTCTCTCCAACCGACTTCGCTGGTTCAAAGATCTGGAAACTGGTAGGCAATAAAGTGCCCGCGATTTTCGCAGGGAAGAAATATTTCCCTTACGAGGCCCAAGCTATATTGATAAACCGTGGAGATTTTCCAACAGTTCAAAAAGGTTTACCGTCAGTTTTCGTATTTTTCTTCATTTCATGGCAAAGTCTTTTTCCTTTACTGTGCTTCTTAGTCGAGAACTTCTAAGCCTTTGTTGAAATGTTCTGTGAAGGTATTGCGGTATAAAGCGAAAAGTTTTGGACTCATTCTAAGAGGAAGCATTTTTTTTGAAAGGTAATACCTAATTTTCTCCAGTTCATTAGCAAACTGTCCATTTTGTGATTTCAGTTGCTCCCAAACCTTACTGTAGCTTATTGACGCAGAAATGACCAGGTGCATGTTCTATAAGGGGCGTGGGCATGAAAAATAGACATATGCAGACATATATTTGTGTCTCTCTCAACATTTCCAGCACATATAGGCTGGTGCAAGGGTGCTTATTTTCCTTGCTCACCATAAATATACACATGGTTTGCCAGCAGGAGGGCTTCTGCTCAATTCATGAGCCCCAGTGTTGGGGTGAAATCCCCCTGGGGTTGAGAAATTTAACTGTAGTTGGTGAATCAAGCAATGTCCTCAAGATTTTCTAGTTTTAGGCACCAAATTATGAATTCATCATTTCAAAAAAATTTTCAATTTCACATATGTAACTTCTAAATATTATCTGGGCTCACAGTTTGTGACAGACAAAGTAGACTTATATAACCTTTTGCAATTCCATAAGTTCAGCTGGTGTGTTGGTTGAAGAAGGCTTCATCTATCATTGTTGCGATCACCATGCTTAAAAAATGTCACGAGTCATGTCATGTCATGCTGTCCCTGATCGTGACATTTTATCATTTCCAGCAAAAAAGAATGGGGATTTGCTTATGCGAATATTCTTGACAGAAGGACTAAAAAAGAATTCTTACAGCGAGTTGGTGTTTTATGATGAAAAAGATGAAATATTTGGCTGCGTTTTTCCAAAATATGGAAGGACAGTTATCTGGAATGACACTGTTGATTTTATTTTCAAACCACCAAGTATGAACCAGATAAATGAGGAGTATAGCCTCTTTATCAAAGCAACCACAGACAGGAATAGATTTGAAGAATCAGTTAAAAAATTTAAGGTAAAAGCTGGCTATTCATTTTTGGAGCTAAGTGGAAGGAAAATAGCAGCCCAGATGGGATGCGTGCCCCCTGATTATCCTGAAATTTTTAGCAGTTCACTTTTCTACATTAGAGCTAGTTTGAGAAAGTGTAACAAAGCCCACAAAAGCAGAGACTCTTTCAACAAAAAGACAAAATTTTCACTTCCCTCTTCTCAATGATATAACATCTAACAGCTGAAACTATTTTACCTTGTAAAGCCTGTTGTTTTTGATACTCTTTCCTTTCAACTTCCACTGCTGTCCCTCTGTTGCTTCTCTTTAATCACAAAACAAATAAACAATAGCAATAAATTCAATCTTTCCAGCCTCGTTCTAATACAACCTTCTTGCATAGCGTTTACAAATTGTACTGTTATGTGAGGTGAAGGATAGCTCAGCGGTATAACACTTTTAACAAATAATAAGGTCAGTGGTTCAAGCCTCACCTCATACATAGCTATTTGATCTCTCTCTCCTCTTAGCTTTTCACTTTCTCCAACATAATTCACTAAAAAAAGCTTGGAGTTAAGAGAGCTGCTTTCTTTCTGTAATTCCAGGTGTGTTGTCAAATTGGGAAGAAGAGCTGTGAAGCCATGTTCAGCAATAGCAGTTTCTTAGTGTCCTAAAATCTACCTATATATGTAAAGTAGAAAGTGTTAAAATGTGTGATGATGATGATGATGATGATGATGATGATGTTGATGATGATGATGGTGGTGATGATGATGATGATGATGATGGTGTTGATGATAATGTTGATGATGGTGTTGATGATAATGATGATGATAATGTTGATGATAATGATAATGATAATGAGGACGACGGCGACGATGATGATGATGATGATGATGATGATAATAATGACGATGATAATGATAATGATGATGATTATGATGTTGCTGATGATGATTATGATGAACTTCCATCGCCTTGCCACTTCATTCTCGCATTTTCTTCTTCAGGAACAGGCCTTGTCAAGAAACCTTATTTCAAAGGAACCTTTTCCGCTTTCGAAGACGACAGAAGATGTTTTGCCTAAGATCGACCTCAGCCAGCACTTAGCAAGAGAATTTTATGACAGTCAAAACAGGACTGTGTCCGTGTTTGATGACGTGGTACCAAAAAGCGTCCTGTTTGCATTGAGGAAGTACTTCTTTCAATACGACAGCTCGTATGTGTACAACGTATATGATCCGGCTTACACCGAAGACCATGATAATGTAAACTGGGTAGCACAAGTGCCGGTAAGGGATTCATCTGTCTACGAAACGCCTTTTCTAATTGCGAAAGCTCTGCGGTTTACTGAGGTGGAGTCTCAATTGACCACCTGCACTAGTAAGATTCGTACATCTTAGAGATCATCTGAACTCGTGCGCCAATCTGTCTGTATTGTTCGTTTGTAAAGTAGGCCTTGATTGGTTTTCTAATTAGTTACAATGATTTTGCATCGCTTCCCTGGCCTAGTGGTAAGATTCTCGCTCGATAAAAGTCTTTCAAAGTCCAGGTAAATGGAAAGCTTTACCTACACGAAGGAGCACTACCGATTGAGCTACTGGCCCATCAGAGAGAGTCTTTCTCTCCATGGTTATCATACAAGGGAAACAGCCAGTCTTCGGTCACAATTACTGCGTCGCATACTCGATGTCGAGTGTAGCAGAAACCGGAGCCAGGGCTCTGAGTTTTTTCTAGGGAAGTGGAATTCATGAGGTGGTTTCCCGTTGCCTTCCTCACCAATGGCGTTTTAAAAGTGACACATGGAGGAATCGAACTGACAACCCCTGTGTTGTGAGTGCGCATGCTTGACCACTACGCCACGACACCACTCGGTCACAATTAGCGTTTGCTCAATGCTCAACGCCGCCTATGCATGTTG
Organism: Pseudorhiza aurosa; assembly: GCA_964026355.1. Lineage (NCBI taxonomy): Eukaryota > Metazoa > Cnidaria > Scyphozoa > Rhizostomeae > Lychnorhizidae > Pseudorhiza > Pseudorhiza aurosa. Next base: position 4,409,719 of record OZ032129.1, on the reverse strand, counting down.
CCAGATACTGACGTCACGAGCTTGTCAAAGTCCTGATAAATGGAAAGGTTTAACGACGTGAGGGATGTCCGACTGAAGGAGCAGAGCTGTTAGAATAGCTGCAGTAAGCACTGACCTTTGGTAGTGTGAGGGTAGCAATGTGCGAAGGAAGTAGCTTACTGGCCATGTGATCACCAACGTAGCCCACCTCGTGCTGAGCTTGCAAGTAGGGCGAGGATCGTCGCTGGATCTTTTATTCCAGGCGTAGCCCCACGAGGTGGGGTAAAATCGAGAAGAAGGGCCAGCAAGCCGCCCCATAATAGCACCTTCTTCATTGCTTTTCTTAGCGACGTTTTGAATAGCTGCGTTGTGTGGTGAACATGAATATTGGATTGTCTAGGGACGCGAGATGCACTTGAATTAAAAGGCAATAAAAAGTAGCTAGCAAATTTCTGATTCCTCTCCAGTTTAAATTGATTAGAGATAAGGACTTGTGTCAACGATAGATTGGCACTTTGTCTTTTTCTCTATTTGATTTCTGCCAACGATCGCATCGTTAAAGGAACACCTGTCTTTTCTGTCACCACAAGGATACCTAGTGAGTTCAAGAAATCACAACTGGATGGTAGTGGTGTTTTTTTTTTCTTTTTTTTTTTTTAGTGGGTTACGTTGAGGAAAGGCCATGGTGACCTATACAAAGCCCCAACAAAGGAAGAAAGAAGAAAGCGAGCAGCTAAGAGGATGGAGAGATAAGATCAAGTTTTTTTACATTAGATTTGAAAGATGGCAAGTTGTAGGACTCAGGAAAGCAAGAAGAAGGCAAGACGTTCCATAAGTTGCATGTTCTTGGGATGAATGATGATTTGTGAGATAGAGTTCGTGGATTAGGCAGTGAAACTTGGAAAGGGTGTGAATGAGATGAGCTTCTGGTGCTTCTGACACGCCTCAGAGGAACTGGAATAATATCCCTGATCTCCTGGGAACAATGTCCGTTAAAGTATCTGTAAAAGATGGAAAGATCTCCAACTAAACGACGATGGGAAAGAGGTTGGAGCGATTTGGTGAGGTTAGGATTATTGATGAGACGAATGGCTTTGGACTGGACTTTGTCGAGAAGACAGAGAGAAGATTTTGGAGCACCACCCCAGACGTGGGAGCAGTACTCTAAAGAAGGACGGATTTGGGACTTGTATATAGAAAATGAGAAAAACCCACGGGCTCTGGCGAGGAAACCGAGCTTTTGAGATGCAAAAAGGGTGTAGAGAGGGTTGAGCTATAAAAGCACGTGATTCATAGGGAACCTATATATATATATAGATAACGTGCACTTTACCTTGCATTGAAATCAACGTGCAACCTTCAACTCCAACTCATAGTCACCTCCTGTCCTACTGGTGACCGACTGTGTTCTTATCTAACTGTTCGTGCCTGACTAAAAAGCGTGTCTCATGCTATTAATGACATACCGACATGTAACACGGATGTCACGTGATTATAACAAACAGCTAGTAGTGCCGAGATGTGTACAACAGGTAGGAAAAAAGCAATAACAGCCTTCTCCAGACTGTCCGTTTTTACTTTTCATCGTGACCTCTCCCCTAATTGCCTTCGCTCGCCATTTCAGGCTGAGTTGCTGCCAAAGAGCTTGGTATGGCGTTACATACAGCTCGTTGCCTCTTACGTCAGCAACGAGACGAACTGGTATCCGTATGACGTATCAATGAATATCATCCAACACAGTCATCATCCCAGAATCCATGCAGACTGCAAGCCATGGGAGGTGAGTAGTTTGATGCTATGCAGCTTTTTTTACTAACAGTTTTCCTTCATCCTTTAGTTCTCAGTAATATCATCCACTTTTCCTTATCTGTTCTTATTCTTTTATTTTTTGCTGTTGTCTATTTTCGCTATTTACTTACTCATTCATTTTTTTATCACTAGAAATACCGGTAATTAGGCCAGCCGAATACCAATTATATATTATCAGAGAGGTTTGAATTTTTTTTTCGACTGAAGACTTTGCCACCAGTTCTCCTAATTCGACTTTGTTTTCTGCCTTTTCTAGGGTGCTTTTCAGCTTCATTCCATTCTGTGATGTTATCTCTTCACCTCTTTTTCTGCCTAAAAAGTTATTGGCAACTTAGCCTTATGTAGGAAAATCCTGTTTTCGCCACCTATGTATATATGCATGTATGGCTATATATGTGTATATGGCTATGTATATATGTATGGCTGTGTATGCATGTATGGCTATGTATGTGTATATGGCTATGTATATATGTATGGCTATGTATGTATCTATGGCTATGTATGTATGGCTACATATGTATCTATGACTATGTATGTATGTATGGCTATGGCTATGTATTTATGCATGGCTATATATGAATCCATGGCTATGTATGTATGTATGGCTATATATGCATGTGTGGCTATGTATTTATGTATGGCCACATATGTATCGATGGCTATGCATGTATATATGGCTATGTATGTATCTATGGCTATGCATATATATATATATATATATATGGCTATATATGTATGAATGGCTATGTATATATATATATATGGCTATATATGTATCTATGGCTATGTATGTGAGCACTTACGCTCAAAATCGAGTATGCAACGCAGTAATGAGCAGGCGAAGAAGATGCATTAAATGCTCCATATTAGGTCATATCTCTCTTTCGGTCTCAATAGCACGAGTACACGTTTCTGATGTACCTTACGCCTGAATGGAAGGAAGATAGGTACGGCGAAACGATATTCTTTGAAGAAACAAACCAGGGTTCCAGTGAAGGCAACAAGTTCAAATATGGGAATGAAAAGTACGAGACATTGGGTAATCATATTCGATTCTCCTACTTTTGAATGTTCACCAAATTTCCTTCGAAATTTCAACAGCAATGGCCTACAAGCATTTTCGTTCCGTGGATCAAAGGTTTGGAATGAGCGAGAACATTAGGTCAAGCTATCTTTCTCTCCATTTACTTTTAAATTTTATTATGTTTATTCTAATTTGGCATTGTAAGTACTATTTTTATTTCAGTATGAACGTAATCAGATTTTTTTATGGCCCCTGAAAAGTGACCCTAATTAGCTGATGCGACTATCGTGTTTAAAGAATTTAGAATGAAATGAAATCTGGCGATGCAATAGCCAAGAAAAAACAGGAGATGGTAGGCAACATTCAGAGAGGCTCCCGGGCATTTCAATAAATTGAATTAATATCTGTGATAGAATACATTATCTTGCATCCTCCATGTGTCACAATAAAAACGCCATTTGTAAGGAAGGCAACGGGAAACAGCCTCATAAAATCCATTTCCTTAGAAAGAACTCGGAGCCTTTTCTCCGGTTTTTGCTACGCTCGAAATCGAGTATGCAACGCTATCAAAAATGATTAAATGTATTCTCTTGCAGGCGCGGTGAGTCCGAAATTCGGACGAATTGTCATTTTCCGTAACATCATCGAGCACTCAGCGAGGCCACCGAGCTCCGACTTCTTGGCAGCCCGATACACATTTGCTGTTAAGGTATGCATTTCTCTGTGGCTGCTAACTTTAAAAGCCTTCCTTGCTTAGAATTCAGCACTTTGGGAGAGGGAATGGGCGTTGATGATACAATACTACCAGATGGCCAGCCCCCAATTGTAGCATTCACCATGCTAACTCTACTGTGTGGCACAAAGGCTCAAATCTAAGATCAATAAACTTGATCTGAGCTCTCTCTCATCTTAGCTTTTCGCTTTCTTCTTCCTTCCTCTGTTGAGGCATTGTATAGGCCACCATGGCCTTTCCTCAACATAACTCACTGAATCCTACAATTTGCCATCTTTCAGATCTAAGATCAATAAACTTGATCTTATCTCTCTCTCCTCGTAGAATCTCCCTTTCTTCTTTCTTCCATTGTTGGAGCCACCATGGCCTTTCCCTAACATAACTCACTAAAAAGACACGAGTCAACGATTGCACAAACTTTCATGCTCTCAACAGATTGGAAGATCACCCGAGATTGCTGTCGCAAAGAAACTGCGCGAAATGCTTGGTGACTTTGTGGAGGAGGGAAAGGATGGTTATCAACTGTTGGAAGATCTAACGGCTGGCAAATACGACACGGCTGGGAACGTCAAAAATGAAGAATTTCTCAATGAGAAGTACATGCATTACAAGAAGATCAAACAAGATATCGAGAGAAACACCAAGGAAAGAGTTTTCGGCCAGCTGTCTATGAAATTTCACAAATGAAGAAGATTGCGAAGACGCGGGGCAGCTCTTCAAAGTAGAGGATTAGAGTAGCGAATTACTTGAAATTACTAGATCGTCTTATCGTTAGCGAAGCCCGTGCTCTCGCCTGCACTGACGCCTGATTCTTGGCACCATCCGACGCCATAGCGAAAACGTTGCCGATAATAATAACAATAATAATTTCAATCGTTTTAGGACGGTAGCCCATACGGCAGTGCTGGTTTACAATGGTCCGATAACCTGGGTTAGTGGGATCAGGTAGCAGCAGAGGAATACGAGTAATTTCCTGAATCTTACAACTTGCCATCTTTCAAATCCAAGATCAATCAACTTGATCTGATCTCTCTCTCCTCTTAGCCTTTCCCTTTCTTCTTTCTTCCTCTGTTGAGGCATTGTATAGGCCACCGTGGCCTTTCCCCAACACAACTCACTAAAAAAAGAAAGGAAATTTACCAATATCTAAAGACGATTCTCGTACAGCAAATGCACAAACTGTGAATGAATGTGTAGCTCCTATGTCAATAAACCCCAGGAGTGTGTTTACAGAGCGCTCAGAGATTTCCCTGTAGCTGACATTTGTGGCAATGTTGAATTTCAGGCTCTTGAAGTAGTTTAGGAGGGATGATAGAGGTAATTATAATTCGAGATGGGGAGGGTAGTGAGGGGGGGGGACAAACCACCAGAAGCGTGCTATTCCCTAAAAGAAAGGGGTGCTGCTAGAGGAATATTACGTATTAATCTCAATGAGGAATTTGTTGTAGGCCGGTGTAACTGGGGGCCATGTTTTGCTACACTTTGACTCCAGATCGTACGCAGCTGATCAAAGGAGACCCCCACTCAGTAAGCTCACCGTAAGAACAACGATTGCTTAAAAAGCATTAAACGAAGGCTGTCCTTGTCTTCTTTTCATGTAAATGTTTTTCATGCTTTTCGTTCACGCACTGCATCTTATTTGTTTTTCCTGCTTACGTGTTGACCTCTATTTTGCCTGCCTGCCTGCCTGGAATCAGGGAATCGCTACACAGTTTTTACACCAACTCAGGCGTATGATAATATCTGCATACAAGCACGAAGCACAGCGCAAATTAGTCCGGCTACACCGCAACTTATCGTCTCGCTGGCTCCGTGTTCTCTGCACGTGAAATAAGATCACAAGCTACGAACTTCCCATGGATGGGGAAAAGAGCAGGCTTCAGACCATTCAACCATACCTTGAGGCTCCTTCTGCCGTCAACCCCGCCCCATTTCTCCGATCTCGGGGCCGGCAGCGGGCATTTACTTGACGCATACCCAACTCGGGGCGTCGGGCGGCGTTGCACTGTGAATCGCACTCTGTGAAAGGGCAATCACGGTCTTAAAATAGCAAACCAATTTAAGGAGATTTCCGAAGACTTTCAGTGCTAGATAAATGCATGATGACACCTGCATTTCTCTCGATCTTCAGCGAGCGTCAGAATTTCCCGTGTCTCCATCCCCAAACGTTCTTTCACACTGTCACAGACGCCTGTGAGGGCTGCCTCTCCCTCGCTTTCCAGCCTAAGAACCGGTGAGGAGGCCTTTCTCCATGGAGCCGGTCTTCCCGAAGTTATGTCCTGTGCACTGCAGCTGGGGTTTGACAGCGGTTTTAGAAAAGCAAAGTATTTAACGAAATTTTGAAGGATTTTTAGTGGTAGAAACAACTTCCTCAAAAGCAGGAGACTTGCAGAAAAAGACTCATCAAATTAACTTGCAAATTACTTCGTTCGACTAATTACGAACGTAATTTTGAAAATAGACTAAACTGTGCCTTCAAAAGTCTAAAAACTACTGATATTCTAAGCTATACCGTATTTCGAATACGAGTAAAAAGTAAATCTGAGTCCAAAAAACGAGCTTCACGGAGCACCTTGTTGGATAGGTGCCACCCTCAACCAGTGCATCGTGAGTTAGGGTGACGAGATATTTTCCCTATATCAATAACAACAATAAATAATAAAAATAAACAAAAACAACACGAGCTGACAAAAATTGTTCAGCTATGAAATTCTGAATCGACTTGCATTGTAGGTGTATCTTAAAATGGCCCCGAAAGGTGACTTGGATTTAGCTGTCATTTCAACTAGTCATTTCAATTAGTCCGAAAATCATCGAAAAACATAACGGTCTTAAAGTTGTACGTTGATCTTTGCTGACACAAGCATGGCCCTATCCAAGCAGCGAGTTTACAGGAAGAAAAGTGTGCATTGAAATTAGTTTACATGGCAAATTAGTCGTAGAGAGGCTCTTTTCGCGACAACGCCAGTGTCGATTTTTTGGGCATGTCATGCGTGAGGAATCACTGGAGCACCGAGTCACATCGCTGGAAAGGTAGATGGGAGAGGAGCCAGAGGTGGACAGCGGTCATTGCATACGTACGAAGTGGCTACAGTGCAGGCAAAAGTGTTGTGGAGTTGTGCCAACTTGCCGAGAACAGATGGTTATTTGATGTGACGATTCATGATACAACAGTAAATGTCAGGCAGGCGTCTCTCGACGACGATTTAGCATCCAAACATGCGAAGAACCTCATCCAAAATTCGCATTGCAAAAAATACCTCTTTTCAAGAAAAATACCTTCTTTTGGAGAAAATTTTCGTCCGCCAAATATCACTGTTGTCGGTATCAATACAGGCATATAAAAGTTCACGACAAATAATGATGACACTGGTCATACGTCCTTGAGAGTTTACAGTAACCTCTGAGGCAATACAAACGAGGAAAAAGGGCTCTTGAGAATAGAAAGTGTATAATGTTTACTGGAAATACAATCATTTGCGAAAGTCACGTAGAAAAACCGAGTGTGGTCGAAATTTTGGCAGAGTTAAAAAATACAGTCAACTCTTTCTAAGTCGAACTTGTGTGATCCGAACTTTTGCTGATTCGAACAAAATTTCCAGTACCCTTGAAAATCTCATAACAAAAAACCCTATAATTCGAATCCCTATAATTCGAATCTCTGTAATTCGAACTTTTCACAATTCGAACATTCTTACGCCCAGAAAGTTCGAATTAGACAGAGTTGACTGTATGACGGTGCTTCTAAGAAAGAGAAGCATTTTGCCACATTTAAAAGGAAAACTAGTTTTTATCTCAAATTACGACAGACAAGAAGTATACCATATTGGCTCCCGTCACGGATGTCCTTGCTGAGAGAACAATTTTCAGCATTTTTAATCATTCGCAAAGCTCTTGATCACCATTGTGTATTGTTCCAATCCAGGCTCTTGAAATTAGTTGCACTGTTCACAGCTTTGCTGCTTAAAATCCTGAACTGTATACCAGCGAAGACAGCAATAGTTGATAACATAAAAGCCATCACTGACTGCCACGGCCTATCGCCCGGCTTCTGCTCGAGCAGAAACTGCATCATTTTATCATAACTATGCTCGTTCTCTCGTCTTCGTAGACGACTTATTCTTCGCACCAATCGACCCCACAGATAATCGACGGAGACGTTCCCGAGAACTTGAATCGGCAGGATGAAGCAGCCGAGTAGAAAGACGAGTCGTTCATAGCGATAGGCACCGATCGGCACTGCGGCGATCCACGAGTGGAGCTCAAGTAGAATTGACAACGTGGCCAGGACTATGTTGAGAGACATCCAGCCAGAGGTGAATTCGCGAAACGTGTGGAAGTGGTCAAAGGTTTCGGCAAGCCGCTGCCGGCATATGTCGATGTCCTCAATGTGGGTGTTGACGAATTGCGAGACCAGGCGAACTTCTTTCTGGAAACTCCGCCGCAACAGGTAAGCTATGTAGGCGAAACCGGCGAAGTTGAAGGTGTTTACAATCAAGGTGAAGTACGTGAAGAAGATCGCGTCGATGCGCTCTAGGTCGCCGTAGTTGTACACGTTAGTGACCGTGCACTGCAGAGCGATGAAGAACAGGCTAGCGAAGAGAAGGAAATAGCCGGCTGCGCGGGACCTTCGCATGTCCACCAGCCGCAAACGCTGCACGAGGTAAATGGGACTCAACGCGGCCGCCCACTTGCCCGGCGCGATACCAGGCCATTTGCTGTACACGTTGCAGGTGAGCGCGGCGAACGGAGGCACAGACAGGAGAAGCTGTATGGAAGTGGTGGCTAAGAATTCGACGATGTCGTCCTTGCTTTCCTTGTAGCGCAGCACGTTGAATAGGATCAAATAGAAGACACTTGACAGGATGATGAGGAGCCAAATGATGGAGAGCCAAGTGCTGCCAATGTGGTTCAAGCGGCTGGCACCGATTTCCTTGTCTTTCAGGTGGTTCACGTGTCCCGTGTGGTCCCAAAGGAAGCTCTCGCAAATGTCACACGGGCAGATGTAGGAACTGATGCTGGCGAAGTTGTCCAGACCTTTGTCCTTGCACTCGCTACATCGTCGGATCGTTACAAGGGGAGCTGTGGGCAAACGGAAGACATTTTCGAAAATTCAAGAGCACCAGCATAACAAAGAAATAGAAATGAAGTGTACCAGAAAAGGTGAAGTATGTGGAATGGCCTCTCAGCCGAGTCAAAGCAGGTACCCTCGCTGTATAGTTTCAAGACATAAGGCAAAAGAATTTTCATTCCAACCAACAAGGAATTGCAATCAACGATAAGTAAAATCAATAAAAACTGAGTAGGTGAACTAGGATAAAACTAATGAACGAAAGAACAGCTAATGGGTTGAATTGTAGCAGAATGCTAGATTGGAAAATAAGCGCTTCTTTATCTGTCACATTATTGAAGAGAGGGTCGTTTTTTAGAGAAATAAGAAAAACATTTATACAGAGGGATTCCTTTCTTTTTATTTTTACTGCATATTTTTGTGTTTTTTTAATTTCATTGCATTTAATATTAATCATCGTAAACAGTGATTTATAGTTTGATTTAATCTAATTTACTGTTTGTGTCATATCATAGATATTAACTGATGTTTTGTCGGAGGGCCCCTTGACAACTGCTGAAGGGCAGCACTCCTTTAAAGAACTAAGTATGAAATGCATATGGAATCTCTCAAATCATAGTAATAATAGAGATCTTTGTATCCCAAAAGTAAATCTAGAACAAAGAAAGAATGGCTTTTAATTTTCTGGTGTAAAACATGGAATGAAATTCCGGTTTAAATCAGAGAACTGTCATCGCTAACCTTCTTCAAGGAGAACCTGAGAGATAATTTGCTGAGCAAGGACAACTCAAAATAGCCTCTTGCAGGCCTTCACTGCCTTCAGGCAGTAAATCAAGTCCCATAATCAAAACATGCATAGAGGAGCCACATGCTAGAGGCTAGTGTCAGGATAGCTCAGTGGTAAAATTATCACCCATTGATCCTATGATCGGGGGTTCGAATCCCACCTCAGCTAGACTTTCACTTAAGAGTGAGGAGAGTCACTAGCTCTTAGTAATTTCAGTGGTACTAACTAACAAAGTGCGGTCACATCAAGAGGATCATCAACCTGGGCACATCCTTATAAGCTTCCTATTGTCCATTGATAGAGAAATGCTACAGGTACCATTCTGAGCCATCACATTGTGATGCGGCACGGTCATACCCCTTCCTATCTGCACATTACCCCCAGCTCTCCACCATTTACTCATTTACTACACGGCTATACGTCCAACAGCATGGTGACACCATGGCGTTGATATCCAGTGGCCATTGAAACTTATAGCTGCACGGCAAGTTATTCTACTGGGTCACACCATCAGAAACGGCGCCATAAATAACATGACCGATTATAGAGACCACCAGACAATCTGACCACCATCATAAGAAGAAACGTGAATGTGGTGGGAAATATCAATAATAGCAGAAAGGACATTCAAAGCGTTGTGGAAGATAGGGACAGCTGGAGACTATGGGTAGGTGGGTTCAACTGCTAACTTTGGATGTTATGGCAGTTATAAAGAGTTGAACAATTATCGTTTATCTATCTAACTATACCTCCAATTCTGATTGAATCAAATGTGGTCTTAAGTTAAGCACTTTAAATGGATAACACCTATTTTTTAGCGAGTTATGTTGGGGAAAGGCCAGGTGGCCTATAAAAAGGGCCTACAAAGGAAGAAAGAAGAAAGCGAAAGTTTAAGAGGAGAGAGAGAGATCAGATCAAGTTTATTGATCTTAGATTTGAAATGTTGATCCTAGATTGCGTACGACACACTTACCAGAATGGTACAGTCCAATTGATTTCAAGTAAATCCAGAAAATAAATGGCCATTGCTGATTCTCTTGAAGAACTTGAGCCGGCCGTATAAGAAATGTTGAATCGTCTTCAGGTATGGAATCAATTTCTAGCTGGGGACTAGCCATACTTCACCATTTCACCTACTGCACTAAAAAGCATTGATAGATATCAATGAACGAAAGGAAATGAACATGATCAATCGAGCAGTCATCAAATGATCCCGCATCAAATGGCCAACTCAGTAGAGGGTTCCCCAAGGCACCCCAATGCCCCCATTATGATACAAGTTCATGATTTCCATCTAGCATCCAAAGGAACATTTCTTGGCCACCAAATAGCTTTTTGCACATCATGCAATTTTCAGGTCCTTTCTAGCAACGTGAATACATCTCATAATTCCTACGTCCAGAAATAGAGAGTTTTTGATTATTTGAACTCATCACAGCGCAGGTATTGTGAGTTTGAATCATGTGCTTTTCACAACAAAACACAACCGGTGAGGTAAACAACAGAAGGCCATCCCACAAAATTCACTTTTCTAGAATAAACTCAGAGTTCTGCATCTGGTTTCTGTTATAATCGGAGTAAAGCATATTACAGAGCTTTTATATAACCCAGCCATTGGCATTTCAAGTGCCGGCCGAAGCCTAGGTAACTTGGGAGGGGATGGGGTGGACTGTTACAGCAGTGCTAGGGAGAGCACCCAGCTGTCTAATTGCACAGAACTTGTCAGAACATACACAACGTGTGGTACAGACAAACAACCCAAAACACCAGGAGCCTACTTAAGTAGGATGAAAGCCAGAAGATGACGATGACACAGTTTATATATGCTTCAGTTGCACATGGCTTAACTGCGAGATGCAATTCCAATGCAATTCCTGACGCTTAAGGTTTTATTTCTTAATTTCTGTGTGGAATTATTGCCCTGCAAAGTAGAGGGGCCTGCATCAGCATTTCACAGCATATGACAGCTGTATTATTATCAGATAATTAACTGCCTTAATTTCGTGGACAGCACTTGGCTTGAATAGCTTTGTTTTAGCGTGTAATATTAGCCTCTCCGTGTCAGTGAGCACATTACGAAAACGCCAGTCAATAAATAATGGAAAAATCCATCGCAGAGTGAGGCATAGCTTATAATAATGTCATTTTCGTTCTCAAAATTTTTTTTACGAAACTTTGTACCCAATAAACCACCCAACCACGTGTCATAATACAAATAAGCGATATTTGGAAAATTTTTATCAGCATACCTTTGGTCTAATTTTCATAAATATTTAAATCAGATCTCAAAAGGACGATGGGAAACAAAAAACAAAAGGGCGTCCATTCTAATATCTTAATGCATGATCATGTGACTAAACCTTAGGCCTATTTGAAACTAATTAATTGTTAATGATCATCAGTGACAATAGAAGCATGGGGAAGGGAACCACTATCTTGATTTGAAAGCTAACTTTTAAATACCTCTACAGAAAACCTGCACACTCCTTGGTTCTCAAATAGTCACCATTGATACGAAACTTTGTGGCTGTTTACTTTCCAATACCTGGTAAGATATCTGAGTCATTCGTAATGAAATGAGAAAGAGGCAACGATTTTGATTGGACAAAATTTGGAAAAATTGAATTTCATTGGTTCGTCGAAGCGAGATTTTGCGGAAGGGAGGTCCTTTGAGTCATTGATGCTGAAGGTGGAGTAGTTGTGAAAGTCTGACAAGCCTGTGCTACAGCATTGCCGCCAAATATCGATTTGATTAGAAGGAGAACTGAAGTAAACTTTCAAAGATGTCCGTGAAAACTGTTGCGAGTTATACGTGTGCGATTTTTTCAGTCGTGGTCCTCATTCTGTGTTTGTGCACCAATTACTGGGTCGAATATGAAGTGATCGATAGCAAAGTCGGCAAAGAAACTCGGAGATATCGATTTAGGGCTGGTCTTTGGGAATATTGTAGACAAGTGAAAGAAATAACGCACAACGACTATGGAAAATTGACCTGCATACCTGTCGACGAACAGGAGGGAACAGGCTTGGCAACAGGTGAGTTTTGTGGTAACTCTTTGTCCATGTCTTTGTGACAGTTGAAATGATGCGATTTTTCCCACACAACATTGCCACAGCGTTCTGTTATAATTGGATTTATCAATCGGTTGCGTCAGATCTTTTGACAGCATGCATGCACTTTGGTGTACATAAATTTTAAAAGCAGGTTGCAATCACAACGTTTGATCGAATTCTAAAGCCTATCTGCCAGGTATTTTGAGAATCGAGAAGCTGTCTGCTTTTAGTAAAAAAGAACTATCTCATGATAACACCATGGTGAACATTTACATACAGTAATCTTGGAATGTGTTGACGAAATTCGCAGAGTTTTTCAACTTCTCAGTTTTAGAGGGATTGATGAAAATGCAAGGAAAAAAGTCTTGAAATTTTCATCATTATGATTATAATAGTCATTATTATTATACTTTGATTCTTTTCTAGAGATCTGTAAATGTATACACATTGAAAAATGCCATTTCAATGAGATCATAACCAAAATCTCCTCCATTGCAATCAGCTCCACTTGCTCTGTCTTCTGTTCCAGAAATTAATCATGGTCAAACCCAGAACTCCTTCCTTATTGATGCGTGTTTCATTATTTATATATATTTACTTATTAATAAGCATTTTCTTATTTTTTGTTTGCTACACACACATAACATCCATTGGGCTTGCCGCAATGACTTTCAGGCTATTCTCAATCCAGTCTGCCCTTCTCCTCCTCGGGCGTCCTTCCTCCTCACTCCCGTTTAAACCTATGTACGTGCCTGCCCACGTGTTCGTCCTCCCTCCTTTCCACATGGCCAAACCACCTCAACCTATTTTCGCTGAGCTTCTTCGCCATCCGTTCTACCCCCAATCTTCATCTAATTTCCATGTTCCCCATCCTGTGTGGTCTAATCTTCTCCAGCAAGAACCTCAGCATTCTCTCCTCCGCCATCTCCGTTTTTCATTCTTGTCCTTTGGTCACTGATGCATTCTCCATGCTATACATAAAAGGCGAAAGCCGGGTGAATCATAAGTCACATTCAATGTTTTATTTAGTCCTCCAGTTCTTGTGTTAATTGAGGCAAGATCAATCAACGCAGCTTGATCTGATCCCTCTCTCCTCTTAGCCTTTCGCTTTCTTCTTTCTTCCTTTGTTGGGGCTTTGCATAGGCCATCACTGCCTTTCCCCAACATAAATCACTAAAAAAGGCAAGCTTCTGATTCATTGCCAGTTTACAGGTACTGCTGTTGATATTGCAACCTGTTTTCACTTCAAGGTGTTTGCATTCATGGCCTTTATTAGTGGTTTTCCTTTGTCTGTTGTAATTAGCTAGTTACAAGTTGGTGTCAAGATGTCTGTGGGGAGGCAGTTGTTTGCAGATCATCCTGTTAGTGGTTCAAGCCCCACCACAAATTTGACATTTGCTTATGGCGGGAGAGTAGCTGTTACTCTTGCTGCTATCCAGCATTTTCCTCCCACTGCAGGGAATATGCCTCAGCATTTCTTGACCACCAAACTCTATCTTGTGCCTTCTTTTACTGATTTGCTGTTCCTACAAATCTTGTAGTGTCATCAATCCATCTTGCACATTGTCAGCCTTTGTTTCTTTTTCCTAACCAGGGTCTCCCATGTTGTCATTTCTTCTCGCCAAATGTCCTGCCCACATCCATTTTTTCAGTCTTACTGATCTAATGATATCATAGGAGAGTAGCTAGCTGTCTATAATTCCAACTGTGGAAGCCATCATATGTGGTCACACAGCAGGAAGGACAAGATCACTTCTTGATAAGCACAGTTTTGAACGAGACTCAATTGTGACCCTCTGAATACCAAATGAAAATGAGTTGGTTTCTTTTTTCATTTGTCAACGCAGTCTTGGTATATGGGCAATAATGTAGCTTGTGCGGGCCTGTGGCATTACTGCTTCTGCCCTCAAAGTTAATTCTGAGTGCTCCTTCTCCGGCCTTGGAAGGATGGACATCTGAGTTGGCTGTTGGCTTGTTGTTAGTGGTTCCAACAACGGGATACAAACCCACGCGAGTAAACGCCACTAGATGCAAACTCTAGGCCCTAGCCACTTGGCCACACCACCACAGTCAGATAACCATATTTGCTTTATAGCCGTGAGCAAAAGTATCACCTTTGAGTTGTTCAAAAGAATTTAAAGGGTTTTTTTGTTTTCAATCCAACAATTTAAGAAATTATGTTTTTCTAACCGACTTTTTTTCTCCTTTAGCAAAGAGAGATGCAATCTTGGCAATGTATGTCCTGGCAATGGTCGCAACTCTGGTTGCTTTCATTTTCGTCACTGTTTACTGCATAACTGACAAGTATTTCTTCCCAGTCACAAGATCAGCCATATTGTTCTTCATCTCGGGTAAAACTTTCTCCATGTTTTCTCCTTTATGAGTAAGATTTTTCTTGTTGCCATTTCTTAGTTTGTTGTCTTAAGCAAAGCGCTTGTGCTCGGGTGGGCAAACTACGGCCCGTCGAGTGCTCTTTTGTGGCCCGCCATTAACTTGTATCAAGCAGAAACAACCATCCCATTATCCTCGTTTTCTAATCGATTGATACCATATAAACACATTATAAACATGTAAAGTGTTACCATGCTGAGAATGGATTATGTTTCAAAAGATTTCAGCATATTTTTCATTTTACTGCTTGACAATGTAATTTTGAAACAGCCTTGGCAACATACTGTACAGCCCTTCAAAACTCAAAATTTGTGGCTACGGCCCTTGTCCTGAAAAGTTTGTCCACTCCTGCTCCAGTGGCCTTTCCTCAACATATTTACTAAATTTACCTATTATTCTGGATGTTTGTATTAGATTCCCGTCTTCCTTTTCAGCTGTTTGTGTGGTAATTGGCTTGGCTATCTACACGGATAACTACATAAACAAGAAAGTGCAATTCTCCTGGTCATACGGTGCCGGATGGTCAGCAACTGCTATGTACATCATCAGCGTTATCTTGCTGCTTGCAGACAAATAGCTGGGCAAAATTCTCTAGGGCTATTCTGACCATGGCAGCATAACTGCAGCAACGTACTGACCTCTGTAAGGATAACAAGAATTATCAAGGCTAAGTTTCTTATATAGAGTTACTGATACCTTATTTAAATGGATTTATGCAGATGTTTTTGTGATAATGTAGATAAAATGAACAAGATTGTAGCTGTATGGAGTGCTTAGGCCCAAGGCTGACTTGCAATGGCTGCATGTGGTACAGAATCTGAGAGGGCAGATTGTCTGCAAATTATTTACCTTTAAAATACGCCAAAACATTCAAGGCCTCTTTTATTTTGCACCACTTTGGAACATCAAAGTCCTTTCCAATGTGACAGTGTAGCATTTGCCAGCCAATAGAATTTAATCTATACTCCTCAGCTGTGATATTAACTAACTGTATGGTAACCTCTGTCAAACCATTGTTTGGAAAGTAGCTTTTTGCCCTAAAATGCAAGTAGTTGCAGCTCAAACCGTTGAGCTTTGCAAATAGGAATCATTCCAGTTTCTTCCATTTTGCTCTCTTACACTGAAAGTTTGACAAGCTTTCTTAACTTTTTTGTCTTTATTTATATACATATATTTGCAGTCTTGTCATTTTCGGAATGTGGTCAGTGCTTTTATTTACTGTAATTTAAGAACACTTCCTGCTTAATAAGACAAGCCTTGTAACTGCCATTTTCAAATGTCTCTTGGTAGTGTTTGCTTGAACAATTCAGAGTAAGGAGCTTTCATTTACTTAGGGGACAATCGTGGCCAGAAGAAGATAGGAGCATCTCAGTCAGTTAAAAGTAGCTTTTGAGACTGTGCAAGGAAGCTGATTCATGAGAATAAATCGTATGTCATAAGCAGTAGTTACACAACTGGAGAATATCTTCCAGAGTGTTTTATTCAAAGAAAGTTTGCATAGCATCAATTTCTATTCTGCTTTGCACAATCAGGGCACCACTTAAGGTGTGGGATTGGATATGTTTTGGCAAGCCAAGAAGTTTGTGTATTTGAGGAAATGATAGGATCCGTCTCGTATATGTTTTATTTGATAATCTACGCATAATTTGGAATGTCTCATTCATACTGCTGAGAAGACATTTCTTCAGAGCAAGAAATTCTTTGAAGCGGTTTGTAGACATTCTCAGATATGGAACTTTGGTAATAACTTTTTTTAATCAATCATCCTATGTGTGAGAAGCTTTTGTCGTCTCTTTTAAAATCCTTCTCTCAGTCCAAATACTCCCTAATGGTAGCCCCATCTTTTAAGGAGAAGGGTGTCAGAAACTATCAGAAGTCAGAAGTCATTGGACTCCCTGAAAAGGGCATTAGAAGAATATATCATATATTCTATATTATATATTAAATGTATCATATTAGTCTAAAGTAGACACTCATATTCGCTGCTTTCGTTACTGCTGGTGTTTTGACAAGGTGACCTCATTGTAACTGATAGATGCATCTAGAAGCCCTTGCTTCCCAATTTTTCTCCCGGAGTCTCTCCTATTTCTCCCACATCACCCTCACGCTCTCGGTAAAATTGCAGCAACCGAATATTACCCTTATTTTAAGCTCTTCGTGGGGTCACACTGCCCAACTATTTATTTATCTTTATTTTCTAACGCAATTATACTGACGTGGTAACCGCTGTACGTAATACCTCTTTATAGGTCAATGTACAATTATATATAGATAGATAGATAGATAGATAGATAGATAGATAGATAGATAGATAGATAGATAGATAGATAGATAGATAGATAGATAGATAGATAGATAGATAGATAGATAGATAGATAGTTAGATAGATAGATAGATAGATAGATAGATAGATAGATAGATAGATAGATAGATAGATAGATAGATAGATAGATAGATAGATAGATAGATAGATAGATAGATAGATAGATAGATAGATAGATAGATAGATAGATAGATGCACGTATTGGGAGTGATATTCCGGAAATTTAGAATGCAACTCTTGAACTTAACGCCTGCAGATCTGAGGATCCGGAATCCGAAGTAGATTTTAATTCCAGGGAAGCTATGCTAATGGTGTCGTGGTCTATTGGTTTAACGTGCGGACATATAACGCATGGGTTGGGAGTTCGAATCTCGCATGTGCGCCACAATAAAAACACCATTGGCGAGGAAGGCAGCGGGCAACCATCTCGTAAAAGTCACTTTCCTAGATAGACTCAGAGCAATGTCTCTGGTTTCTGCTACGCTCGAAATCGAGTATGGAACGCAGAAGCTATCCGGTCTCTCGGTGTGACCACCGCTCTTGCCGTTGAATCGCTTTACTCCTCGTGACAGTTTAGTACTGTACGTTTCAAACCATTTACTATGGGGCCTTCGACCAAGCACCATGGATTATTTAGCAAGGCACGGTGGCACGGTGGTGAGAGATATTCAAGTTAAGAACATGGACGCGGCAGGGGGCTATGCTCCCCGATGGAGGGCTAATTGCCCTAACAAGGGGGATAGGTTATTAATTCACTGAAGCTTATGTTTGGTAACAGTTTTTCGCAGACTTAACTTTCTTTCCCCGATGGAGGGGTATAGCGCTTCCAGACAGACATCTAGCACGCCCCTAGACCAAAGGGTGATCGAATGGTGATCTTCTCCATCGAGTCTTTCCCTCAAATGTGCTTTGAGGGAAAGCGGTTGCTGAATCGGTTACGAGCCGACAAAAATGAGTCGAGGTCACTTTTGGCGGTCGATATCTAGGGACACCAACGTGGAGGTTTCTGCATTAGGCGTTCGATCTCTTCTTCATCGAGTCTTTCCCTCAAATGTGCTACGAGGGAAAGAGAATCGGTTACGAGCCGACAAAAATGAGTCGAGATCACTTTTGGCGGTCGATATCCAGGGACACCGACGTGGAGGTTTCTTCATTAGGCGTTCGATCTCTTCTTTATCGAGTCTTTCCCTCAAATGTGCTACGAGGGAAAGTGGTTGCAGAATCGGTTACGAGCCGGCAAAAATGATTCGAGATATGTTTTGGCGGTCGATATCTAGGGACACCAACGTGGAGGTTTCTGCATTAGGCGTTCGATCTCTTCTTCATCGAGTCTTTCCCTCAAATGTGCTACGAGGGAAAGTGGTTGCAGAATCGGTTACGAGCCGACAAAAATGAGTCGAGATCACTTTTGGCGGTCGATATCCAGGGACACCAACGTGGAGGTTTCTGCATTGTCCCCTTCGCATGGTGGTGATGACCGCAAAACCCTTTTACTTTCCTGACTTTGTCTGTTTTTGAAAGAGTGTCCCGCGGTTCCCTGTGTTTTTCCATCCAAAATGGAGTTCCGGCCGGCAAAGCGACTGTGAATTGGAGCAATAGCTTGTCTGTTCCATGCTGATTTTGCTCGTCAGAAAAATCTGTTTCGTGGTTGCAGTGATACAAGCAATACTGATGTTGTACGGAGCTCATGCAGTGATGCACAATGCGGTAAAAAGGGTGTCGATAAGGTCGCTTTCCCATCTTAGGCCGGCTGTCCTGTCATCCTTGATTTGTGGAATCAGTAGTTCACCCATGAACAAGGATGGAAGAAGAAAAATTTCATACGTCCAAGGCCATTCCCCCAGAAAAGGTGTACGAGAGTACTTCTATTACATTGACCACCAAGGGCAGGTAATTATGCGCAATAAAATGCTATGGGTCCAGAAATGGATCAAAGATTATTCCCTAGGAGGACGGTAAATACCTGATAGAAGGGCTACTACTTTTAACACACAAACTTAGGACAAATCAAGGGAAACTGATAGGCTGTAGTCTGCATTGATATTCTGGAAGACTGCAATAAGATAGTTGGTATAATGATCAGAGAACGGACTTGCGACGATGAAGATTAAGGGACTCGCAAGCACACACTTGAATATGCCCCCTTCCTCTCTAATGCACTAAAAGAAGTTCATCAAGGGCAAATGAAATTTATGTTTATCTTAGGTTAAATTCGTCTATCAAATCTTTGTTGGTCGTATGAATTTGATTGATTTCCATCATTTTAGCTAAATTTTGGTACAAAATTTGCATTTTGCTATCCGCAGCCTTTGCTCTCAGAAGTAAAGACAAAGTGGATGGTAATGCTCTATTTTCTGGAAAAGTAATAGTCTATTTGATTTAGAAATTCCTTCTTAAATACTACGATGAAATTATCTCTTTTTAGTTATTTTTGGATGATACAAAAGTCAAAAATTTTATAACTTGCTTTAAAGGTTTGTATTGCAGAATGTTATGAGAGTCTGTTTTTCTATTAATTTCTCTCCCTGGGGACTTTGATATATTCCCCTTTGCCTGGCTTTATTTCTATGTAAGTAGGGCTGCAGGGGCAGATCAATATCCATGTCGTTTATAGTCTATCATGAGGCTCTCTTGGTTTCCTGGCCATAAATGATCTTAAGCTGCCTTTAAAAAAGACAAGTAGTGGGCAAAATGGATTTTCATTCAGAGGGGCAAAAGCTTTGAACAGCCTATCAGCTGCTGCAAAAAAGGCTCCATCAGTAAAATCTTTTAAAGGAGCTATTTAAATAGTTATTTCAGTTCTTTTTTTGTTGCTTTTGTTGCTTTTGTTGCTTTACCTTGCTTTGGATTTCTGTTAGTAATGAACATTTGTATCTTAATTTTTATATATCGCCATTTTGTTGGGTTAGTTAGTTAGTAAATTAGTTCGTTTGTAGATGGACGGCCCCTTTTAAACCAGCACTGCTGAATGGGTTGCTGTCCTAAAATAATTGAAGTTATTATTATTATTATGATACCAGCCCATTTATCTGGGTCTGGAACCGGCACTTGGAATATCCTGCATCACCCTTATGGTCTAATTTCATCATTCTATGTGGTTTAAAGATTCTTGTGAGATCCAAAGCCTTAACTAAAAAGCTTCAACATGGCCACAACAGAATTAACTATTCTTTGCAAATACTGTATATTTAGGCCTCTAAAATTTGCACAAGTTACCCATTTGCCAAGTATTGTTTCAATTCAAAAGCTCTATTTTTTTCTCCTAGATAAGCTGTTCCTTGCATTTTTCTTCAAAAGACTGAAATTCAATAATACTGGAGTGTTCCAGAAAGAATTCCCATACATATCTCCATGTGGCAAGGAGTTCAACTATGTGCGTTGTGAGGATCGGCCAATTGTTTTCAGCAGCTTTGTTGAAGACAAAGAAGAAATATCAAAGATTGACCAATGCCATCTGACTTTCAATGGCATTGGACCTAAAGCCAAAGTTCCATTTCAGCCGGATAAAATTTTTATGCTGCCCAAGAGTGGCAGAATTTATCACCCAGGTCCAGAAAAGGCAGGTGGTGTTGGGTTGGTCAAGTCAAGTCTGGCTATAGAACTGAGTCATAATTTCCTTCACAAGGCAGGGAATCCTGATGTCGACCCTCCAACTCATTTTGTTTGGAATAATGTTGAGCACGAACTGGACAATGATTTGTTGAAAGTACTACACGATTCTGATAGACTTGAGCGTGACTAAAGTTTGACACTTGACCTCTGAAATTTGACCTTTTGACACTGAATTTGACGCTTGACACATGCTTGACCCTTAACTTGTCTTATCGGATGTTCATTTATATCTATTCAACACAATGTTGTGAATTACGCTAGTTCATAACAAAGTAAGTGTTAGAGCATTTCTTAGCGTCGAAACGAATTTTTATTGATGATTTTTAAGCGCCTGTTCAAATGAAACGGGATTGATTTTGCTGCCCTTGCTTGCATTTCCTCTGCCTCAATAACATTTCAAATATATTCAACGTCTTTGACTCCTTTCCTCAGTTTCACCTCGTTTAAACGGTAAGCCTTGCCTTAAAAGACATCTTTCAACCATTTTCAATCATTTCACCGTGCTCTTTAACTGCGTTGCATACTCGATTCCGAGCGTAGCAGAAACCAGAGACAGGGCTCCGAGTTTTTCCTAGTGAAGTGGGTTTTATGAGGTGGTTTTACTGTGACACATGGACGAATCGAGCTGAAAACCCCTGTGCTATGAGTCCGCATGCATAACCACTACACCACGGCACCACCATGCTCTACCTCATGTCAAACTGCTATATTTACATCCTTGTTGAATGATTTTCATGCGCGTATATGATTTGGGAAACTTACTGAAGGGCGACATGCCCTATATCCGTCTGGGCAAGCTGGAGGACCGTTGCGAGATAAGCAAGGCCATGATGCTGGCATTCCACCCGTCAACGATTTTCTTCTTCTTATTAGTTAACGCAATCTGGGTATATTGGCAGCTGTACAGCTAATGTGGGCCTGCGGCATTACTGCTCGTGCTCTCAGAGTTTATTGATTTTGGATTCGAAAGATGGCAAGTTTATGATTCGGGAAAGGAAGAAGAAAGCAAGACGTTCCATGAATTGCACGTTCTTGGGATGAATGATGATTTATGGGATAGAGTTCGTGGAGTAGGCAGTGGCAATATTTGCAAGCTTTTATAGTAGAAATAAAAGATCCATTCAGGATAAGATTTCAGAGTAGCTCAGTGGGCCATCGATTGCTTATTGATCCTACAGTCAGGGCTATCAGGGCTAAGAGCCACGTGAATGACAAGAAAGTCACCACTAGCCCTAAAGTCGCATCTAGCAATGATGGTGGCCAGCCCCTGAATGCTAGTTAATTTTGGTGATTGTTTGAGTCCTCTGCGATGCGGCTTGCGACCGTCGAGTCTACCGCAAAAAGACTGTTCGCTATATGTAGTTGTTGATAAAAACCAAGATTTATAACTGTTCTCCTAGCTTCTAACTTACGAAAAACAACTCCCCCACACACCAAAATCTCGTTA
The DNA here is from genome assembly GCA_964026355.1 of Pseudorhiza aurosa. Taxonomy (NCBI): domain Eukaryota; kingdom Metazoa; phylum Cnidaria; class Scyphozoa; order Rhizostomeae; family Lychnorhizidae; genus Pseudorhiza; species Pseudorhiza aurosa. The sequence continues at coordinate 4,387,489 of OZ032129.1, read as the reverse complement.
TGTCCTATGTGTAACACAACTCCCAAGTGGGCACCAACATCAACTCCCCGTACACAGGAGACAACACGAAACGACAAGTTCTAATACCAAAAACCGTCTGACATAATACGCAACTCCCGAGTGGCCACCAAACGATGGACAAACTTTACGCACGCACAACACTATATCCAGCTTAGACCAATTTCCACACCGACAGAAGACATAAGAATTTTCATTTTATCCAAAAGAAAGGGAATTACAAGGAACTGTAATCAACGATAAGTAAAATCAATGAAAACTGATTAGGTAAGCTAGAATAAAACTAATGAATCAAAGAACAACGAATAAGTTGAATCTTAGCAGAATGCCAAAATTGAACGGAGACGAAAAATGATTACATTAGATTTTTATAAATAAAACCAAGTGGTTGGGAGAGGATCTTATAGCAGCGCTTTGACTCCAAATTGGATAGCAAAACAATACCCAATAGAGCTCCGTTAAGACGAAACGATCTTCAGGGGGAAAAATTCCGCTCCACCTCTTTTATTCGGTAAAGACATAAGACATGAGAATTTTCATTTCAACCAAAAGGAGAATTACAAGGAATTGTAATCAACAATAAGTAAGATTACTGAAAACTTAGGTAAACTAGAATAAAACTGTTGAATGAAATAACAACGATTGAATGCCAAAATTGAAACGAAGAAAAAGCGATTACATTAAATTTGAATAACTAAATGGTTGGGAAGGAATCTCATAGCAGAGCTAATTCGTATACCCCCACCCGGCTGATCCGGGCTGATTCATACGTACTAATTGAAATTTTAGTTGTTACGTGTAGCTGCTACGAAAGAAAGAAGCGGCTATATCAATAGTAAATAAGTATATTCAAACGCCAGATTGGAAAATAAGCGCTTAAGGTGTCTTTTATTGGTCACATTGAAGAGAGGAAAGTTGTTTAGAGAATTAAATGCTTTGGTTCCAGTGTAGCGCAGAGAGCTTAGCTCAGGGATGGGCAAACTACGGCCTGCCGAGTCCATTTTCGCGGCCCGAAAAGAACTTGTATCAAGCAAAAACTCTCCCGTTATTCTCATTTTCTAATCGCTTGATACCGTATAAACTCTTTATAAACATGTAAAGTTTCACCATACTGAGAATGGATTATGTTTTCAAAAGATTTAAGCATATATTTCATTTTTATTGCGGGACAATCTAATTTTGAAACAGCCTTGGCAATTTGCTGTGCTGTCCTCTACAACTTAAAATTTGTGACTCCGGCCCTTGTCCTGAAAAGTTTGCCCACCCCTGGCTTAGCCCATGGGTAATTGTGCTAAATGTTTGCGCATGAAGTCCTTTAGCAGATGAAAGGCTAGTCAGGATCATGGATTAACGTAGCGAAAAGGAGACGTTGGAGAACGCTAATAACAGCAACAGGACTCCTTGCTGCCTTCCAATTTGGTGGCATGTGAACGCCTCATCGTTTTCATAGCATTTTAAAATTTACCGGGCAAAACGATTCGATATTAAAACGGATGATTACGAACACGGAGCAATGTGAACGTCAAAGAGTTGAAATTAATATGGCCCGGCCCTTTCGTTGGAGTCGCTATTGTACTGCTTTATCAGCTCCCCCATCAACAGCTTCAATTCCAACAGTTCCATGACATTCGTGAACGGATAAGGCTGCTACAGGCTCCTTCTGTTGCCTCTTTCTCCCATAAAATCCGGGCATTGGGGGGGGGGGGTGAGGGGTGGGGGCGGCTCTCACCCCTGGCTTGGCGGCCTCAATGGACAGGGCTGGCCTCGTCCTGATGTCGAATACAAATAGGAAGTATTTGAGGTAGCACCTTCTTGCAGGGACATAGCACCGGCACTCTCTAGCACTTTAACCATGAGAACCATGGCACATGGAGTGAGAGGAAGTTGCTGTCTTTTCCCCGTTGTTCTGCTTTATCTTGCTTCTGCTGCCAATGGTTTTAGACCAAGCATGGATAAAGCTGTCAGCTTTTCCTCAGCGGATGGAAGCATGGCTGCCTACGACAAAGCCATGCCAGAATGGCTGACGAAGGTCGCTGAAAGCAGCTTTCTTGCCGGTAGAAGATGGCTGTACCAGCATCCAGATCAACTGGCAAACGAAAGTTCAGGAGGAGCCGGAAATCTCGACTGGACTGCGCCTGTATCTTCGGAATTTTTCTTGAAGTCAAAATTGTGGATTGTTTTCCAACGAGTCGTCGAAGACTTCACAGGGCGGAATGACTACGTGCCATACAAAGTGGAAGGAGTTATGCTGCGAAGGGGCGATTTCCCATCCTTGGTTGAAGGTGAGCCAAAAAAGAAATTTCCCTGTTTTATACTTTGCCGTAGTGCTTAAAATGCAATTTTGACCACGGGAAAAGAGCTCGGAATGAGCATTCGGAAGATGGAGGAGCATGCTTTGAATAGACGCTGGTAACGGAGTTTATCTTCTTTTAACTAATATGTAATGTAGATATATATGCATTAGTAAAATAAGAAGAATACATATATAATAATATATTTATATGTATGAAGAGTGCTTTCGTACGAAACTCAGAGTAACAGGGAATCGGTATTTTCCTTTTCTGATTTCTGCTATCAACGCTCTGTACTTCGTACATAGAGCACTATATGCTGGTGGAGACAGCACCCTCAATGTGATATATATATACTATGTATGTATATATATATCACATTGAGGGTGCTGTCTTCACCACCATATAGTGCTCTATGTACGAAGTAATATATGTATATATATTTATATAAAAACTGGGAGTTTAATCTGTGCACCGTTAAAGATAGGAAAAAACAAAGAAATTACTTTGTTTCCGTGATAGACAATTATTGTTGCCAATTTTTCTGCGACTTGTTTCACTCGTTCAAGCGATCTTATCAGGCTACAATGATGAGAATGAGTATAAATATATATATATATATATAAATATGTATCTAATAAACATATATGAATATGTATCTAATAAATATATATATAAATACATATCCAAAAACTTTTTCCCATAAATCATCATTCATCCCCATTTGGGTTCTTGAGAAACACTTTGTTGCCTGTCTGACTTCTAATCCATAACTAAAGCTCTTTTACATTATACAGTATGTATAATGCTAATCTACTTGGCAGCAAGTCACACAGAGCACTAAGCAGGAAACGGCAGAATTAGGACAGGGACTTACCAATACAACTTTACAATTAGGATTAGTATGAATACTTAACAGTATTGACTTTACAACTTAAAATAGAAACTCTAGAATTTGGAATGCTAAATACAGAATGTTACACACAATCTCTTATTCATGAATCATCTGCCATCTCATCAGTTGATTAATGGATCATTTTATATCAAATCAGTTGATTTATATGTCACCTATAATATAATTAGTTGATTAGTTAATCATGGCTCATTTGACATTTTGATTAATCAGTCATCTATCACCTAATTAGTAGATCAATAAATTATCACTCATCTGATTAGTTGATTAATAGATCTTCATCATCATCATCATCAGTTGGGTGCACCCAAATCCACAAAATTTCTCCAGAACTCTCTGTCTGACATGGCTGTGCGGAGTTCTTTGTTAGTAAGGCCGGTATCTTGCGTGAGGAGGGTGACATGGTCAAGTTTAGGTCTACCGGGTCTTGTGATTTTTAATAGATCTTATATCATCTAATCAGTTTATTAATCAAGGACTTTTAATCAAGGACTTTTTTATTTTTAATAGATCTTATATCATCTAATCAGTTTATTAATCAAGGATTTTTTATCTAATTGGTTGGTTATCATCTAATTTGATTAACTATTATCTAATCAATTCATTGGTTAATCATCTTTTGAGCTGTCTTTAATCTATAGATTGGTTTTTCAGGTGAGATTGGCTCTGAAGACATCACATGCAGACTTTTTCTCTCAAAGGGAAATTCCTCGAACAGTGAGATGGTGTTTTTTGACAGAAATGGAGAATTGATTCAGGGAGCGAAGAAGAAGTTCAGCAGACTACTCGTTTGGAATGCATCATTGTCATACATAATGAAGCAGCCTGGGTTCCAAACATTCAAAACAGAATACAGTCTTCTTGTGAAAATGAGTAGGAATGCAGAAAAGATGAAAAATGAGTTAAACTTTGTGCAGGTATTCATTAAGTCTTGCTTTGAATCTCAAAAACCCAGAGACACGTTTAGTGATCAATACAGACACATACATAGCCATACATACATAGCCATACATACATAGCCATACATACATAGCCATACATAGTCATACATAGCCATGCATAGCCATGCATACATAGCCATGCATAGCCATACATAGCCATACATACAAAGCCCTTTCCCATTTTTTGGGGCTTGGTACCACTCCTGGTGTTGCAAATTGTCACATCCAGAAACCATCACTTGCATAAGCTTATGCATATTATGAACAGCCATTACGGGGTATGTTGATTGTAGCCTACTTCATCTGCATCGTGTGGATTTCCTCATGGCGGGACTTGGTCTGCACCCTCAGTCCAATTCTTCCACACTTCCCTGTTTTGAGCAGCTGTTGTCACATTGTCTATGCTTTAGTCTGGGAGGTCATTCTTTGACTGCTTCCAGTAGGTCAGCTTTCGTCTTGTCCCCTCCCTGGGTGGCTAGTGAGACGCCTCCCCACAGGCGCAGTTTCCCCATCGGCTTTTAGCAAAATTTATGGCGTGTCGTCCTGTCCGTTATGTCCCAAAGTCATGTACTCTGTTTCGGTTTTATTGATACCAAGTCCAGCTGAGAGTGCCCATTCTTCAGCCGTTTTCCCCAGCCCGCAGCAGTCTTTGCACTTTCTCTGTGTTGTCAGAAAGGGGCGCAATGTCGCCGGAGAAGTCCAGATCAGTGACGCATTCAACAGGATGTCACCTAGACCGTCTCGGTTTTGTCCTGAACCTGGCTTCCTGTCCTGTTTTTCCGCGATTGTGTTTCTTATCACGTAGACCACGGCAATGGCAAATATGAAGGGCGCAAGTGTGTCACCTTGCAGCACTCCGGCAGCCGCATAGAGTTATCATTATTATGGTTATTATTACCCATCACGCCTCACATGGTCAAAGAGCAGTGAAATATTATTGTGTACACTGGACAGGGTCTTTTGCTGCTACTAAATTCTCTGTCTGCTTTTCAGTGCAAAATTGGTGCCTGGTACATCAGACCATTCCCTCTTATATACTTTTTCCTTGCAGGCCGTAAGAGAAAGTGAAAAGCGACAAGCTGAGGAGAGTTTTCCAACATTTAATGAAAAATGCCCTGACTATGATCATGATTTTTTTGAGAGACATCTAACTCGCAAATTTTATGATAAGGATGGCTATGTCATAGGCATGTTTGATGGCATTATGAGTGAATCGGAATTAGCAGTGTTGCGACGCTATCTCATCAAGCAGAACACTGCCTATAGCAACAGTGGCTTCTCAACTGATGAAAAGAGTGATGCAGACAATGTCAGTTGGATTGCAATGTTTACAGTAAGAGCCAAACTAATTTTTCAGCTTTAGTGATGATTATGATGATGCTAGAAATTGTAATAGTAGTAATGATGATGATGATGATTATGATTGTGATGATGGTGATGATGATGATAACGATGGTGATAATAATGATGATGGCGATGATGATGATGATGATGATGCTGATGATGATGATGATGATGATGGGGATTATGATGATGATGATGATGATGATGATGCTAATGATGATGATGATGATGATGACGATGATGATGATAACGATGGTGATAATAATGATGATGGCGATGATGATGATGGTGATGATTATGATAATGATGATGATGATGATGATGACGATGATGATGATGACGATGATGATGATAACGATGGTGATAATAATGATGATGGCGATGATGATGATGATGGTGATGATAACGATGGTGATAATAATGATGATGATGATGATGATGATGATGATGATGATGATGATGATGGTGATGATGATGATGATGATGGCGATGATGATGGTGATGATGATGGCGATGATGATGATGGTGATGATGATGGCGATGATGATGATGGTGATGATGATGATGATGATGATGATGATGATGATGATGATGATGATGATGATGATGATGGTGATGATGATGATGATGATGGCGATGATGATGGTGATGATGATGGCGATGATGATGATGGTGATGATGATGGCGATGATGATGATGGTGATGATGATGATGATGATGATGATGATGATGATGATGATGATGATGATGATGATGATGATGGTGATGATGATGATGATGATGGCGATGATGATGGTGATGATGATGGCGATGATGATGATGGTGATGATGATGGCGATGATGATGATGGTGATGATTATGATAATAATTATTATAATGACGATTACGCTCTTGTTATCCTTGAGAATCGGTCGCAACAAGTCGCCAAGGGTCTCGCAGTCCTTTCTTTTTTATCTCAAACGATGCAGCCTTTGCACAATTTTTTTGCGGTTCCAAACAGTGCCTTTTTTTGAAGAGCGTCCACTTAAATCTTTGCATGTAAATTCTCCACCTATTCTTCAAAGTAATCGGAAATTCCAATGTCCAAAGATTTTCGCTCCTCTGTTCTTATTTCCACCAATGCCTATCTAGTCGCCTTGCCTCAATTGATCTATAACTGCATCCCATACTCAATTTCACCCCGCATTAGTCGTTTGCTCGTTTTTGAGCGCTTTCTTATAGAAAGGGGATTTATATGCTCACTGGAAGTACGAAAGTTTCTGTTTTTCACTGCCTAGTCCACGAACTCTATCCCACAAAGCATTATTCATCCCTAGAACATGTAATTTATGGAGCGTCTTGCCTTCTCCTTGCCTTCCTGAATCTTACAACTTGCCATCTTTCAAATCTAACATCAATAAACTTGATCTGAGCTCTCTCTCATCTTAGCCTTTTGCTTTCTTCTTTCTTCCTTTGTTGGGGCTTGTATAGGCCACCATGGCCTTTCCTCTCCATATCCCACTGAATCTTAGAACTAGCCATCTTTCAAATCTGAATGAAGCAAAGAAGACTATGCCTTTTATCCATTTAATATCCTGACAATCTTGTTCTCTTCCCAGCGCATTCATTTTCTTTCGACGGTCTAACTCGGAGCTTACGGCATCTTTAAAGATATTGCGTCGCATACTCGATTTCGAGCGTAGCAGAAACCAGAGACAGGGCTCTGAGTTTCTTCTAGAGAAGTAAACCTCATGAGATGGTTTCCCGTTGCTTTCCTTACCAATGCCGTGTTTATTGTGACAAGGGCAGGACTCGAACTCACGACCCTAGTGAAAGATCTCCAACTAAACGACGATGGGAAAGAGGTTGGAGCGATTTGGTGAGGTTAGGATTATTGATGAGACGAGTGGCTTTGGACTGGACTTGTTCGAGAAGACAGAGAGTAGATTTTGGAGCACCATAGCATCAAAACTGAATCGTTTAATCGCTTCATCATTCGCACGACACATTTCGTTTTATTTATGGGTAAAAAATCTTAGGCCAATGTCGTACTGATGGCTTCCTTTTCTTCCTTGAGCTTGTACCTGTTCAAAAGCTTACCGCAATTTACCTAGCACTGGCAAGATTCATATCTCTGTATGTTCATTTTCTTTATACAAAGGTATGAAGCTTTAAAATGTCATTATAATTCTTTGCATTTAGCCAGATGTCATAAACAATACAAAAATCTTGAACATCATAAAAGGCATGGCGAATTATCTAAGTGGAGAGGATGATTGGTACCCATACGATGTGTCACTGAACATGGTACAGAAAACATTTCACACTAGAATCCACGAAGATTGTGAAGTTTATGAGGTAATTTTTAAGGCATTTTCTAATTATTTGTAGTTTCCTTGAGTCTGAGCTCTGGGCCAGTGCTTTAGCGAGGGGATGAAATTAATGGCAAAAACTGTTTCTCTTGAGAGGCAAAGACATTGAGATAGAAGAGACAGGGACATGTGAGGTAGGTGAGACAGGGACATGTGAGGTAGATGAGACAGGGACATTGGGGGTAGATGAGACGGGGAAATTTGAGGTAGACGAGACAGGGACATTGGGGGTAGATGATGCAGAGACATTTGAGGCAGATGAGACAGGGACATTTGAGGCAGATGAGCGAACGAAACGGCCCCACTATTTGCAGAGGAAGTCCCAACATAAGAATGAAATCTAAGCTCAGATGCGGGCATCTCACCACCCATCTCTTCAGGCAGAAGAAGCAAAATCGTTTTCTGTACACAAGACTGGGACTTTCAATGGGATAGCTATTTCTCCGCTTTTCTGTGCCGCATTGACGCTTTGCGAGTCAAAGAATTTATTAACCGAAAGTACCTCCATTATTTGGATCCTACAGAGGTTGCCAAACAAAAGCGAGCGTTCAGGTTAATTATGTTCGGTAAATGAAGCCTTATTGCGATACCAAAGCCCCGAATGAAAACATCATAATGGTAATAATAATAAATTTTCACTGAAGAGGCCCTAACACATGCACAAGGGTATAATTGAGCCTAGTTTCGATGATTGCTGCTCTGTTTGGGGATCTGGTGGAATTAATGAGCTGGATAAATTACGAAAATGAAAAAAATAGGGCAGCAAGAATAACGAACAGTCAATTGGATTCTTCTGCAGCATCTTTGATTCAAGAACAAGGATGGCCTACAATCGGGAACTTTTTCATTGTGAAACATCGGTTATGACGTATAGATGTTTGAACAAGCTAGCCACCGAATGCCTTAGCGGTTGCATTTCTAAGTTTTTTGATTGCCACACATGTGACCTTCGCTGATGTGTGACTGATCTACTGATAACCAAGAATGAAGACATCAATGGGCAGAAATCCTTCGCTTTTCTTGGAGCAAAAGAGTTGAATAATCTTGATTTAGTCACAAAACTAGCGCCCTCTTTTCATTGCTTCAAGTCAAATTTGAAAGCTACTACGATCGATAGCATGGGTTAGCTCCGTCTTCCATCGGTGTCCTTTTATCTTTTAGTTTATTCTTGATTGCAGCTGTAGTTATTGATACAAATGTAGATCATAATCTTTTAGACATCCTATGGCAGGGATCTCAAACTCTGAGAAAAACATCCCAATGCTCTCAAACACTTTCATATTCTCATTACAAGATGCAGGCCAAAAATTATCATCCTGCAGGCCGCAAGTTTGAGACCCCTGTCCTATATTGTAACAAGGTTTCGCTTTTTGGCATTTTCTCACAGGGCCAAGCGTTAACCAGACTAATGAATCGTAACTCAGTTTAGATAAGTTCAAGATGAAAATTGACAATGATGATCTTTGTTTTTGTGAGGAGTTTCAATTTATTTCATCTCCTTGATTTTTCCATTTTTTTTTAGCACGAGTACACGTTTCTTCTCTACCTGAATCCGAACTGGACGGCAGACATGTACGGCGAGACGATCTTTCTCAACCAGATCCAAGACATGAAACTAAGTAAAAAGAAAGTCCTTAAAGATAAAGCCTACGAGACTATTGGTAAGTGGGAGGATGGTGCATTCAGTGAGAGCACAGCCAAAGCTATGTTTGAACCGCATGTTTTAATCGATTTTCACGCCCTTCTGCACTTGTTCAGTTCAGAAGTTTTGATGTCCTCCCAAAGCTGTTCCGGTGTTTGTGTTGCTGTGAACCTTCGGTTGTCAACATATTTTATTATCATTGTTATTTGATTCTACCAGGATATCAAAGGCAAATATTCGGACACTTAATAGCGTTTTTCTTGTCGAGCAGTGTCCAGATCCTTCCTCTAGATGTGACTACGCTGCATGATTCCCACTATAGGTTATGTCACCCCCTTCCATTCTCCCGCCCATATGTAAAGCCACCCCCTTCCTTGTTCTGTTCTTTTACCATAGTATATTTAGCCGTGTCGTCTCCTCGCCATTCATTGTGTTGAGGTGGTTTTCCGCTGCCTTCCTCACCAATGGCGTTTATTAGCATACTCGATTTCGAGTGTAGCAGAAGCCATAGACAGGTCTCTGAGCTTTTCTAGGGAAGCGGATTTTATGAGCTTGTCTCCCGTCGCCTTCCTCCTCATCAATGGTGTTTTTATTGTGACACGTACAGGATTCGAACTCACAACCCGTGTGTTACGAGTCCGCACGCTAAACTGAACCATTGCGCCACGGCAGTGAATTGCATTATCATTACTGTTATTACTTTTATCATCATAATGGAACTTAGAATTTAAATATGCATCATTCATCGTAATGATAAGTCGTGGTGTTTTATTATTTGTATTTGCTGTTCGATTTTAGTATCGGTGAGACCAAAATACGGAAGGATGGTGATGTTCCGGAACATCATTCCTCACTCTGCTCGGCCGCCAAGCCCAGATTTTCACGGAACACGTTACACCTTCGCAGTAAAGGTAAGGCAGTAGCTGTTAGATTGAAATTCACGAGTCTCTCGATTTGTCATCTCCATAATAAGTTATTCCAGCAATTATCTACTGCTATAGTCAGTGATTCCAACGATGGTAGATATCTATCATGTATTTATTGCCCTGTCCAAGGTGTCCTACTCGGTTATATTTACCACCATGTCTTCTCTCGTGCAGTCTGCTCATCTTCTCGGCCTCCACCTCCCGCTTGCTCCTGCCACCACCCGCCGTGTCCTCTGCCCAATGTGGTCGTCGTTTCTCCGTGCTGTTGACAAATTTAACACAAAGAGGTGGCCTCCCATTCAAGATAGAAAAACTCGTTATAGATTAGATCAGCTCAAAATTCAGCAAATGTGGTATGAAGTCTAGAACATAGATTTTGAACATTTCTCAGGTCCATGATATTAACGAGGCTATCAACTTTGACCTTTTTACACGACTTTCCGACCAGGCCACCACCCGTGTGGCAAGCATGTTGATTAAATTTTAACTTGCCTTTTCAAAGCACAATGATTTACTGAGATCCTGATTTTTTGTCAGATGTCGAGAAACAAGGTGATTGGCTTGTCAAAAATACTTCGTGAACTTTTGGAATTCAAGAAGGATGCTGGTGACGGTGGTGCAAAGTTGTTCTCATTGATATCCAAAATGGAGTCGGAGGAAAATATTTCCCTGCCAATAGACACATTAAGGGAGTCGATTGAAAAGTACAGGAAGCTGAAGAACGAAGATCGGATCAAGGACGAAAGCGGCATTCTCGTCAATTTGCTGAGGAAGGTGCACGTTGGAGACAATCAGCCAGGAATCTGATAAGTGATCAATGTTTTTTGCTGCCATCTTTTTGCGTCAATCTGATGTTGGTTTGAAGCTTTTACAACTCTCTAGGGGTGTGAGATTCATCGTTAAAGTTCGCTCCTTTCGTAGATTAAGGATTGGTAGTTTAGTACTGTATGCATTTTATTGTGGCTGTTGTAGCAGGGAACGACTCAACGTCGTTGTATTCCACGGTGAGAGAGACACGTGTTGTTAATCAGTCTCGGTGAAGTAAATACAAAGAAGAAAAAAGAAAAATGAAATATGAGCTGGTGCAGCTTACGATTTCATTCACTGAAAACGCTGCGTTATTAGATGAAAAATAGATAAATAAGACGAATCTTTATACTGGATTAAACACTTCGACTTACATCTGCTTTTATCAATGTGTGCCCAGTGCCTGTGCCCTCAGAGTTACTTCTGAGTACTCATTTACCGACCTCGGAAGGATGGACAGCTGAGTTGACTGTTAGCATGTGGTTCGTAATTCCGATGACTGGGTTTGAACCCATGCAAGGAGACCTCACAAGATTCGAAACACTGCGCCTTAACCACTTTTCAATGGGTTACCTGATGCTGGGTTATGTTGTGTCATCAAAAATCATTCTGTCGGTAACTGAATTCAGTGGTGAACTACGATGTATGAGGAGACTGTAAAAAAAGCTGTAGTATCCGCATCGTTAATGTACAGGGCAGGGATTTCTGAGAGCAGACCAAAAAGTTCTCCACGCATTGAGTCAAACTGAGGACAGTGCAGGTTAAAGTTTCCGCTGTCCTCTCTATGCCAGCCCTGCAATTGCATATTGGGGCTAAACAGTCAACGTAGTGCCGAAAACTGCGATCATTTGATACACTGAACTCCAACCGAAGTTCTATTAAACGTCTACTTCATTTATCGTCACGAATGCCGTAAGCAGACATTCCTAACGGCCTTTGATTGCAAGAAGTTTGCTTTTGAATTCAGCGATGCTCACATGATTTTGACGATGCGTGGGATTTTACTGTTGTAAGGTGATGAGAACAATTCCCATAGAGTAAAACTATAAGAACAACCATGTTTCGCATAGTTCTCCTTGTTTAACGATTAATAACGATAAAGACACGATTTCTTACTAAAATCCCTATCGGTTAGGAAGCTTACGAGAAGCTACGTCTTAAAAATCCACCTCCCTAGAAGCAGCTCTGGTCCCTGTTTCTAGTTTCTGCAAAGTTCAAATTCGAGAGTACTTATTACGATTGGCGAGGAAGGCAGCAGGAACCAGCTAATGAAAATCCAATTCCCTAAAAAACATTGACCCTTGCCTCTTGTCTCTGCTAAGCTTAGATAAATATATGCTTATTGAATTATAATTAATGAAGAAATCTCGGAACATTTTGTATCTGGTTTCTGCTAAGCTCAAATATTGAGTATTCTTTCCATTCTATGCAGTTCTGAACAGAGTGAATCATGTTGATTTTGTTGTATTCTGTCAGAAAGTTGCGTTGTTTTTCCTGAGAGATGTCTGTAATTGCTGCCATTAAAAGTCGAAGTAAAGCAGGATAGTAAAATAGAACCCTGAGGTCGGATCCTTGAGGCATTCGTTGTCGCTTTTTGGCATAAGAAATTCCCCCGTGAGAGTCGTTATAATTGCATGGGAATCTCTGCTAGACTTTGTCAACAATTAATGTATCGCATAAGCCCGTCTTTGAAACTTTCAAGCAACAACAAAACGCTTTATAGAACTTCCTTTCTCGCAACTCACACTCGCATGTTTTAATGTTTTAATCCACCCCAGTTCGCCATGGAGACCAAAGACGCACTCAACACGGGCTAACCCTCTCTTCACGTGATGGCTCCTAATTTCACAACCGTCTAGCGTCCGGGGGTTTCTCCTGTTCCAAACGATTTTTCATCGTCGTTTATTTTGTCGTATGATGACCCAAATCTAATGACGCTGGGAATCGAACTTCGTCGAGGATTTTCCCTCCCCCTCCAGTTGTAACCGCACCTATCAGGTCTTCCAAGGACAGTCTAAAGACACTCTGCATTCTTATTATCATCATTGTTATTTTGTCATTGTTTATTCGTTATTCAAAATATATTTGATGCCTATTTACGTACGTTTCTGTGTGTACGCATTTATTTATGTATGGCTAAGCAGGGCTATGTCTGACTATGTATAGCTATGTGTGATTACGCATGGCTATGTATGTGTGTAATTATAACTAGCCAGTCTCAAGTCGAACGTATCGTTTATGTATAAGCAATTTTGTTGAAAATCAATCGACATGGTCAATGCGCGAGGAGGCAAAGCTAGCCTTTCTAGTATTGAAATAGGCCAGAAAAGCCCCATTGTATTAGACAAGGTTCCATAGCAAGAGAAAAGCAAACATGCCAATGAATATGAGTCAGAAATAGTGCTGATGTTTGTGGAGAAAACTTAACTGGACAATGTGTGACACTGTCTTTCCCATGGTCGGATTGACCCCAAGCAAACTTTGATAAAGCAGTTGTAAACTGTGACATGACAGCCGGTTTTGTTCTACAAATTTCAAGCTCTGGCCCACCATTCTGCATAGCTTAAGACTTGTTCTTGCAATTCTTCCTGTGTGGCAATATTCCGGACATATGCTCATATCATTACTTCCTAATCCACCAATGGACTGGTTATTCAAAAGCTTCATAGATTGTTTATCAATTTAATTGAGAATCATTTTGCGTCGACTGGAGCATTTCAAAGCATCGAAGATTTAAGCAGAGAAAATGATTCATTCAGTTAAATCAATGTTTTTGCTCACTGCCATTTTGTTCAACTTGCAGACTGTTTTGACAAGGTCAGCCTTTTTAGAGATGTATTTTGTTTTTATGAAACTCCAGATTCATTATTCTTTTGCAAAGGAAACTGTTTTCACTGCTACCAGTGCAATTTTGGGTTTGGACTGAATTTGAGTTCTTTTAGATGCAATCACATTCTAACATACTGTTTTTCAACCACTGTGCCGCAGGATATTTTCGGGTATACCCTGGGAAATTATCAATTTGTGTGCCTGTGTGGTCTAGCGCCTGGCAGAGTAATCATGTAAGTAGCCTGCACTTCCATACCAGTAGGTGGCAGCGGCGGGTAGCTAATTGATTGCCTTGTGCTTGGAGGCAAGCGAATGAGTATAAACATGATATATTATAAAATACGTTCTTCTTTGTGTTTATTAGATTCCTATTCAAGATGTTCTAACGTCATTCTTCAATAAAAAAAAGCGCGTATATTAACAATATAACACTTATATTGTTGTATAGATTTTTTCACATTTTTTAGCTGGCGTTGTGCCGCGGGATTTTTTCAATGAAATAAATGTGCCTTGGCTCAAAAAGATTGAAAACACTGTTCTAACACAACTTGATTTCGTAGATCAATTAGAGAAGAAAGTCAAAATAGTCGCCAAAAACGGATGATTGGAGGAAGAGATGCAAATATTGATTCATGGAAATTCATTGCATACCTGAACTTCCATCAACCATCACCAAAGTATAAGATTTGTGGTGGTTCATTGGTGGCACATAATTGGGTTCTAACAGCAGGACATTGTGTGGATGATATTTACATGAATCCTCATTTTGTCACAGTCACAGTTGGTATGTACATAATCATTGTTAAATTCTCTTAAAAGATTTTATTTTGCTTATTTGAACTGAAAGAGATTCGTATTTTAAGAGAAGGATGCTTCGTAACAGACGAAAAGACTGATGTTGATTTGGTATATTTCTTGATAATGGTTCTATTGAGCAGAAGTGGAAATGACGTTGCCCTATGATTGCTAAATTGCATCGCAAAAGTTGACACAACGTGTGTCTATTTTCTTCTGATTGCTATTGCCTTGACTATGTGATCAGATAAAGACTGTAAAACACAATTTCTTGCTTTGTTTGAAAATGCCATTGTTTTGAAGCAAGAAAAAATTGCTACAAGTGCAACCAGTTGCTATACTTGTTAGGCATCTTATAGAAGAGTAAAATTGAGATTTTATTCATTTATAGGCAGACCAATAAGATCGTCATCAGACAACCACCAAAGGACATTCAAAGTCAACAAAATTATTGTGCATGTAAATTTTTTAGACTTGATTGCAAATTTTAATGTGACGAAAGAAGGCTACTTTAATTGGGATTATGACATTGCTTTAATTCAATTGAATATTTCATCAAACGAAGAAGTTGAAGTGATTGACCTTCCACCACCCTCATACAATGTGAGTGAAGTTGGCACAGTCAAATGCAAAGCTGCTGGTAAGTTTTAATCTCAATTTTCAACTGTTTTTCAAGACTTATTTGAGGATTGGAAAGAAAGTGAAATATCCAAGTATTTGATTCATTGGAAAGCCAGTCTAGAGAAAGACAATTGGAAGCTTCATCATTTAAGCCAATTTCCCTCGGAAAATATCTACAAGCAGTGATTCTGGTTTCTTCTAATCTTAAAGTCAAGTATGCTATGTAGCTGCACACGTTCGTGAGTTGTTACGTTTATCGATTATGGTCCCTTTCTAAAGAACATGTTGGTGCCAACGTACATTTATTGTTGAAAACAGGCTTAGAGTAGCACTGTTGGTTTCAGACCTAGGTGCTTACTGTAGATTTATAGGAAGAAAGAAGGACAAAGACATAAGGAAAATTGCATAATTGATGTAAATTGGACTATTATGACGCGTAAAAGAATATGAACTGAATTATTATTTGGGGCTGCTAAATGTTGACAACATTGAAACAAAACACAGCGCATTATGAAGATCTATGCATGGCTGTCTCAAAGTGGCCGAATCGATTTTCCAATGTCAATGTAGATATTTCAAAAGTTGATAGAAACATTTTACCAGGGAAACCAAGCATTTTACATTTTTTTATATCGTTTCCAATCAGGTTGGGGTAGCAAGTACAAGCTAAAGGAGTCTACGGATGGCAAGCTCCCTGAATACACTTTAACAGACGCTCTACAAGAAATTGATGTACCCATTCCGACAAAAGCTTATTGCAGAAAAGCCCATGGCAGAGGAGTATCTGATGTTGTCGTATGTGCAGGAGTTAGAAGAAAAGGTTCAATGACAGGTTGCCTGGGCGATTCTGGGTCCCCCCTGGTTTGCAGGGATGATTCATTGAAAAAGCCATTTTTAGCTGGAATATTAAGTGGGGGGGATTCTAAATGCGAAACTGGATATTTTTTCAATATTTTCACCGAAATAGCAAAGTACCGAAAATGGATTGACAATATCTTAATTCACGGCGAAGTTCTATATTGATACAACGATGCATGCACGATTGGGGTTGACTGTAAATGGAATACTTTTGCTTTGTAGATGATATCTTACAGATAATAGGCCTATTTTAGTGTGGTCCGTTGTTTGAATGCACTATGCTCATATACAACTTTCAATTCTTTATGGACATGTAAATAAATATTTCCGTCACGTAAGATCTTTTTTCAATTTCATTAAGATACGAAATTGCGATACTATTATTGAATTGAATTGAAACTTTTCAGTGTGTTGCTGTCTAATGACGTCGCGTGGAATATGCTTCTTTCGCGTGGTTGATGCAGCCACGTTAAATTTGTGTATGAGTTTAAAGAGTAATGGGAAGTGGTGGATGCTTAGGAGGAGCATGAGCTAACTAATGCTATTCAAAGCCCTGGCTAAAAGACCCAACTACGGGACTACGCAGACCCAGCAGTTCTTGGAAGGGATGGTCAAAGGACCCAACCAGTATTGGGCTACGATTTGTTGTTGTAGTTGTTGTTGCCAGTTAAAACGGCTACTGGCGATATGAGTTTTGGTAATGGGTTACGATAGCAGTTTGATGGGTTCCCATTGCTATCTCATTCGTAAAGTCGGATTTGAGTGAAGCAAGGACTTTGCTTACAAAAGTTTACCTATATTTGGGATGAAGATGTCAAGAAGGCAATAGCAATGTGGTCGATTTGGTAGCTTTTAAAAAAGCTGTTTATGTTCGATTGAATTCATGCACGCACACATGTGCACTAAGCGAGTATTCTTCCACTAGTCCACGACAGTGGCTTGCAGTGGCATATAATCTCAAATGGGATACAATGTCGTAGAATTCTGCTTCCCCTAAGCAATACTGAAAGCTTGCGTTGTAGCTTTTACCTTGCTCTAAGTCTAGCATTTCTAGCAGCGTCTGTGAATACTATTTCATACAAAGCTACCCGTTGTCTGGGGTATTAGGATGCTGATAAATTCTCTCTGTCTTGTTGGCAATGTCCATTTAAAAGCCATTTGTCTCATAAGATATCTGAATCTCACCAAATCTCTCCAAGTCTCTTTCTCATCGTCGTTTTATTGTAGACTTTTCCATCTTATACCATCGTGACTTGCGTCGTGAATTACATCGTGATATACTTCTTATCCGATCTACCCACCCCAACCACCCCAACCACCCCCCACTGTATGAGCAGGTGATTTCAACTGCCACCCCGCAAACTTGAGCTACGATAGAAATAATCTGGCAGGACACCAACTCAATGCCGTGACAATGTGTTCAAACAGGGCTTCAGCAACTACGCACTCTGCCTACACTGCAATGAACCCGATACTGGGCAACACGTGATACGTAAATACCCTGTGAAGGAGCACAGTGCATCGTGCTTGCAGCGAATTTGTTGACTAGGCAGAGTCGCACCCTTTTGTGAAACCTGCAGTCGCTTTCGAGCAAACGGACAAGCGAACGAACGAACGAATGGATGAACGGGTGAACGAGCTGTGTGGCATACAGAGGACCTCGAATAATTCAATTCGAATGCAAAGGATATGGCATTTTTTGCTTTTTTTGTTGGTGAGTTATGTTGGGGAAAGGCCGTGGTGGCCTTTACAATGCCTCAACAAAGGAAGAAAGAAGAAAGCGAAAGGCTAATAGGAGAGAGGTCAGATCAAGTTTATTGATCTTGGATTCGAAAGATGGCAAGTTGTAAGACTCAGGAAAGCAAGAGGAGGGCGAGACGTTCCATAACGAGGCATATTGCCATAGAGGAAATTCTAGTCAACGAGATCGTGTGAAATCATAACGGAGAGAGCAGCAAGAAGAACAACGAGTTCAAAAGCAAGACGACTGCAATAAACAGCTTCGCAGATTTACCAGAGCTCAGAATAATGAAAGATTTAATGACAACTCAAACCTTTAAAGGGCAAGCTGTTGCCATGACTGAGATTCGTAAGAAGGAAACGCATAAGGCAATGGGAAATCATAAAGATAGAAACTCGACTGGTCCACAGCCATTCCACATTTCACTGCCTGCTCCACGAACTCTACCCCAAAAACCATCATTCATCCCAAGAACATGCAATTTATGGAACGTCTTGTCTTCTCCTTGCTTTCCTGAAGCTTACAACTTGCCATCTTTCAAATCTGAGATCAATAAACTTGATCAGATCTCTGTCTTAACTCTTAAGCCTTTCGCTGTCTTCTTTCTTCCATTGTTGGGGCTTTGTAAAGGCCACCATGGCTTTTCCTCAACATAACTCACTAAAAGAAAAAAGAATGGCAAAAACAGCAGTTTTATCTGGCGATTCCGTGGTTAAAAATATGCAAAGCTGGAGAATTCATTAATTCATTAAGTCATTCATATATCGGTAAGTCCCTTTTTCATTTGAAACAAAATTTTTAGCAAATTTACCAAGTTTTTCCAATACTTTTCTAGCTCAACCCAATAAAGTGCGATTACTTGAAATTAAAACTGCAAAAGCATCAAAACCACCCAGTATTGCATACCGTACACAATCTACAACAGTTATGTGGGCACATTCAACTCAGTTAAGGGGATTGGTCGCAATCGGTATAGAGGGCAAGCAAAAATGACCCTTTGAAGCTTTTGTAAACAGGATTATGCAGCAAGGAAAGGGCAAATATTCCATTGAATATATGTCAGCAGAAGTTCCTGTGTTTGTGGAGAAATTACGATGGACGGTGTGTGACGTGAGTTTTCTCATGAACAGATTGACCTCAAGCAAAGTCAAACAAAGTCAATTGCAAATTGCTACTTAGAACTTTTTTGTTTTAGCATTCCAAGTTTTTCATACACCCACCTACGCCGTACGTCCTTACTATTCTTCCTGTGTGGCATATTCCGGACATATATTTATATCATTGCTTCCTAGTCCACTAATGGACTGGTTATTTAAAAGCCTCATAGCTTGTTTATCAATTTAATTGAGAATCATTTTGTGTCGAATGGAGCATATGAAAGCAGAGAAAATGCATCATTCAGGCAAATCAATGTTTTTACTCGCTGCCATTTTATTCAGCTTGCAGACTGTTTTGACAAGGTCAGTCTTCTTAAAGATGCATTTTGTTTTTAAGAAACTCCAGATTCATTATGCTTTTGCAAGGGAAACTGCTTTTAATGCTACCAGTGCAATTTTGGGTTTGGACTGAATTTGAGTTCTTTTAGATGCAATCATATTCTAACACAACTTCATTCCGTAGATCAATTAGAGAAGAAAGTCAAAATAGTCGCCAGAAACGGATGATTGGAGGAAGAGATGCAAATATTGATGCATGGAAATTTATTGCATACCTGAACTTCCATCAACCATCACCAAAGTATAAGATTTGTGGTGGTTCATTGGTGGCACATAATTGGGTTCTAACAGCGGGACATTGTGTGGATGATATTTACATGAATCCTCATTTTGTCACAGTCACAGTTGGTATGTACATAATAATTGCTAACTTTTCATGAAGCGATTATCTTTGCTTATTTGAACAGACAGAGATTCGTATTTTGAGAGAGGGATGCTTCTTAACAGACGGAAAGACTGATGTTGATTTAGTATATTTCTTCATAATGGTTCTATCGAGCAGAAGTGGAAATGATGTTGCCCTATGATTGCTACTTTGCATTGCAAATGTTGATTGATAGTGTGTCTGTTTTTTGCTGATTGTAACGATTGACGGCATGATCAGATAACAAATTCTAAAACACAAACTCTTCTTTGAAAATGCCATTGTTTTGAACAAGTATAAAAAATTGCTACAAGTGCAACCAATTGCTATACTTTTTAGGCCTGTTATGGTAGAGTAAAATTGAGATTTTATTCATTTATAGGCAGGCCAATAAGATCGTCATCAGACAACCACCAAAGGACATACAAAGTCAACAAAATTATTGTGCATGCAAAATTTTTAGACTTGATTGCAAATTTTAATGTGACGAAAGAAGGCTACTTTAATTGGGATTATGACATTGCTTTAATTCAATTGAATATTTCACCAAACGAAGAAGTTGAAGTGATTGACCTTCCACCACCCTCGTACAATGTGAGTGAAGTTGGCACAGCCACATGCAAAGCTGCTGGTATGCTATACATTTCATTTTCCGCTATTCCTTTTCAAAAGGCTTAAAATATAGGTTGGGAAAAAAATAGCAAAATAATGAAGAATGAGTGTTAGAAAATGGAAGTTTGACTCATACCTTGTTGGCAATATAAGATTGGATGGTTTCTGCATTGAAAATAGGCTTAAAGTTAAATTATATTTGGAGCTGCTTTCAATTACAAAATAACAAAGTAAGACAAACATTGTTATGAAGCTCGATTAATGACAGCAGTAGAAATGTCCATGAGTTGAATTGATCATCCATCATAAACCTTGAGAGATGCAAGGCTTAGAAATACCAGGGTCTATGACTCTAATGAGCTACCTTTTATATTTTTACATCATTTTCAATCAGGTTGGGGTACCAAGGACGACTTGATGCATTATAGAAATGGAAACTTTCATGAATACAAATTGGCAGACGCTTTACAAGAAATTGATGTACCCATTCCAACAAAAGCTCACTGTAGAAAATTCCATGGCAGAGAAGTGTCTGACCTTGTCATCTGTGGAGGAGGTAAAAGAAAGGGTTCTATGACCATCTGTATTGGTGATTCTGGATCCCCCCTGGTTTGCAGTGATAATCCGTTTACAAAGCCATTTGTAGCCGGAATTGCAGTGGGGGCTGCTGAGTTTTGCAGAACAGGACATTATTATAATGTTCATACTGAAGTAGCAAAGTACAGGAGATGGATCGACAATATTTTAACGGACGAACAAGCTTAAAGCCAAAACAATGGCATGATACTATATCCAGTGCGAAAATAAATTTAAGTTTAATTTGTAAGGCTGTTATAGAATAGTATAGAAAATGGGTTGACAATATTAAAAAAAAAGGCTTTTAAACTGGTACAGTAACCTATCCAGCGTATGGTTTAATGTATTTTTGTGTTACCATACTCTGACATTATGCTGTTATATGAATGACTATTTGCTACAACTAAGAGTTATTGAATCCCATAATTTCATGATAATTGAATAAGCATGATATTCTACTTCCCCTACACAAGGATCAGGTGTGCTACCCAGTGCTATTGTAATCTTAGGCCCTTGATGATTCTGCCCGAGCTGGAAAGGCAGGAAGAGAAGAATACCTTCCATTTCTGTTTGTCTTTCCACTTTCTTTGTGAAACTTTAATGAGCTGATATCTAGAAACTTGGTCCAATGTGTTTCAATGCTATTCTTTTTGATAATATTCTACTTGTAAATAAGATAAATTTCTTTTCTACTTACTTTTCTGACTGCCAGACGCTTTCGAAGCTTTATATTTAACTTGTACCCAAAGGAGGGAAATTTCTCTTTGGAAATGCCATGGACACGGCAATAAAAGCTGGATTCAGTAGAGGTTTGTTGATGAGATTGGAGGATGAACACCGAACAAGACGGTGATATAAGTGCATGCTATCTTACACAAAAACATGTTTTTTTTCATAAGCCAACCGAAACCTGTGAGTATTACTGCAATGCTGGGTAAACATGGTTTGCACAGTGTGCATACTTGGAGTGGAAGTCAGCCAATGTTTTGGCCATAAGATGTGCATACTGAATCCACAACTGAATACCTAATGAAACACGATGTCCTAAGGAGGCTGTCTTTTGAAGAGAAATTCACAGCAAACATGATCAAAGGCAGCGGCACTTTTAGCTATGGTCACTTTTTTCTTCCAATGAAAGCCGAGATCTGCTTGGAGTGAAAGCAAGCTGGCCACTGGAGGTAATGATTCCCTATTATTATCTGCGACCATTTCTGCTCGAGTTACAGGTTGGAAAAACAAAAGACAATATTCCGAATTTAACCTCCAAAAGTTTTCCAATAGTGAAGAAAGGATTCGGTTCAAACTCAGCAATTCAACAACTCAACAACGAGAGTAGACATTAGAAATGTTCAAGCCAATTCATTTCAAGTCATGTGTGGAATGATGAAGTTGAGGAGGCAATAGCAATATGGTCGATTTGGTAGCTTTTAAAAAAGCTGTTTGTATTTGTGTCGGATTGCACTACGAATGGCATTCTTACTCTTGCGTACGCGTACACGTACACTAGAGCGAGTAGCCAGCCACACGCAATGTAATGGTGGACATCGGCATCTACTTGCTGCTCGTGTACTTGGTGACGGCCTTTGTGCCTTCACTCACCGCGTGCTTGGCAAGCTCTCCTGGCAGCAGAAGTCTGACGGCTGTCTGAATCTCCCTCGATGTGATCGTCGCTTTCTTGTTGTAGTGTGCGAGTCGAGACGCTTCTTGGGCAATCCTCTCGAAGATGTCGTTCACAAACGAGTTCATTATGCCCATTGCTTTGCTAGAGACACCGGTATCCGGGTGGACCTGCTTCAGCACTTTGTAGATGTAGATCGAGTAGCTTTCGCGTCTCTTCTTCGACCTCTTCTTCCCACCGGCAGCCTTTCCACCTTTCTTTCCAACTCCTGCCTTCTTCTCGCCCTTCTTTGCCACCTTTGGGGCTTGCTTTCCTCCTTTGCTTGGTGCGTCAGACATGATTATGTTGATCGTGGTTTACTTTGTCTCTAACCTCGTCACTTCGTAGTTCTGCCAATGGTGCCGTCAGAATTTATAACAAGTCAAAGAGTCGGATCGAAAACCACGTGAAAGATCAGATCGATGTAGTCTCGTTTGCACTGTCCCATTGCCATGGCGTCTGTCAGCCTCATTCAGGTCGATCGAATGGACGAACGAATGGACGAGGGATCGATTGAGATCGAGATTGGGATCGATTGATTGGCGAATTTCGAGCCGAGGGGAAGCAGAGATAATTGTATAGTTTGCGTTAAGCGCTTACCTGATTTCACAAGTAACACTACTACTACCACTAATACTACTAGTATTCGATCAATCATCTATCATCAGTAAACATGTCTGGACGTGGAAAAGGAGGAAAAGCGAAGGCGAAGGCGAGATCTAGGACATCGAGGGCAGGACTTCAGTTCCCAGTCGGTCGTATTCACAGGCTGCTGAGGAAAGGGAGTTACGCGGAGAGAGTTGGCTCCGGTGCCCCGGTCTATTTGGCAGCCGTGCTCGAGTATCTTTCTGCTGAGATTCTCGAGTTGGCTGGCAACGCTGCAAGAGACAACAAGAAGACGAGGATCATTCCTCGCCACTTGCAACTGGCGATCAGGAACGACGAAGAGCTGAACAAGCTGTTGAGTGGTGTGACGATCGCTCAAGGTGGCGTTCTGCCCAACATCCAAGCTGTCCTCCTTCCCAAGAAGACCGAACAGAAAGCACCCAAGACGAAGGCATAATAAGCTGTTTGTCTGTGTCTGTTTGTCTGTGTCAGGCCATGCTTGGTACTGCAGCAGTTCGCAACTGTGTGCAGTAAGAATCAACGAAACGGTTTTTTTAAAAACCACCACAATGCCAGTCTTAGCTTCTCTCTCAATCTCATGTTTTTACGGTCACACTCATTTTCATTTGGTGAGTGGTGACTGTCTCTCATTACCGCACATGAAAGAAGGTTTGATCGACACATTTCTCATAGGACTATTGAAGGTGTTGATTATGATAGCAGTGTTTTGACAAAAGTTATTTACCAACCCTGGTGTGCTGCATACGGTTATCGAGTATGTTCGTTGGGTCTTTTTAGGAATGTGTTGAATGCTATTCGTACTTAATCCCAAGGCGATAGTCCGTTAGGTGAAGAAGGGCTCAAGATGCCGGCAAAGATGCAAGGGTAGCGAATGAAAGCGGAATTCAGGGGGTGTTAGGGTTAGGTAACAATTAGTTATTGCATTAGATTCTCCGGAAGTTCACCGCTTTTCTAAGGCTGTGTATAGTGCACTCTGAAAATGAGTGCATTTCTTTCATAGAAAATGTGTTATTTACATTTCAATATCAGTCATCACTTCTAACCCACTGTCTAGTGGGAGAAAGATTTCATTGGTCGAACTTTTATTGATTGCAGTCTTTCATAGCTTAATGGTCTCTCCTATTTACTTTTATATGTAAGTATTTGTTCCACCTTCCTTGTTACAGGGCAGCTATTGCTCGCAGCTGATCTGAGTTAGCTGACCATCTCAATGACCCTGTATAAAAGAAGTATTATTGTTATTCATTATTAATATCACCTACTTTTGGGCTAAAGTCTCATCTTCTCTACCAGCAACACTTTCCAGGTATAACTTCTTTATATGCTCCTATTTACAAGTATCAATATATTTTCATATAATAATGATCACAATAATGTGCCATAATATTGCTAGCATAGAAAAAATGATTCCGTTGTTCATGTAATGCAATGCAAGGGAGAAAGCATTCTTGTTGAGGAAGTATTTGTTGTACCTCCATTTCTATATAGTTAGTTCTTTCTTATTAGGTATTGTTGCAGAATGAATTAGCGTTTTGGCTGCTATTCTACCTCAACTGGCTCTACCATTCTTATTCTATCTTCAGCAAAAGCATTTCAGGCTTGCCAAAGACCAGCTTTTTTTTATTTTCAAGCGCTGCAGTTCATCCTCTCTCCCCCTGTTGGCCCATTTCCGCAGCTTTTTTACCTGCTTTTCTCTCTTCATTGTTATCCTCATTAGATCTTGCTTCTAAGGGTATCTTCTTCAATGTTCTTTTCCAAGTGATATTTCAGCCCTTTGACCATCCTGACGCATTTAATAAATAGTAATAATTATATGCTTGCTTGCTTCCTCAGCTGCTAGCATTTGTCAGCTTCACTCAGTCAATGCATTAGAAATTGGTACGAGTGCTCCCTACCTAAAAAGAATATGGAATCGTTGGAATAGTTTAAAGTTGTACAACTTCCCAAGGGACTCTCAAGGAAAATGACCAGAGCGTTAAAGTCTTGCACCTCGGAGAATGAATATTTTATAATTCTTCTCCCCAGGGAAGGGAATCAACAGTTGGGAATGTTTCCTTCAGTGATATAAAAGCAGATGTGAATCAGTAAAATTTATTCATCACCATTGGATCAACTGGAAGGTAGCTGACGGAGAAAAGAAGGGTTTGACATGAAAACACTTTACGATGTTTGAAAAGACGGCTTCATCTCATCAAAGACGAAAGTGGATTGCTGGCCATGAGAGTAGAGGTACGTGTAACCATTTCCATAATAATGCCCTATTTCTAATGCATTTTAGTTCAACACTGACCAATACTAGCAAGCAAGCCAGCAACTTATTTGAAACTTATCAGAAAGTTTGATTACGTTTACGTGAAATGGCAGCCTGTTTCGTCTTGTTTTGGTGGAACGAAGTTTGGTTGTCTTTACCCCACTTCTCAATAACTGTCAGATCATTGAATTGGGAAGCGAGGTTGAAATGTTTCTGCGGAGTTGGGCAGTTAATAAATAATAAGAATTATATGCATGCCAGCATTTGTCAATGAATTAGAAATTGGTACGAAAAGCTGTCCTCCTTCCCAAAAGGAACGAACAGAAAGCAAGCAAGCCAGCAACGAAATCATAGTACTGTACAGTTCATGGACCCTAACAGTACGTAGCACCTCCTATATCATGTGTGGCTGAGATTCAAATATGGGAAGGTTAAAAGCTTTGGTGATATTTGGTGGTTTTTAAAAAAACCGTTTTATTTAGAAGAGACTTCCAAAAGAGCAGTGGTGTGTCGTACGTCGTAAAAAGACGACAGACACGGACAACGACGTTACGTTGCTCACTTAGGCTCTCTCTCCGCGAATCCTCCTTGCCAACTGGATGTCTTTGGGCATGATGGTTACGCGTTTGGCGTGGATGGCGCACAAGTTCGTGTCCTCGAAAAGTCCCACAAGGTATGCTTCAGAAGCCTCCTGCAGAGCCATCACTGCTGAGCTTTGGAAACGAAGGTCAGTCTTGAAGTCCTGCGCGATTTCTCTCACCAGACGTTGGAAGGGAAGCTTTCTGATGAGCAGTTCAGTTGACTTCTGGTATCTTCGGATTTCCCTCAGAGCCACGGTACCTGGCCTGTACCTGTGCGGCTTCTTCACTCCTCCGGTGGCTGGAGCGCTCTTGCGAGCAGCTTTCGTCGCCAGTTGCTTACGAGGTGCCTTTCCTCCTGTCGATTTCCTAGCTGTTTGCTTCGTACGAGCCATTCTTACAGTTGATTAAAGATGTTTCTCCAAGTGGACAGTCAGTTGATCTGATTGAAGGTCGACGTCGGCCTCGCCGCTTTGTAACATCCCTTGAGCGGGCCGGGATCACGTGCCCTACTCTCTTCCTTTTCATTGGTCAAAGTGAGCCGCACACAAACGATTCACTCGAGAAGATGACGATGGCGTTTTTTATGAAAGCAGAAAAAACAAAACTAAATCAATCTAATGCGAATGAATTTGGCGCCTCACAGGCATGATTTCCTTGCTGTGGCCGGAGCAGTGAATCGTGCCGAGAGTTAGCGATGGTGTAACTGCACAACCGGTACATGCATCGCAATTTCCTTCCCAATTCTTTATTTACTTGTGCGACATGAGGAAGGAGAGGGATCTGGTTGGTTTGGTTTGGGATGGAGACGAAAAATGGGCGGTTGTTGAAGGTATTCTGCTAACAGGTCGTGAGAATTTCGAGGTGGTTTTAAATGGAAATGGTGGGGCAGGTAAACTTAAACACATTCTACTTGTAGCAACAAGATAACTAGAGACACAGTTTGAGCAATAAATCTCTGAACTAAACATGTCTGGACGTGGAAAAGGCGGTAAAGGTCTTGGGAAAGGAGGCGCTAAGCGTCACCGAAAGATTCTTCGTGATAACATCCAAGGAATCACAAAGCCGGCAATCCGAAGGTTGGCTCGCCGTGGTGGCGTGAAGAGAATCTCCGGGCTGATTTACGAAGAGACGAGGGGTGTGTTGAAGGTATTCTTGGAGAATGTCATCCGTGATGCAGTGACGTACACGGAGCATGCCAAACGAAAGACTGTCACAGCCATGGACGTCGTGTACGCATTGAAACGCCAAGGACGTACTCTCTACGGATTTGGTGGATAAATTCGCTTTGCTTGACTTTGACTGGCTGGGTCAGTTGAGTTGCCTGCATCGTACAATTAAAACAGCTTTTTTAAAAGCTACCACTCACACCGAAAACTGTTCCACCTGAAAGCTTCATATTGCACATGATTCATTGTTTTCCTCTAGTTATGTGGGATTTGATTGAGAATGAATCGCTGTCGAAAGAGTTGTTCGCAGGGGCGATGTATAATAGTGTCTTATTAGATACTAATTCTCTTTTCCTTCCTTCTTTGCTAATTAACTTGAGGTATCATCAGGATTAGGTAGGGTGTCTGTGTTTATGCCTATTCATACATGATTTGCTCATAGTCCTTTACGTCATTCTTATCCAGCAAGTTTCAATAATTGGTACAGGCCTCCCGTACCATCTTGCTTGTTTCAGCACAGCCCTGATATTTGAATGTAAAGCTTGAATACAGAGCTCCTCCTTCCATAACTTCTGCAACTTGGTCGATTTCTTTTCATACCGTTCAAAGATGACCCAATGTTGCATGCAATCCGTCAAAATTTGGTCAAAATTACTGCTTATGTACAACAATAATACAATAATAAGAGGCAATAGTTTTGCATTTGAAAATATTTGTAGGAGAATCCCAAGAAGCAACTCTCAAAGTGCAGTAGCTGTTATGCGTGGCCTGTCCTTCTGGCTTGGAGTTATAGATAGGTTCCCTATTCAATCCATTTACTTTAATTTTCCCCTTGTGCCCTCTTCTGCCATTCATGTCACCCTCCGCCCCATTATTGCCTTTCTTACCGGAATCACCGATTTTTGCATTGGGGAGCAATTTGTGGTGCAATTGTCTCTCTTAAAGGATTAGGCCCTCATCTTCAGAATTAATTCAACACTTCATCTTAACTTAAAACTTGCAACCAAAGTTTCACCTCGCATGAATTCTGCAAATTTCCGTATCCTTTTAATACCTTTCCAAAACAATCCAGTTCCAATACTGAAAGGCAATAGTTTCGCATTTTGAAAATGCAAGGAGCATCTCTTAAATTCCTTTCCGAATTCAGAGTTTGCTCCAAAAAGAACTCTTGTAGACCAAGTCTACCTTGTGACGTCAACATGACGTACAACTACTTGTTTCTCGGTCTTTTCCGTTTTGCTCATGAGAATTTATCGCATTGTGAAAAAGTGGCTAACTCAATTTCCAATACACTGAGGTCGCCTTCAATTCGAAGTTGCTCAAAATGCCGAGATAACCAATTCTTGTGACTTATTATCGAGATAGGCCTATGCTGTAAAGTACCGTTTGATGTCACAAAGTAGCCTCTATGTTTTCGTATTTTCTCGCTTTTTTCAGTAAAGTTTGATTTCAAACGATTATTGAAGGAAAACGGTGGCAAATATCATAAGAAGAACTGCAGATTCAATATCAGGATACTACTGTATATTGCACCTCATTCTAAGATGAACAATGTTCACTGAAGATGCCCATTAACTAAGGAGAAGGGGGCTCTCTTTCCGGGTGTTCCGAATTGAATTATTTACAGTACAGTATATGAGAGAAAGTAATACGAAACTGTTTTACGTAAATGGTTTACATGGTGTTATAAGGGCTCATCTTTAAGGCTTTCCTAACTGAAGATTTAGGAAATAAACTTCCAATGACGGCTTCCTTTGTTCGCTAGTGCCAAAGCGTCACATGCTCGCATACCGATTTGAAACCATCATAGATATACTTCAAATAAATGGCCTCTTAAGTGAAAACATATTATTTTAGAATCAACATTGATCGAGTTCAGTGAATTCAAATCTGCAATTAATTTTCTGATTTACTTTATCGCCTTGACTTTTTAAAAGCTAACAATTCGTTTTCCAGTTAAGAATTCGCTCAAGAAAACTTCTCAGAGGCGTACTTAGTGACGTAAATCATTTTCTCCGTCTTTCGTCTTTCTCACGAGAATTCATCGGATAATTGATACAATGACGGATTCAATGTGCGATAAACTTACGCCACCTTCAAATTCAGGTCGCTTAAAATGCCGACATTAAAAAATTCTCGTGATTTATCGTGATATACTCCGTGACGTCACTAAGTTTATTTTGGTGTTTTTGCTTTTTCTGGTAGTTTTTTGGGTGACGCCTGATTTAAAGCACTTAAGGGTGGGAAACAGTATAAGATGTCAGCAAAATAACAGCAGACTTGAGCAATTTATCATAAAAGATTCTAATAGAAGAATGTTTTACTGGAGAGGCCCATAAATC
This sequence comes from Pseudorhiza aurosa, assembly GCA_964026355.1. Lineage (NCBI taxonomy): Eukaryota > Metazoa > Cnidaria > Scyphozoa > Rhizostomeae > Lychnorhizidae > Pseudorhiza > Pseudorhiza aurosa. Next base: position 4,357,740 of record OZ032129.1, on the reverse strand, counting down.
TAGGGTATCTTATCATTCCAATTCAATTTAAACTACAATTTCGAACCTCTCTGATACATAGGTAGTTTGAAATATGCTAGCCTGGCCTAGGACTTACCATATAAAACTAATACAATGTGAAATGAACAAAAGATTTGTAGGTATATATGAAAATGGATATTACATCGATAGAATGGGGCAAGTATAATAGGAAAGGAGGTCAGAGTAATGATAGAAATTATATCAATAACAATGATAGAAATACAAATGACCATGAAGACAATAAAAATTCAAAATTTAAGTCAAAGTAGAAATGATGCTAGTGACAATAATATTAGTAATGGAAAAACTTTGAAATTTCTAGAGAATGAGTCCTGCCACCCCCTCCCTCTCTCCCCCTCCCTCGCTCTCTCTCTCTCCCTCAAGATGGCAGCGAATTTTTCAGCAATAACAACAATAATCGATAATTCAAATTTGTTAATTGGATTTTCCTCCTTTTCCACGTCCAGACATGTATTCTGATGATAGATTGATCGGCGACTGTGTGCGCTAGTTGAAAAGAGACTTGAAAACAATTTAGAAAAAGATAGTATTCCACATGCTTTATAAAACATTTTTTACAATAGAGGTAATAATAATGGTATTCTGTTATGATGATGGTAGTGATTAAAATTTCAATATTTAGACTTTTTACTCACGAAAAATATTAAGCACACTAAAGCAAACCACGCTACGATCGAGCAATTGTTACAAGGCTTGCCTAAATGACATAGACGGGTATACAAGGGTGAAATTTAGAAAATAACTACATCAAAGTTAATTAAAAATGATTTAATGATGAAATGATTTAGCACCTATGTAGAGGAATCATCTAAAATCTGTTGAGGAAGAAAATGAATCTTTTACTGTCTTATGATGTTATAGAAAGTATCGTTAAGCTACATACTGTATATTTGCCGATTCATATCAAGTCCTCAAGTACAGCAATTATTTGTTGTGATTTACACTTAATTTTTGCTTCTTCTAGTTGTTCATAGAATTGGTGAATCTCTTCGTCTGTTTATCTGCAGTCGGAGCATAGACTTGAATAATTGCGATATCAAAAGGCTTTCCCCTAAGTTTAACAATCGCAATCCGACTTGAGAGGTACCAATAACGAAAAATGGACTTTGCTGTAGATCTTTCCAGGAAAATAGCCACACTTCTTTCATGAGTCTCACCCCCAGAGTAGATAGTTGTTAATTCTTCTTTGACAATTTTTCCAGAGCCTTTCCAATGTCCTTAACTGATACCTAGAATATTCACTTGTAGTCTCTCCATTTCTTGCTTAACATTTTCATATTTACCATTTTGATACATTTTTCTTACATTCCAAGGGCCAATTTTGAGTGTTTCTGTATTCCGCACATTAGTTTGATGACGGTCTGGGTTCACCTGTGCAACATGATCTCCCCTACCGGGCGAGGTGTCAACAATAACAGTCTTGACCGACTAAGTTATAAACACCATCCCGCATTGTGTAAACATCGCCTCCCCCCCTCCCTCAAGATGATAGCAATGCTTTTGGCAAGAACAAAAATAATCGATAATAATCTACACTTGTCAATTCGCTTCAATTTAAAGTCCCATTCCACATGCTCTAGAAGGCATTTTTGGAAATAATTATCATTGATACTTAATTTGGATTCATAAATTCCTTTTCTTTTCTTCTTCTTCTACTGGCTTCATTCCCACATCAGGTGGGGTGGCCGGTGCGGATTTCCCCTCTCCACTTCGCTCTGTACTGGGCGTCCTCTGGCTGTCCTGGGCGTCCATTTATAAATTAAAGATGCAAATACATATCTATCTAATAATAGGTAATTTGTATTCTGCTGGCCTAACTACAGGTATTTCTCTTGAAAAAATGAATGAGTTAGTTAGTAAGTAACGAAAAAGGAACGTAGTGCTAGTAATAGTAATATCACCTTGTAATTATGATGAAAAATTTCTTTCCGAACTTTTCTTTTATGAAAAATATTGAACAATGAAAAGTAAACTACTCTTATCTTTTCAGAAAGGCGATTAAACTGAAGCTGTGTTACGCAGGTTTATGAAAGAATCTTTGTGCTGAACATTAAAAAGGTGAAAGAAATAATACATGTTTTATTATCCTTGAGCTACATACTGTAAATTGGCCTATTCGTAACTTGACAAAACCGTACATTGGTAGAAATGTCAGTGTAGCAAATTTGCAGGAATTGGCAACATTGATTGATTAATTGGGCGAAATCTCTTGGGAAATGGTTCTTGCGAATCAAAAATCCTCCCTCCCTCTGCTTGCCCAGACCCGAATCTCCTTGTGAGTCGAATGGATGATTGAACGAAAGTCTTCCTTCCTGTCGAAGAGTGAAAATCTTTGTGCTGAACATTAAAAGAAAACCATAGATTAAGAAGGAAAGATGGCTGCAAATAAAGAAGGTCCCCTAAGAAAAGCCATAGTTTCAATTTTATGCCATTGCTTCTGATAGAGATGGAGGTAGGGGAATCAATGTAGAACAGAACCGAAATTTAGTAAAGAGGGTAAGCACGACTAAAGATCGACATCATCTCCCACAAGCCAGCAATTCAGCATTTGGAGGAACTCGGAAAATTGATTGATTAATTGGGCGAAATCCAATCCCAATCAGTCTGCTTGCCCAGACCCGAATCCTCTTGGGATTAATGGAATCCCACAAGCCAGCAATTCAGCATTTGGAGGAACTCGGAAAATTGATTGATTAATTGGGCGAAATCCAATCCCAATCAGTCTGCTTGCCCAGACCCGAATCCTCTTGGGATTAATGGAATGGATGATTAACCTTCCTGAAAAAGACGGAAACAATTCATAACAACGTCTTCACTAGAGAAGGAAGAAGTGTACGTGCAAAGCCAGCAATTCAACAACTCAACAACGAGAGTAGACATTAGAAATGCTCAAGCCAATTCAATTCAAATCATGTGTGGAATGATGAAGTTTAGGAGGCAATAGCAATATGGTCGATTTGGTAGCTTTTAAAAAAGCTGTTTGTTTTTGTGTCAGATTGCACTACGAATGGCATTCTCACTCTTGCGTACACGTACACGTACACGAGTAGCCAGCCACACGCAATGTAATGGTGGACATCGGCATCTACTTGCTGCTCGTGTACTTGGTGACGGCCTTTGTGCCTTCACTCACAGCGTGCTTGGCAAGCTCTCCTGGCAGCAGAAGTCTGACGGCTGTCTGAATCTCCCTCGATGTGATCGTCGCTTTCTTGTTGTAGTGTGCGAGTCGAGACGCTTCTTGGGCAATCCTCTCGAAGATGTCGTTCACAAACGAGTTCATTATGCCCATTGCTTTGCTAGAGACACCCGTATCCGGGTGGACCTGCTTCAGCACTTTGTAGATGTAGATCGAGTAGCTTTCGCGTCTCTTCTTCGACCTCTTCTTCCCACCGGCAGCCTTTCCACCTTTCTTTCCAACTCCTGCCTTCTTCTCGCCCTTCTTTGCCACCTTTGGGGCTTGCTTTCCTCCTTTGCTTGGTGCGTCAGACATGATTATATTGATCGCGTTTTACTTCGTCTCTAACTTCGTCACTTCGTACTTCTGACGATGGTGCCGTCAGAATTTATAACAAGTCAAAGAGTCGGATCGAAAACCACGTGAAAGATCCGATCGATGTAGTCTCGTCTGCATTGTCACATTTCCATGGCGTCAGTCAGCCTCATTCGGGTCGATCGAATGGACGAACGAATGAACGAAGGATCGATTGGGATCGAGATTGGGATTGATTGATTGGCGAATTTCGAGCCGAGGGGAAGCAGAGATAATTGTATAGTTTGCGTTAAGCGCTTACCAGATTTCACAAGTATCACTACTACTACTACTACTACTACTAGTATTCGATCAATCATCTATCAGCAGTAAACATGTCTGGACGTGGAAAAGGAGGAAAAGCGAAGGCGAAGGCGAGATCTAGGACATCGAGGGCAGGACTTCAGTTCCCAGTCGGTCGTATTCACAGGCTGCTGAGGAAAGGGAGTTACGCGGAGAGAGTTGGCTCCGGTGCCCCGGTCTATTTGGCAGCCGTGCTCGAGTATCTTTCTGCTGAGATTCTCGAGTTGGCTGGCAACGCTGCAAGAGACAACAAGAAGACGAGGATCATTCCTCGCCACTTGCAACTGGCGATCAGGAACGACGAAGAGCTGAACAAGCTGTTGAGTGGTGTGACGATCGCTCAAGGTGGCGTTCTGCCCAACATCCAAGCTGTCCTCCTTCCCAAGAAGACCGAACAGAAAGCACCCAAGACGAAGGCATAATAAGCTGTTTGTCTGTGTCAGGCCATGCTTGGTACTGCAGCAGTTCGCAACTGTGTGCAGTAAGAATCAACGAAACGGTTTTTTTAAAAACCACCACAATGCCAGTCTTAGCTTCTCTCTCAATCTCATGTTTTTACGGTCACACTCATTTTCATTTGGTGAGTGGTGACTGTCTCTCATTACCGCACATGAAAGAAAACTTAATCATCACATTTCTCATAGGACTATTGAAGGTGTTGATTATAATAGCAGTGTATTGTTAAGTTTTCTACCAACCCTGGTGTGCTGCATACGGTTATCGATTGTGCTTGTTGGATTTTTTTAGGAATATGTGTTCGCTATTCGGCTGTCTATAGTGCACTCTGAGAATGAGTGCATTTCTTTCATAGAGAATGGGCTGCTTTCATTTCAACATCTGTTGTTACTTCTAACCCACTCTAGTGTGGAGAAAGATTTCATTCGTTGAACTTTTATTGATTGCAGTCTATCATAGCTTTGATGGCCTCTCTTTACTTTTATATGTAAGCATTTGTTCCACCATCACTTTGCACCTGTTTCCTTTATTACAGGGCAGCTCTTGATTGCAGCTGATCTGAATGACCCTTTGTAAAAGACGTCTTATTGTTATTCTTTATGAATATCATCCTTTTGGCCTAAAGTCTCATTTTCTACCAGCATCACTCTCCAGGTATAAGTACTGTACATGCTCCTATTTACAAGCATCAATGTTATCTATAAAGTGATCACAATAATGTGCCATAATATTGCTAGCATAGAAAAAATGATTGCATTATTCATGCAATGCAATGCAAGGGAGAAAGCATTCTTGTTGAGGAAGTATTTGCTGCACCTCCATTTCTATATAGTTCTTTCTCATTAGGTATTGTTGCAGAATGAAATAACGATTCAGCTGCTATTCTACCTCAACTTGCTCAACCATTCTTATTCTATCTTCAGCACAGGTATTTCTGGCTTGCCAAAGACCAGCTTTTGTTTAATTTCAAGTGGTGCAAGGAGGGGCACTGCAACTCATCTTCAATCCCCCTGTTGGCCCATTTCCACAGCTTATTTACCTGCTTTTCTCTCTTCATTGTTATCCTCGTTAGATCTTGCATCTGAGAGTATCCTCTTCAATGCTCTTTTTCCAAGTGATATTTTAGCCATTTGACCATACTGAGGAATTTGATAAATAATAATAATATGCTTAATTGCTTCCTTAGTTTTTAGCATTTGTCAGCTTCACTCAGTCAATCAATTAGAAATTGGTAGGAAATTGGTAGCTCCCTACCTAAAAAATATGGAATATGGAATCGTTGGAATAGTTTAAAGTTGTACAACTTCCCAAGGGACTCTCAAGGAAAATGACCAAAGCGTGAAAGTCTTGCACCTCGGAGAATAAATATTTTATAATTCTTCTCCCCAGGGAAGGGAATCAACGATTTGGGATGTTTCTTTCATTGATATAAAAGCAAATATGAATCAGTAAAATAGATTCATCATCATTGGATCAACTGGAAGCTTGCTGACAGAGAAAAGAAGGGTTTGACATGAAAACACATGTCATGATATTTGAAAAGGCGGCTACATCTCATGATAGAGGAAAGTGAATTGCTGGCCAAGAGAGAAGGCAGAAGTAAGTGTGTGTAACCATTTCCATAACAATGCCCTATTTCTAATGCATTTTAGTTAAACCATGGTAAATTCCAGCAAGCAAGCTAGCAACGAAATCATAGTACTGTACAGATCATGGACCCTAACAGTTCGTAGCACCTCCTATATCATGTGTGGCTGAGATTCAAATGTGGGAAGGTTAAAAGCTTTGGTGATATTTGGTGGTTTTTAAAAAAACCGTTTTATTTCGAGGAAGAAACAGTGGTATGTCGTACGACGTAAAAAGACGACAGACACGGACAACGACGTTACGTTGCTCACTTAGGCTCTCTCTCCGCGAATCCTCCTTGCCAACTGGATGTCTTTGGGCATGATGGTTACGCGTTTGGCGTGGATGGCGCACAAGTTCGTGTCCTCGAAAAGTCCCACAAGGTATGCTTCAGAAGCCTCCTGCAGAGCCATCACTGCTGAGCTTTGGAAACGAAGGTCAGTCTTGAAGTCCTGCGCGATTTCTCTCACCAGACGTTGGAAGGGAAGCTTTCTGATGAGCAGTTCAGTTGACTTCTGGTATCTTCGGATTTCCCTCAGAGCCACGGTACCTGGCCTGTACCTGTGCGGCTTCTTCACTCCTCCGGTGGCTGGAGCGCTCTTGCGAGCAGCTTTCGTCGCCAGTTGCTTACGAGGTGCCTTTCCTCCTGTCGATTTCCTAGCTGTTTGCTTCGTACGAGCCATTCTTACAGTTGATTAGAGATGTTTCTCCAAGTGGATAGTCAGTCGATCTGATTGAAGGTCGACGTCGGCCTCGCCGCTTTGTAACATCCCTGGAGCGGGCCGGGATCACGTGCCCTCCTCTCTTCCTTTTCATTGGTCAAAGTGAGCCGCACACAAACGATTCACTCGAGAAGATGACGATGGCGTTTTTTATGAAAGCAGAAAAAACAAAACAAAAATCAAACTAATGCGAATGAATTTGGCGCCTCACAGGCATGATTTCCTTGCTGTAGCCGGAGCAGTGAACGGTGCCGAGAGTTTGCCATGATGATGGCGTAACTGCACAACCGGTACCTGCATCGCAGTTACCTTCCCAATTTTTTACTTTCTTGTACGACATGAGGAAGGAGAGGGAGCTTATTGGTTTGGTTTGGGAAGTAGGAGAAGAAGGGCGGTTGTTGAAAGTATTCTTCTAACAGGTCGTGAGAATTTCGAGGTTGTTTTAAATTGAAATGGTGGCGCAGGTGAACGCAAACACATTCTACTTGTAGAAACGAGAAAGCCAAAGACACAGTTTGACTAATCAATCTCTGAACTAAACATGTCTGGACGTGGAAAAGGCGGTAAAGGTCTTGGGAAAGGAGGCGCTAAGCGTCACCGAAAGATTCTTCGTGATAACATCCAAGGAATCACAAAGCCGGCAATCCGAAGGTTGGCTCGCCGTGGTGGCGTGAAGAGAATCTCCGGGCTGATTTACGAAGAGACGAGGGGTGTGTTGAAGGTTTTCTTGGAGAATGTCATCCGTGATGCAGTGACGTACACGGAGCACGCCAAACGAAAGACTGTCACAGCCATGGACGTCGTGTACGCATTGAAACGCCAAGGACGTACTCTCTACGGATTTGGTGGATAAACTCGCTTTGCTTTACTTTGGCTGGCTGGGTCAGTTGAGTTGCCTGCATCGTACAATTAAAACAGCTTTTTTAAAAGCTACCACTCACACCGAAAACTGTTCCACCTGAAAGCTTCATATTGCACATGATCCATTGTTTTCCCCTGCTTTCTGAGTTTTTATTGAGAATGCTCTTCTATGAGTTATTGTGAGTTGTTGGCGGATGTTCTTTGACTATTCGTCTGGCTTGGAGGAGAGATGGATCCTTCCTCCTGCCTACCATACATTATTATTCTCCGGCTGCGCGAAATTTACTTCGAATGCGCAAATGCTAACATCGTTCAACACGAATTTTAAGAATTTTTTCAATTTGATGCAGAATTGGAGGTTTTAGTTATTTTACAGTAGCGCCTTTAGTAAATATGGAGAATCTGATCCGAAAATATCTTAAAGAGAAAAATATTTCCATGGAATAATTATTATTCAATGAATGAGTAATTATGACTGGCAGAGTTTCTCGTGTTTGTTCGGGAATTGTAGTTGAACACTGTGGGACATGGGCTTTCTCAGGAACAGATTGACCTCGAGCAAACTTAGACGAGCCAGTTGTAAACTAACATGACAGCTTGTTTTGTTCTACAAATCCAAGTGTTTTCATACACCCACCATTCTACATAGCTCAGCACTTGTTCTTACCTTTCTTCCTGTGTGGCAATACTCCGGACGTGTATTTATATCATTACTTCCTAGACCACTAATGGACTGGTTATTTAAAAGCCTCGTATATTGTGTATCAATTTAATTGAGAATCATTTTGCGTCGACTGCAGCATTTAAAAGCATCGAAGAGTTAAGCAGGGAAAATGATTCATTCAGTTAAATCAGTGTTTTTGCTCACTGCCATTTTATTCAGCTTGCAGAGTGTTTTGACAAGGTCAGTATTCTTATAGATGTATTTCTTTTAATGAAACTCCAGATTCATTATTCTTTTGCAAGGGAAACTGCTTTTAATGCTACCAGTGCAATTTTGGGTTTGGACTGAATTTGAGTTCTTTTAGATGCAATCATATTCTAACACAACTTTGATTCCGTAGATCAATTAGAGAAGAAAGTCAAAATAGTCGCCAAAAACGGATGATTGGAGGAAGAGATGCAAATATTGATGCATGGAAATTTATTGCATACCTGAACTTCCATCAACCATCACCAAAGTATAAGATTTGTGGTGGTTCATTGGTGGCACATGATTGGGTTCTAACAGCGGGACATTGTGTAGATGATATTTACATGAATCCTCATTTTGTCACAGTCACAGTTGGTATGTACATAATCATTGCTAACTTTTCATGAAGCGATTATCTTTGCTTATTTGAACAGACAGAGATTCGTATTTTAAGAGAAGGATGCTTCTTAACAGACGGAAAGACTGATGTTGATTTGGTATATTTCTTGATACAGTTTGTATTGAGCAGAGGTGGACATAAACTTGTACTTTCACATTCCAGGGTTAAAGATTTTCGATATCCTACCCAATAGTTTCCAAACCGAAAAATCACTTTCGAGACTTAAAGCATCCAGCAAGGACACAAACTTAGACGTTGAGGGGTATTTGTATTGTAATGTTTAACCCTATCCATTTTTTCAGCTTTAATTTCGATATCTTGAAATTTTGAGCCTTTTACTTTACAAACTTTAATTTCAACAGGAGTCTTATTGATAGCAGTAACATCTTTACTGAACAGCCCTTCCTGTATAATTATGGTAGATTATTTTATTATGTATGCATTATTATTACTATGATAGGCAGTGTAACCTGGAAAGGATGTAAATGAGTTGAGCTTCTGGTGTTACTGAAACGCCTCAAGGGAGCATTACTCCATTCCTCAATAACTTTCAGCTAATACAGAGAGAGGAGGTGGAGATGTTCCTATGGAGTGAGATATTTCTGGAAGTATGGCAATTTCAGTTGAATGAAAGGAAGAACTTAGAATATTTCATCAGTCAAGGAGTGAATGCTAGAAGACGTAAGCAGAAGTAAGCATATCATTGATGAACAGGATGAAGAGTGCAGTGGAGGTGAGAGAGCCCTGGGGTACACCAACATTGATTGAGTGCCGAGTAGAGAAGAAGCCGTTGGCTCATCCTATTGATATGGGCCTGACTGCATGATCAGATATACAGCTCTCCCAAAACAAACTCTTGCTTTCTTTGAAAATCCCATTGTTTTGAAGCATGAAAAATTGCTACAAGTGCAACCAGTTGCTATACTTTTTAGGCATCTTATAGTAGAGTAAAATTGAGATTTCATTCATTTATAGGCAGACCAATAAGATCGTCAGCAGATAACCACCAAAGGACATACAAAGTCAACAAAATTATTGTGCATGCAAAATTTTTAGACTTGATTGCAAATTTTAACGTGTCGAAAGAAGGCTACTTTAATTGGGATTATGACATTGCTTTAATTCAATTGAATATTTCACCAAACGAAGAAGTTGAAGTGATTGATCTTCCGCCACCCTCGTACAATGTGAGTGAAGTTGGCACAGCCACATGCAAAGCTGCTGGTAAGCTATAAATTTCATTTTCCGCTATTCCTTTTTAAAAGGTTCAAAATACAGGTTGGGAAAAATAGCAAAATAATGAAGAATGAGTGTTAGAAAATGTAAATTTGACTCATACCTTGTTGTCAACATAAGATTGGATGATTTCTGCATTGAAAATAGCCTTTAAGTTAAATTATATTTGGAGTTGCTATTAATGAGAAGGTAATGAAATGAGACAAATATTGTTATGAAATTTGATTAATGACAGCAGCCGAAATGTTCATGAGCTTAATTTATATATTATCTATCATAAATCTTGAGAGATAAAAAGCTTCAAAAAGTCAGTGTCTAAGACCATACTGAGAAGTTTGCCTACCTTCTTTATAGGGTAAGGCAATCTTTTATAATTTGATATAATTTTCAATCAGGTTGGGGTACCAAGGAGGAGCTGGGGTATTATACAGATGGAAAGCTCCCTGAATACAAGTTGGCAGACAATTTGCAAGAAATTGATGTACCCATTCCGACAAAAGCTTACTGTAGAAAACTATATGGCAGAGGCATATCCGACCTTATCTTCTGTGGAGGAGGTAAAAGAAAGGGTTCTATGACAATCTGTATTGGTGATTCTGGATCCCCCCTGGTTTGCAATGGTGATTTGTTTACAAAGCCATTTGTAGCCGGCATCGCAATGGCATCTGATATGTTCTGCAGAACGGGATATCTTCATAATTTACATACTGAAGTAGCAAAGTACAGAAAATGGATCGACAACATTTTAAATGACAAGAAAGTCTAAAACTGAAACAATGGCATGATAATGTATTTTGTATAATATATCATTTGGTTTACTATAAGGCTGCTACCATGCTCTGGTCTTATATAGTCTTATGTGAATGACTCTATTTGTTACAACAAAAAGTTACTGAATCCCATAATTTCATGATAATTGAATAAGCATGATATTATACTTCCCCTACGCAAGGATCAGGTGTCCTACCCAGTGCTATTGTAATCCTAGGCCCTTGATGATTCTGCCTGAGCTGGAAAGGCAGGAAGAGAAGAATACCTTCCATTTCTGTTTGTCTTTCCACTTTCTTTGTAAGACTTTTATGAGGTTACATCTAGAAAATTGGTCATATGTGTTTCAAAGCTATTCTTTTTGATAATATTCTACTTGTAAATAAGATAAATTTCTTTTTGAATTACATGACATATTCAAAGTTTCACTGCCTACTTCACGAACTCTATCCCACAAATTATCTTTCATCCCTAGAACATGCAATTTATGGAGCGTCTTGCTTTCTTCTTGCTTTCCTGAATCTCACAATGTGCCATCTTTCAAGTTTAAGATCAATAAACTTGATCTGATCTCTCTCTCCTCTTAGCTTTTTGCTTTCTTCTTTCTTCCCTTGTTGTGGCTTTGTATAGGCCACCATAGCCTTTCCTCAACAGACTTAACTAAACTTTGTAGCTTAAAGCTAATATCTCTTTCGATATATTCCTTTTCTCATTTATAAGATAACAAGATTCAATTACTCAATGATCCTGACTCTGTTAGGTTGTAAACACAGACCTGGCTCAAACTACATACTTGGGCTTTGAATTTAGTCACATCTACGCTTTCGTCTAAAATAGTTTATGTCTGTGTTTGATTTGATCCAAACTTTAGCAATCTTTTTACCACAGTCAAGTCCACTTCTTCACCTCCACATTATTTGAACTTAAGAAGGATTCTCCAGATTAACCACTTTCCTTCTTGATTCTCGAGATCTTTCTCCCATCATCAATTGTTGAACTTTGAAAAAGACGATTAGCTAGTTGCATCGTATTTTGTTTTATTGTGGGTGTTGTCTTCTTGAGTTATTATGGAGACCTAAAACATCCCTAGAGGGGTATAAAGCAATGCCCCTTTAAAGGCATCCCCTGGATGGGATTCCCTGTAAGATATCCTCTGTACGACATTCCCTGTATGGCAATTGACTGAACCTCTGAGTGCAAAAACATAAATTATTTCATTGTAGAAAAAATTTATGCCTTGCAGCATAATTTCCTAGTTTATTCAGTATCAATATTTTTATAAGAGGGAGAAACTACTCAGACCCCGTCTGCTTTATTCCTCCTTTTCAAACTTCCATAGAAATCTTCTGTTTCTGCTGTACTCGTGCTTCTTGGAATAGTCGCACTTGCCTCTGGGCACAATGAAAAAAGAAAGAAAAATATTCGCAATTGTTATAACAGTCTGTAGATGATAATGTTTACATGTCAATAAATGACTGAAATATATAAAATGGAACGATTAATACTTAAATTGTACAGCATTTACTTATAAGTGATTATATTCACGGTTGGCCAAAGGTCTTATGTTAAAGTTTAGCTGAAAATGGATTCGAATCACGGAATATTGAATGAATCGGAAACAACGTTAATACCATTACTACTACGAAGTCTATACTAAATAGAACTAGCAGTTTCTGTAATGATATTCACGCCACCGAATGGGATAGTTCCTCAGATAAGTAAAAGTACCTTGGGAATGCCTGTATGAAATTTACTCAACTTGACAAACTGCTGCTCAGGAAGACACGGAGAAATTATCAGGCAGGCAGAAGGCTTTCTTTATTGAGTGAATGCTCGCTTGACACAAGTCGAACGACGTACGCTAGCGTATCCTTCCGATTTGAGTGTGACAAAGCACACTTCCACTCCACTTAGAACACTTAAATTCCTTGATATAATGTAAAAATAAATAAATGAAAACAATAATGAATTGCAGATCACTTTTCACAATAAGAGTTGTTATGGCTAACAATTTAACGAGTTAAGTCATAAACGGTTCGGCAATAAAAAATTTGAATATATATGTGATTATACTTTCGGTCAATCTGCTATTACTACTAAAACTACTACTTCTACAACTACTATCACTTCTATTACTATTACTACTACTACTACTCATGCTACTACTATTACTATTACTTCTTCTACTACTATTATTACTACTATCACTTTTACTATTATTGCTACTACTATTACTACTAATAATACTACCTCTCATACTATTACTATTACTATTACTACTACTTCTACTACTATTGCTACCACTATTACTACTACTACTAATATTACTTCTACTATTATTACTACTATTACTTCCACTACTATAACTATTACTACTTTTACTTCCACTACTACTACTATTACTACTATTACTTCTACTACTATTGCTACCACTATTACTACTACTACTAATATTACTTCTATTACTATTACTATTACTACTATTACTTCCACTACTGCTACTATTACTACTATTACTTCTACTACTATCGCTACCACTATTACTACTACTACTAATATTACTTCTATTACTATTATTATTACTACTATTACTTCCACTACTACTACTATCACTTCTACTACTATTGCTACCACTATTACTACTACTGCTAATATTACTTCTACTACTATTGCCATTATTTCTTCTACTATTACTTATACTATCAATATTACTACTACTACTACTCATACTGCTACTATACTGCTATGACTTTTACTATTTTTGCTACTACTACTATTACTACTATTACAAAGGCTAAATTTTTCATGGAAGACTTTGCAAATAGTAGTTCAACTTTTCCACTTTGCATACTGCACATTGCAAAAGTAGTCGGTAACTCACCTGAGCACTGCAAGAGAGAAGTGAAAGATCATCTTAATTTGTCTATGATGGATGGATCTTCTTCATCGAGTCTTTCATTTAAATATGCTTTGAGGGAAGGTGGTTGCAAATAAAGCATAGGATCCCCTCTCTTCCTCCGCTCAGTTTGCCAATAGCCGAATGCTCTTGTGAATAGAGTGAATTTGCCAAGGCTGAGCATGGTTTGTCTTCTTCATCGAGTCTCCTTTCAATGTGCATAGAGGAAACATAGTTGCAGAATCGGTTACGACCCGACAAAAATGAGTCGATATCACTTTTGGTGGTCAATATCCGGGGACACTAACGTGGAGGTTTCTGCATTGTCCCCAAATTTATGATGGATGGATAAGATTCAATTACTCACAGTTGTACCCAAAAAGGTCGTCCATCACATTATAAGATCAGAAACAGATAATGGTAGCAGATTGATAATTCATAAATTTATAAACTCATTTGAATACATTGTAAGTTTAAATCCATTAACTATTTTTGATGTGAATTAACTGTTCCATAACATAAATCTCACAAAGACTGCCTGTGTGCGACATAACTATTGCTTCAGGGCAAAGTTTTCTTGCGAATCAAGACACTGTCAATCCATTCTCTGTACTTTGCCACTTCAGTCAAGATATTGAAAAAATATCCAGTTTCGCAAAGGTAATCACCTCCTACTACTATACCAGCCACAAATGGCTTTTTCAACGAATCATCACTGCAAATCAATGGGGACCCTGAATCACCATGGCAACCTGTCATCGAACCTTTTCTTCTGACTCCTCCACAGAAGACAAGGTTAGATACTTCTTCGCCGTGGAAGATCCTACAATAAGCTTTTGTCGGAATGGGTACATCAATTTCTTGTAGAGCGTCTGTTAAAGTGTATTCAGGAAAATCTTCATCCGTAGACTCCTTTAGCTTGTACTTGCTACCCCAACCTGATTGGAAACGATATAAAAAATGTAAAATGCTTGGTTTCCCTGGTAAAATGTTTCTATCAACTTTTGAAATATCTGCATTGACATTGGAAAATCGATTCGGCCACTTTGAGACAGCCATGCATAGATCTTCATAATGCGCTGTTTTGTTTCAATGTTTTCGACATTTAGCAGCCCCAAATAGTAATTCAGTTCATATTCTTTTACGCGTCATAATAGTCCAGTTATGCAATCAATTACCTCAATTATGCAATTTTCCTTATGTCTTTGCCCTTCTTTCTTCCTATAAATCTACAGTAAGCACCTATGTCTGAAACCAACAGTGCTACTCTGAACCTGTTTTCAACAATAAATGTACGTTGGCACCAACATGTTCTTTAGAAAGGGACCATAATCGATAAACGTAACAACTCACGAACGTGTGCAGCTACATAGCATACTTGACTTTAAGATTAGAAGAAACCAGAATCACTGCTTGTAGATATTTTCCGAGGGAAATTGGCTTAAATGATGAAGCTTCCAGTGGTCTTTCTCTAGACTGGTTTTCCATTGAATCAAATACTTGGATATTTCACTTTCTTCCCAATCCTGAAATAAGTCTTGAAAACAGTTGAAAATTGAGATTAAAACTTACCAGCAGCTTTGCATTTGACTGTATCAACTTCACTCACATTGTACGAGGATGGTGGAAGGTCAATCACTTCAACTTCCTTGCTTAGTGAAACATTCAATTGAATCAGGGCAATATTAAAATCCCAACTGAAGCTTTCTTGATCCATATCATCAAAATTTGAAAGCAAGTCTAAAAATTTTCCATGTACAATAATTTTGCTGACATTGTATGTCATTTGATGATTCTCTGCCAAAGATCTTATTGGTCTGCCTAAAAATAAAGAAACTGACTTTTATTCTACTATAATTGATCCAATTAAACATATAGCAACTGGTGGTACTTGTAGCATCATTGAGATGTTTTATAAACCCCCTTCTTTCTAAACAAAATGTAATAATGTAATTCCCTTTAGGACAATTTTTGGATGAGATGAGCATGAATCAGAAATCAGAAATTGGATGACCATGTTGTGGTTACTTTTCAAGGCAAATTGTCAATCAAAGTAGTAGTAGTTCCCATTCCTGCTTCAAATCAATGTCCTTTTTTGAAACAAGGAAAGAGTTTCTGTTTGAGTTTTTATCTGATGATGCAGCCCATAGCAATCAGAAGAAAACATACACAAGTTGTGCCAACTTTTGCGATGCAATTTAGCAATCATAGTGCAACTTCATTTCCACTTCTGCTCAACAGAACCATAATCAAGAAATATACAAAATTATCATCAGTCTTTTCCTTTGTTAAGAAACACCCCTCTCTCAAAATACGAATCTCTGTCTGTTCAAATAAGCAAAGAAAATCTTTTAAGAGAATTTAACAATGATTATGTACATACCAACTGTGACTGTGATAAAATGAGGATTCATGAAAATATCATCCACACAATGTCCTGCTGTTAGAACCCAATTATGTGCCACCAATGAACCACCACAAATCTTATACTTTGGTGATGGTTGATGGAAGTTCAGGTATGCAATAAATTTCCATGAATCAATATTTGCATCTCTTCCTCCAATCATCCGTTTTTGGCGACTATTTTGACTTTCTTCTCTAATTGATCTACGGAATCAAGCTGTATTAGAATATGATTGAATCTAAAAGAACTCAAATTCAGTCCAAGTCCAAAATGGCACTGGTAGCATTAAAAGCAGTTTCCCTTGCAAAAGAATAATGAATCTGGAGTTTCATAAAAACAAAATACATCTCTAAGAATACTGACCTTGTCAAAACAGTCTGCAAGCTGAATAAAATGGCAGTGAGTAAAAGTGTTGATTTGACTGAATGAATCATTTTCTTTGCTCGAGTCTAATAAGCCTTCTTTACTTGCCGGTTTCTCAAACTTGCACAAATTGATTTTAGATCTGATCGATAGACAAATCCTGAGATTTTTAAATAGGCAGTCATTTGGAAGAGTCGGAAGCAAAGACATAAGTATTTCTCTACATTATGGCACACAGGAAATAACAGTTCAACCAACTCTTGCACTTTATACAATGGTAGACTTATTATATTTGAAAAAAAAGATCAAGTAAAGTCTTTAAATAGCAGTTGTAAGCTGTTTTGTCTAAGTTTCTTTGAGGTCAACTGTCAATTGGAAAACTCGTGCTGAATATTGTCTACCTGAATCGTCTCCCCGACGCAACTACTCCTGCTTACTCATATTCAATGGAAAGATTGCTTTTACTTGCTTTGAAGTCTTCCTTGACCTAATGGAGAATATCTGGCTTATATTTCATACCATAATTTATATTCTGGTCTCCTTTAAAAGTTTTGGTACTTGAAAATAGATTCCATCAGAGTGATTTAACGTGCAATAGTACACGATGAAGAGAAATTAAAAGAAAATTAAACAAATTCACTATCCACTGGCTATAAAGCACATGTCAATTGTTTCTTTCCTTCAAAAATCATATGTGTATCAAAACTTTGCAAAATTTTGTCAAAAAAAGTCGCATCACACAGTCCACAATAACTTACATGGGAAAATTCTGCTTTTACACCCGATACATGAAAAGTTCTTTAAAAGTCAGAGCAACATACGGGAGGGAGGGAACACCAATGAAATGGACTGTCTAGACAAGGGGTCAGCAAGCGTTTTAGACTACTAGACCATTTCGGGGAGTCAAGAAGGCGCATTAGGCCGGAGAAAACAAGCTTTCCAAGAAAAGCTAGATTTTTGAAATTGTATGCGTCGCTCTTCATGGGGGCCCGATGCACCGTAATATCTGAGAATCACTTGTTGGGCACCACTTTAGCTAAAGTAAATCCACATAAAAATGGGCAACTCCCCATTGGATTTAATAGGATCGATTGTGCCAGTGGATTTACTTTAGCATGAGCTGATCATGCCAGAAGAGGAAAAATACACACGTCTTCTTTAAGCAAGCTTCCCTTTTGGATTGGCAACTTTCGTATGTTGTAGAACAGGGGTCGGCGAGCGCTTTAGACTACTAGACTATTTCAAGGCGTCAAGAAAGCGCACTAGGCCGGAGAAAACACGGTTTCCAAGAAGAGATGAATTTATTAAAGTATGTGACACAATCAATTGGCAACATGTTTCTTTGAGATGGAAGCAACATCAGGATCGACCGAGGAAGCGTTCAACAACAGAATGTCATTTGGTGCTCGTCTGTGAGCTGAGATCGCAGCTTGTTCTTGCAAATTTCATCTTCGAAAAAAAAAGAGTTGCTCGCACGAATAGGTGCTGCCAAACATTGCGATCACAGATTAGGGAAAGATAGATAGACTGCTACAACTGCTACAAGTCAATTAGGCCGGATGCAATGAAAAAGGTCAAGGAGCTGTTAGGCCGGCCTAGAATACTGGCTAAGCCGTATCCGGCCTATAGGCTGGAATTTGCCTACCCCTTGTCTAGACTCTAAAGAATCTTATCGCTGCATGACTTTTCTCCTCAAAAATCTGGTGAGTAACGTCATCATCAAAAAAACGAGCTTTTCCTGAAGTAGAAACGTTGGGCTCTCCAATTCGCACTCTAAAAAAACCAGTTAGTTGTAGTTGCAGTGCTTGAAGATAGTTGATCTTGTTGTACCAAGGCTATATTGGTCTTTGTTACATGCTAGTGTTCATATAGCGTAAGTCTTGAATCAGCAAAACGGGAGTCATTATTGAGAAACAGAAACAGCTCTAGATACAATCTGCTATTTCTATTTCATCTTAACCTTGCATATAGTGTTGCCTTCTAAAACAATCTGTCTGGACCACAGTCATTTGCTAATGTGGTTATCGATAAAGGTGCTGACTCCGAAGCTCAAAGGGCAGCAAGAATTTGAAGACCTTAATTTCTTAATGTATGGTGTAGAGAGAGTAGATTGTATCGCAACCTGTTTCTACTGGGGTATCACAGCATGCGCAAACGCATGATAATTGGCAAACCCATCTTAGATTACTTAATTCATTCAATCGAGTCTCCTTCATCAAATATTTGATCTACGTCCCTGCATTTATTCGCAAATTAACCAAAAAGCAAATCCCATCTTTATCTGCAATGATATTCGATTGCTGGAATCAAAGCAAGCATCGATCAACAGTTCCAGTAAAGTCGATGCTATATGCTACATGATTTTGAGTTGCTTGATGTCCCCAATGTTGGGACACGGGCGGGTGCCCACGACAACGACAGAGCTTTGTATAAGCCACCGTGGCCTCTCCTCAACAAAATTTACTAAAAGTTATAGCTTAACTTTAATATTTCTTTTGACTCATTCCTTTATTCTTTCATAAAGTATCAAGGTTCAATTACTCAACGATACTGACTTTGTTAGGTTGCAAACACAGACCTGTTCCAACACACATGCTTGACCTTTTAAGTAAGTCACCTCTACGCCTTCTTTTCAAACAGTTCATGTCTGTGTTTTGATATAATGAAAGTGTTAGTACCGTTTAACCACAGTCGAGCTCACTTCACTTCCACATTCTTTGAACTTAAGTATCCCGTCATTGCAAGTTGACCATATCCTTCTCGATTCTCAAGATCTATGTCCCATCACCAATTTCGCTACTGAAAAGCCAATCAGCAAGCTAAAGTTTATGCAATTTTACTCTGAGGTATTCAGATCTCGGCTTTCATTGGAAGAAAAAAGTGACCATAGCTAAAAGTGCCACTGCCTTTGATCATGTTTGCTGTGAGTTTCTCTTCAATAGACAACCTCCTTAGGACATCGTGTTTCATTAGGTATTCAGTTGTGGATTCAGTATGCACATCTTATGGCCAAAACATTGGCTGGCTTCCACTCCAAGTTTGTACACTGTGCAAACCCTGTTTACCCAGCATTGCAGTAATACTCACAGGTTTCGGTTGGCTTATGAAAAAAAAACATGTTTTATGTAAGATAGCATGCACTTAAATCACCGTCTTGTTCGGTGTTCATCCTCCAATCTCATCAACAAACCTCTACTGAATCCATCTTTTATTGCCGTGTCCATGGCATTTCCAAAGATAAATTTCCCTCTTTTGGGTACAAGTTAAATATAAAGCTTCAAAAGCGTCTGGCAGTCAGAAAAGTGAGTAGAAAAGAAATTTATCTTATTTACAAGTAGAATACTATGAAAAAGAATAGCATTGAAACACATTGGACCAAGTTTCTAGATATCAGCTCATTAAAGTTTCACAAAGAAAGTGGAAAGACAAACAGAAATGGAAGGTATTCTTCTCTTCCTGCCTTTCCAGCTCGGGCAGAATCATCAAGGGCCTAGGATTACAATAGCACTGGGTAGGACACCTGATCCTTGGGTAGGGGAAGTAGAATATCATGCTATTATAATTATCATGAAATTATGGGATTCAGTAACTTTTTCGTTGCAGCAGCTGCCCGGACTGTGTGCCGGCCTGGCCACACACAAACCCTTTAGAGACTGATTCTACATGCACCCTGGCAAATGTCTGAAAGCGGACTGTCTTTTATCAGTTGTAGCAAATAGAGTCATTTACATAAAATTATAAGATCAGATCATGGCAATACTAAAATATATTAAATAATACGCTGAATAGAATGCTACCTCAGTTTGAAAGGCTTTTATCATTGAAGATATTTTCAATCCATTTTCTATACTTTCCTATTTCAGTGTAGAAATTAAAGTCATGCCCTGCTTTGCAATAACCGTCACCCCCTACTACGATGCCAACTACAAATGGCTTATGATATGAATCACCATTGCAAACCAGGGGGGATCCAGAATCACCAATACAGGTTGTCATAGAACTCTTTCTTTCACCTCCTCCACAGAAGACAAGGTTAGACACTTCTCTGCCATGGAATTTTCTACAGTAAGCTTTTGTCAGAACAGGTACATCAATTTCTTGCAAAACATCTACCAACTTGTATTCAGGGAGATTTCCATCGGTAAAATATCCTAGCTCTTCCTTGGTACCCCAACCTGATTAAAAATCATATCAAATGATAAAAGGCAGCTTACTAAATTCGTAGAAGCTGGCATTTCTAGGCCTTTTATCTCTCAAGATTTATGATAGATAATAAATTAAGATCATGAACATTTCGGCTGCTGTCATTAATCGAATTTCATAGCAATATTTGTCTCACTTCATTACCTTCACATTAATAGCAACTCCAAATATAATTCAACTTAAAGGCTATTTTCAATGCAGAAATCATCCAATCTTATATTGACAACAAGGCACGAGTCAAATTTACATTTTCTAACACTCATTCTTCATTATTTTGCTATTTTCCCAACCTGTATTTTAAACCTGTTGAAAAGGAATAGCGGAAAATGAAATGTATAGCTTACCAGCAGCTTTGCATGTGGCTGTGCCAACTTCACTCACATTGTACGAGGGTGGCGGAAGATCAATCACTTCAACTTCCTCGTTTGGTGACATATTCAATTGAATTAAAGCAATGTCATAATCCCAATTAAAGTAGCCTTCTTTCGTCACGTTAAAATTTGCAATCAAGTCTAAAAATTTTGCATGCACAATAATTTTGTTGACTTTGTATGTCCTTTGGTGGTTATCTGCTGACGATCTTATTGGTCTGCCTATAAATGAATAAAATCTCAATTTTACTCTACTATAAGATGCCTAAAAAGTATAGCAACTGGTTGCACTTGTAGCAATTTTTTATACTTGTTCAAAACAATGGC
This sequence comes from Pseudorhiza aurosa, assembly GCA_964026355.1. Lineage (NCBI taxonomy): Eukaryota > Metazoa > Cnidaria > Scyphozoa > Rhizostomeae > Lychnorhizidae > Pseudorhiza > Pseudorhiza aurosa. Next base: position 4,336,320 of record OZ032129.1, on the reverse strand, counting down.
ATTTTCAAAGGAGAGTTTGTGTTTTAGAATTTGTTATCTGATCATGCCGTCAATCGTTACAATCAGCAAAAAACAGACACACTATCAATCAACATTTGCAATGCAAAGTAGCAATCATAGGGCAACATCATTTCCACTTCTGCTCGATAGAACCATTATGAAGAAATATACTAAATCAACATCAGTCTTTCCGTCTGTTAAGAAGCATCCCTCTCTTAAAATACGAATCTCTGTCTGTTCAAATAAGCAAAGATAATCGCTTCATGAAAAGTTAGCAATTATTATGTACATACCAACTGTGACTGTGACAAAATGAGGATTCATGTAAATATCATCCACACAATGTCCCGCTGTTAGAACCCAATTATGTGCCACCAATGAACCACTACAAATTTTATACTTTGGTGATGGTTGATGGAAGTTCAGGTATGCAATAAATTTCCATGCATCAATATTTGCATCTCTTCCTCCAATCATCCGTTTTTGGCGACTATTTTGACTTTCTTCTCTAATTGATCTACGGAATCAAAGTTGTGTTAGAATTTGATTGCATCTAAAAGAACTCAAATTCAGTCCAAGTCCAAAATGGCACTGGTAGCATTAAAAGCAGTTTTTTTTGGAAAAGAATAATGAATCTGGAGTTTCATAAAAACAAAATACATCCCTAAGAATACTGACCTTGTCAAAACACTCTGCAAGCTGAATAAAATGGCAGTGAGTAAAAATATTGATTTTCCTGAATGTAGCATTTCCTTTGCTTTCAAATGCTCCATTCGACACAAAATAATTCTCAATTAAATTGATAAGCAAGCTATGAGGCTTTTAAATAATCAGTCCACTCTAGTGGACTAGGAAGCAATTATATGAACACATGTCGGGAATATGCCACACAGGAAGAATAGTAAGGACGTACGACGTAGGTACAATGGTGGGTGTATGAAAAACTTGGAATGCTAAAACAAAAAAAGTCCTAAGTAGCAGTTTGCAATTGATTTTGTTTGAGTTTGCTGGAGGTCAATCTGTTCATGAGAAAACTCACGTCACACAATGTCCATCCTAATTTCTCCACAAACACAAGAACTTCTGCTGACTCATATTCAATGGAATGTTTGCCCTTTCCTTGCTACTAGATCCTGTTCAGCTTCAAAGGGTACCTTTTCCTGCCCTCCATACCGATGGTTCTCATCTCATCTTATTTTTGTTTGTTGGCACAACTGTATCGGTGATACAGTTGATTGCATAATCCAAGTCTCCATGAAAGGGCATCCATTTAGCCGAGCGGCAGTTGAGACGATTCAAAGCAAGGACTCTTGTCACCTCTTTTGAGCCGTTCATGGAGAGTACTGGAAAATTTAATGACACTTCTCGCATCTTGCAATAATTATTTTGTATCCTGCTTTGACAAATGAGTCCCAAGATTTTCTTAGAGATGTAAAAGCTTGTAAGGTGGTTTCCCATTGCCTTTCAGTTTCGGGTTTTCCCACAGCCATCTCAGAAGGAGAGGCACGTGTCAATATCCATTTCATCAAGCAGCCACAGGACTTTCATTAACAGGAGAATTCGAGACATTAACGCATCACCAATGATTTTGAAACAAGCTTAGAGCCTTCGAACATTTACGTCTTCACTGGCATGCAAAATTTTTTTGCTACTTGATTTGCACAAATAATAAAAAACATAGACTTTCATTTCAGAATTTCACTTCATTTCATTTCACAATCATTACGTACAGTTGATGTTACATAGTCTAAAGAAGAAAACTAATTGATACAATTTCAAGAAGCAAATTCAAGAACATAAGCAATCTACTTAGTCAATTTGGCATCTACTTTATGCGCTGTAAGAAACTTTCTATTGCGATCAGTTTCAGAAAAGTTGGGGTCAATGACTTTGACGTCGTCGATGGCTCATACATCAGACAAAAAAGGTTGGCAGGTTTTAAGTAATTCATTCTTACCCACTAACAATGCTCCGAGGGGATATTGAGACTGTTAAAAAACTTTATCTGATACCTTGAGGCGTGTAAGTATCACCAGCAGCTTGACCTGCCAACATTCTTTCCATGTCTCACTTAATCTTTTAGCCATGTCCGTAAAGCATCGTTAATTCCAAGGAATTGCAAGCGATGGAGCATCTTACCTTTCTCGTCCCTCAACGAGTCCTACGTGTCTTTATTACTGTATTACTACAACACAACAATACAATATTACTGATCTATTCCTAAAATGAGCAATTTTTCAAATCTTAGAGTTGTTAACGTCAAATATTACTGTCGGGGGAACTCCAACGACTGTTGGAAGGCAAGCAACGAAACAGGAGCTCAGTGTAAGATACACCATTGAGGAATTAGTATTATTGTACAAATGCTGTAATTTTAAGTTAATTCAAGTATTTTTCTTTGCTGAGACGTAGTAGAAATAGTTGAATCTAATTTAATTGAATTTAACTGAATTGGATGTCAAGCACCGCAGTACTATTGTAGAGCGTGTACGATATCCCATATCGGGAGGTAGTTGAGCTTTTGCATTCGGAGTTTCAAGCAATCTCACTTTATTAGGTTGAGTTTGAAAGATATTAGAAAAGCTCGATAAAGTTGCAGAATTCATGGGAGGAGAAACTTTGGTTGCAAGTTTTAAGTTCGATCCCCAGTAGACTCTGACCCGGGGGTTTGATCGTTTGAGAAGCAAAAATATGGCGAATTGTCACCAAGAACAAGAAAAGAGCATTCGACGGTCTCCAGCTCAAGCAGGAGACTTTTGAAGGGAGGACAGAGGGGGGAAATGAAATCCTCAGTAGGGAAAGGAAGGGAGATGAACCGAGAAAGTGTGACTACTTGGCAAAGAGATGGGGGAAGATGGATGACATGCAATGTATGAGAAGAGAGGAACTGGTCTTCCTTAATAAAACATGTGAAATCGATGGATGGATGGATGGATGAAAGTTGCAATTGTCAACCTGTGATTGCATGCCTGTTGATATCTCCACTTAAAATCTTCTCCGGTGTCGGCAATTCCCGATAATGCAAGCAAACAAGTTGATAGATAGCAATGCGACAATGATGACAAGAGCATGCAGGAATAGGCAGAATCAAGACAGTCTCCCATTGCAATGGTAATACTGCTGGAAAGTTTCAAGAGAACGAAGGAAAAGGGAAACCAATTTTTTTTTTTTTTTTTTTTTAGTGGGTTATGTTGAGGAAAGGCCATGGTGACCTATACAAAGCCCCAACAAAGGAAGAAAGAAGAAAGCGAGCAGCTAAGAGGATAGAGAGATAAGATCAAGTTTATTTATCTTAGATTTGAAAGATGGCAAGTTGTAGGACTCAGGGAAGCAAGAAGAGGGCAAGACGTTCCATAAGTTGCATGTTCTTGGGATGAATGATGATTTGTGAGATAGAGTTCGTGAAGTAGGCAGTGAAACTTGGAAAGGGTGTGAATGAGTTGAGCTTCTGGTGGTCCTGACACGCCTCAGAGGAACTGGAATAATATCCCTGATCTCCTGAGAACAATGTCCGTTAAAGTATCTGTAAAAGATGGAAAGATCTCCAACTAAACGACGATGGGAAAGAGGTTGGAGCGATTTGGTGAGGTTAGGATTATTGATGAGACGAATGGCTTTGGACTGGACTTTGTCGAGAAGACAGAGAGTAGATTTTGGAGCACCACCCCAGACGTGGGAGCAGTACTCTAAAGAAGGACGGATTTGGGACTTGTATATAGATAGAAGGTTAGAAGATGAGAAAAACCCACGGGCTCTGGCGAGGAAACCGAGCTTTTGAGATGCATGTTTAGCAAGGGAATGGATGTGAGTTTTCCAAGTGAGATTAGATGAAAGAGAAAGACCAAGTTGTGTGAAAGAAGCTGAAGCGTCCAGTTCATCACCATTCATGAAGACAGCTGGAAAGTTTTGATTACGTTTGCGTGAAATGACAGCCTGTTTCGTCTTGCTTTGGTTGAACGAAACTAGGTTGTCTTTACCCCACTTCTCAATAACTGTCAGATCATTGGAGAGAAGCGAGGCTGAAATGTTTCTATGGAATTGGATATCGGTGGAAGCATGGTCATTTGGATTGAATGAAAATGATGAACTTAGGAAGGTATCATCAGCAAAGGAGTGAATGCTAGAAGACGTGGAGGTGAGCAGGTCATTGATGAAGAGGATGAAGAGTACAGGAGAGATGACAGAGCCCTGGGGTACACCAGCATTGATAGAGTGCAGATTGGAGAGGAAGCCGTCCACTCTGACGGCAATTGACCTATCGGAGAGGAAACTACCAATCCAATTAATGAGAGTGTGATGGAGACCAAACATCGGCAGTTTAGCGAGGAGACCCTTGTGCCAAACGCAATCAAAGGCCTTGGAGATATCGAGAGAGATCACTCTGCTCTCACCACTGGATTCTAGAGCAGAGGACCAGACATGGACAGCATAAGCAAGAAGATCACCAGTAGACCTGGCTTTTCGAAAGCCATACTGGTGATCAGAGAGAAGATTGTTTGTTTCAAGGAAGGTAAGAAGTTGTTTCGTGATGATGGTCTCCATTGTTTTAGAGATGAGTGAAGTGATTGCAATGGGACGATAGTTGAGTGGATTAGACTTGTCGCCTTTTTTTGGGATAGGAAAGACGTGGGCTTGTTTCCACGAGGTGGGAAATGTGCCAAGAGTGTAGGAAAGCTGGAATAGTTTGTTAAGAATAGGGGCAAGTTCAGGAGCACAGGTTTTGAGAACTATTGCTGGAATACCATCAGGGCCTTTGGATTTGGAGGTGTCAAGCTGGAGAAGGGTTTGGCGAACTTTACGTGTGGAGAACTTAATGGGTGACATAGTGAATTTTGAAGGGGGGAAGTGATGAGGTTGGACCCCTTGGTCGTCCAGGTTGGAGTTGGAGGCAAAGATTGAAGCAAAAAGATTAGCCTTGGATGAAGGAGTGGTAGAAGAAGAGTCAGAGTTGTTTTTTAGTGGAGGGAAAGATGATTGGCAAAAGTTTTGGGATACAACTTTGGCCATAGACCAAAAGGAGCGAGAGCCAGCCTGGCAGGAAGCGATTTTGTTGTTGATGCGTTGGACAAAAGATGATTTGGCATTTTTGATGGTTTTGGAGCAAGTATTGCGTGACTGGATGAAAGAAGTTCTTGAATGTTGCGTTTGAAATATCTAACTTCAAGCATCAGCCATCAACCCATGGATTAAATAGCAGCATTTTGAAATAAGAACCCTGTCAATAAATTTCAGATCGAAGGGGCAAAACAATGAATCATGCGCAATATGAAGCTTTCAGGTGGAACAGTTTTCGGTGTGAGTGGTAGCTTTTAAAAAAGCTGTTTTAATTGTACAATGCAGGCAGCTCAACTGACCCAGCCAGTCAAAGTCAAGCAAAGCGAATTTATCCACCAAATCCGTAGAGAGTACGTCCTTGGCGTTTCAATGCGTACACGACGTCCATGGCTGTGACAGTCTTTCGTTTGGCATGCTCCGTGTACGTCACTGCATCACGGATGACATTCTCCAAGAATACCTTCAACACACCCCTCGTCTCTTCGTAAATCAGCCCGGAGATTCTCTTCACGCCACCACGGCGAGCCAACCTTCGGATTGCCGGCTTTGTGATTCCTTGGATGTTATCACGAAGAATCTTTCGGTGACGCTTAGCGCCTCCTTTCCCAAGACCTTTACCGCCTTTTCCACGTCCAGACATGTTTGGTTCAGAGATTGATTAGTCAAACTGTGTCTTTGGTTTTCTCGTTTCTACAAGTAGAATGTGTTTGTGTTATTCTGCCCCACCATTTCTATTTAAAACCACCTCGAAATTCTCACGACCTGTTAGCAGAATACCTTCAACAACCGCCCTTCTTCTTCTCCTTCCCAAACAAAACCAACAAGCTCCCTCTCCTTCCTCATGTCGTACAAGAAAGTAAAAAATTGGGAAGGAAATTGCGATGCATGTATTAGTTGTAAAGTTACACCATCGCTAACTCTCGGCACGATTCACTGCTCCGGCTACAGCAAGGAAATCATGCCTGTGAGGCGCCAAATTCATTCGCATTAGTTTGATTTTGTTTTGTTTTTTCTGCTTTCATAAAAAACGCCATCGTCATCTTCTCGAGTGAATCGTTTGTGTGCGGCTCACTTTGACCAATGAAAAGGAAGAGAGAAGGGCACGTGATCCCGGCCCGCTCCAGGGATGTTACAAAGCGGCGAGGCCGACGTCGACCTTCAATCAGATCGACTGACTATCCACTTGGAGAAACATCTCTAATCAACTGTAAGAATGGCTCGTACGAAGCAAACAGCTAGGAAATCGACAGGAGGAAAGGCACCTCGTAAGCAACTGGCGACGAAAGCTGCTCGCAAGAGCGCTCCAGCCACCGGAGGAGTGAAGAAGCCGCACAGGTACAGGCCAGGTACCGTGGCTCTGAGGGAAATCCGAAGATACCAGAAGTCAACTGAACTGCTCATCAGAAAGCTTCCCTTCCAACGTCTGGTGAGAGAAATCGCGCAGGACTTCAAGACTGACCTTCGTTTCCAAAGCTCAGCAGTGATGGCTCTGCAGGAGGCTTCTGAAGCATACCTTGTGGGACTTTTCGAGGACACGAACTTGTGCGCCATCCACGCCAAACGCGTAACCATCATGCCCAAAGACATCCAGTTGGCAAGGAGGATTCGCGGAGAGAGAGCCTAAGTGAGCAACGTAACGTCGTTGTCCGTGTCTGTCGTCAGTCGTCTTTTTACGACGTACGACAGACCACTGCTCTATTGGAAGTCTCTTCTAAATAAAACGGTTTTTTTAAAAACCACCAAATATCACCAAAGCTTTTAACCTTCCCACATTTGAATCTCAGCCACACATGATATTGAGTGCAGTGAGGTTTTTGCTGGCTTGCCTGCTAGATTTGCCGTGGTTTAACTAACTTGTATTACAAATAGGGCGCCCACTTACTTCCGCCTTCTCCGTGGCCAACAACCCCATTTCGTTTTCGATTTAGGCAAAGTGTGTTCTCATGACAAGTCTTTCTCTTTTCTGTCAGCTTTATTATCTTTAATATTGCACATTTGCAATACTTTTATGCACCTGAAGAAGACAAAAGTCCTTCTCCAAGGACCAGAGAAAGGATCCTCTACATTCCAATGGTTGATTCCCTTCCCTAGGGATAAGAATTACGAAATATTCGTTCTCCGAGGTGCAAGACTTCCACTCAAGTCATTTCCCTTGAGACAGTCCAAGGGAAGGTGTACAACAAACAACTGTATCAGATTAGCGAGTCTTTGTAGATAGGGAGGACTTGTACCAATTTCTAATTCATTGACTGAGTGAAGCTGACATGCTAGCAACTAAGGAAGCAAGGAAGCATATAATTATTATTATTTATTAAATGCCTCAGGATGGTTGAAGGGCTAAAATATCCCTTGGAAAAAGAGTATTTGAGAAGATACCCTCAGAAGCAAGATCTAATGAGGATAACGCTGAAGAGAGAAAAGCAGGTAAAAAACCTATGGTAATGGGCCAACAGGGGGAGAGAATAAGAATACAATACTTAATAAGAAAGAACTTAAACAGAACTGAAGGTGCAGCAAATACTTCCTCAATAAGAATGCTTTCTCCCTTGCATTGCATTACATGAATAATGCAATCATTTTTTCTATGCTAGCAATATTATAGCACATTAATGTGATCACTTTACAGATAACATTGATACTTGTAAATAGGAGCATGTAAAGAAGTTATACCTGGAGAGCGTCGTTGGTAGAAAAGACCAGACTTTAGGCCAAAAGAAGGATGATATTTATAAAGAATAACAATAAGACGTCTTTGACACAGGGTCATTCAGATGGTCAGCTAACTCAGATCAGCTGCGATCAAGAGCTGCCCTCTAACAAGGATGGTGGAACAAATGCTTACATATAGAAGTAAATAGGAGAGGCCATTAAAGCTATGAAAGATTGCAATCAATAAAAGTTCGACCAATGAAATCTTTCTCCCTCTAGACAGTGGGTTAGAAGTGATGACTGACATTGAAATATAAATAACACATTTACTATGAAAGAAATGCACTCATTTTCAGAGTGCACTATACACAGCCTTAGAAAACAACAGACCTGGGCCTTGGGAAGTACGAAAGCGTACACAGTCCTAAAAACCCAACAAGCACAATCGATAACCATATGCAGCACACCAGGGATGGTAAAAACTTCTATCAATACACCGCTATCATAATCAAAACCTTCTATAGTTAATGAGAAATGTGACGAGTAAGTTTTCTTTCATGTGCGGTAATGAGAGACAGTCGCCACTCACCAAACGAAAAAGGAGTGTGACCGTAAAAACATGAGATTGAGAGAGAAGCTAAGACTGGCATTGTGGTGGTTTTTAAAAAAACCGTTTCGTTGATTCTTACTGCACACAGTTGCGAACTGCTGCAGTACCAAGCATGGCCTGACACAGACAAACAGACACAGACAAACAGCTTATTATGCCTTCGTCTTGGGTGCTTTCTGTTCGGTCTTCTTGGGAAGGAGGACAGCTTGGATGTTGGGCAGAACGCCACCTTGAGCGATCGTCACACCACTCAACAGCTTGTTCAGCTCTTCGTCGTTCCTGATCGCCAGTTGCAAGTGGCGAGGAATGATCCTCGTCTTCTTGTTGTCTCTTGCAGCGTTGCCAGCCAACTCGAGAATCTCAGCAGAAAGATACTCGAGCACGGCTGCCAAATAGACCGGGGCACCGGAGCCAACTCTCTCCGCGTAACTCCCTTTCCTCAGCAGCCTGTGAATACGACCGACTGGGAACTGAAGTCCTGCCCTCGATGTCCTAGATCTCGCCTTCGCCTTGGCTTTACCTCCTTTTCCACGTCCAGACATGTTTATTGATGATAGATGATCGATAGAATACTAGTATTATTAGTTGTAATAGTAGTGATACTTGTGAAATCTAGTAAGCGCTTAACGCAAACTATACAATTATCTCTGCTTCCCCTCGGCTCGAAATTCGCCAATCAATCAATCCCAATCTCGATCTCAATCGATCCTTCGTTCATTCGATCGACCCGAATGACGCCATGGCAATGTGACAGTGCAAACGAGACTACATCGATTGGATCTCTCACGTGGTTCTCGATCCGACCCTTTCAGCTGTTATATATTCTGACGGCACCATCGACAGATCTACGAAGTGACGAGGTTACGAAGTTAGAGACGAAGTAAACACGATCAACATAATCATGTCTGACGCACCAAGCAAAGGAGGAAAGCAAGCCCCAAAAGTGGCAAAGAAGGGCGAGAAGAAGGCAGGAGTTGGAAAGAAAGGTGGAAAGGCTGCCGGTGGGAAGAAGAGGTCGAAGAAGAGACGCGAAAGCTACTCGATCTACATCTACAAAGTGCTGAAGCAGGTCCACCCGGATACCGGTGTCTCTAGCAAAGCAATGGGCATAATGAACTCGTTTGTGAACGACATCTTCGAGAGGATTGCCCAAGAAGCGTCTCGACTCGCACACTACAACAAGAAAGCGACGATCACATCGAGGGAGATTCAGACAGCCGTCAGACTTCTGCTGCCAGGAGAGCTTGCCAAGCACGCGGTGAGTGAAGGCACAAAGGCCGTCACCAAGTACACGAGCAGCAAGTAGATGCCGATGTCCACCATTACATTGCGTGTGGCTGGCTACTCGCGCTCGTGTACGTGTACGTGTACGTGTACGCAAGAGTGAGAATGCCATTCGTAGTGCAATCCGACACAAAAACAAACAGCTTTTTTAAAAGCTACCAAATCGACCATATTGCTATTGCCTCCTCAACTTCATCATTCCACACATGACTTGAAATGAATTGCCCTGAGCATTTCTAATGTCTACTCTCGTTGTTGGCTTCTACTTACATGTCTTGGTGTTGCAAATGCTATCGTTGTTGAGTCGTTGTGTTGCTGGCTTGTGGGAGATGATATCGATCTTTATTCGTGCTTACTACATTTCGGTTCTGTTTTACATTGATTCCCCTACCTCGATCAGAAGCAATGGCATAAAATTGAAACTATGGCTTTTCTCTTTCTATAAGCCGAATTTCCCCAAAGCATTCTGGGCTGAGCAAGTTGAGACGAATGAGAGGGGACCTTCTATATTTGCAGCCATCTTTCCCTCTTAATTTATGGTTTTCCTTTAATTTTCAGCACGAAGACTCTTTCGTTAAATCCTCCATTTCGATTTCCAAGAGGATTCGGGTCTGGACAAGCAGAGGGAGGGAGAGGCCTTTTGATTCGCAAGAACCATTTCCCTGGAGATTTCGCCCAATTAATCAATCAATTTTGCCAATTCCTGCAAATTTGCTACACCGACATTTCTACCAATGGACGGTTTTATCAAGTTACGAATAGGCCAATTTACAGTATGTAGCTCAAGGATACTAAAACATGTATTATTTCTTTCACCTTTTAATGTTCAGCGCAAAGACTCTTTTCATAAACCTGCGTAACACAGCTGTAGTTTAATCGCCTTCCTGAAAAGATAGAGTAGTTTATTTTTCATTGTTCAATATTTTTCATAAATGAAAAGTTCGGAAAGAAATTTTTCATCGTTATCATTACAAGGAGGTATTACTTTTAATAGCACTACGTTCCTTTTTCGTTACTTACTCACTCATTCATTATTTTCAAGAGAAATACCTGTAGTTGGGCCAGCAGAATACAAATTACCTATTATTATATGGATATGTATTTGCATCTTTAATTTATAAATGGACAGCCAGAGGACGCCCAGGACAGAGCGAAGTGGAGAGGGGAAATCCGCACCGGCCACCCCACCTGATGTGGGAATGAAGCCAGTAGATAAAGAAGAAGAAGAAACGAAAAAGAAGAGGAATTTATAAATCGAAATTAAGTTTCAATGATAATTATTTCCAAAAATGCCTTCTACAGCATGTGGAATGGGACTTTAAATTGAAGCGAATTCACGAATGTAGATAATTATCGATTATTCTTGTCCTTGCCAAATGCATTGCTACCATCTTGAGGGAGTGGGGGAAGGCGATGTTTAAGCAATGCGGGATGGTGTTTATTACTTAGTCGGTCAAGACTGTTATTGTTGACACCTCGCCCGGTAGGGGAGATCATGTTGCACAGGTGAACCCAGACCGTCATCAAACTACTGCGTGGAATAAAGAAACACTCAAAATTGGCACTTGGAATGTAAGAATATGTAATGTATCAAAATGGTAAATATGAAAATGTTAAGCAAGAAATGGAAAGACTACAAGTGTATATTCTAGGTATCAGTGAAACACATTGGAAAGGCTCTGGAAAAACTGTCAAAGAAGAACTAACAACCATCTACTCTGGAGGTTTTTTTTTTTTTTTAGTGGGTTATGTTGAGGAAAGGCCATGGTGCATGGTGACCTATACAAAGCCCCAACAAAGGAAGAAAGATGAAAGCGAGCAGCTAAGAGGATAGAGAGATAAGATCAAGTCTATTTACATGAGATTTGAAAGATGGCAAGTTGTAGGACTCAGGAAAGCAAGAAGAAGGCAAGACGTTCCATAAGTTGCATGTTCTTGGGATGAATGATGATTTGTGAGATAGAGTTCGTGGATTAGGCAGACTCATGAAAGAAGTGTGGCTATTTTCCTGGACAAATCTACAGAAAAGTCTATTTTTCGTTATTGGTGCCTCTCAAGTCGGATTCTGATTGTTAAACTTAGGGGAAAGCCTTTTGATATCCCAATAATTCAAGTCTATGCTCCGACTGCAGATAAATCAGACGAAGCGATTGATCAATTCTATGAACAACTAGAAGAAGCAAAACGGCATTTTAACTCACAAGGAATAATTTTCGTACTTGAAGACTTAATATGAATCGGCAAATATACAGTATGTAGCTTAAAGATACTTACTATAAAATCATAAGATAGCAAACGACTTCTCTTCTTCCTCAGCAGATTTTAGACGATTCCTTTACATAGGTGTTAAATCATTTAATAATTTTTAATTAATTTTGATGTAGTTACTCTCTAAATTTCACCCTTGTATGCCCGTTTATGTCATTTAGGCCAGCCTTGTGTAAATTGCCCGATCATAGCGTGGTTTGCATCATTGTGTTTAATATTTGTCGTGAGTAAAAAGTCTAAATATTGAAATTTTTATCACTACCATCATCATTACAGAACACCATTTTTATTACTATTATTACCTTTATTGTAGAAAATGTTTCATAGAGCTTGTGGAATGCAATATTTTTCTAAATTGTTTTCAAGTCTTTTTTCAACTAGCTCACACAATCGCCGATCTATCTATCATCAGAAAACATGTCTGGACGTGGAAGAGGAGGAAAATCTAATTATCAAATTTGAATTATCGATTATCGATTATTTATACTGTTTCCAACCTATAAGTGTTTTAAATCAGGCTTCAAGAAATTCGAGAAGAAGCAAAAATCAAAAATAAACTTCGTGACGTCACGGAAGTTGTAAGTCACGAGAATTTGTTAATGTCGGCATTTTAAACGACCTGAATTTGAAGGTGGCGTAAGTTTATCGCACATTGAATCCGTCATTATATCAATTGTCCGATGAATTCCCGTGAGAAAGACGAAAGACGGAGAAAATGATTTAGGTCACTAAGTACGCCTCCGAGAATTTTTCGAATTTTTCGAGCGAATTCTGAACTGGAAGACAAATTCTTAGCTCTTAAAAAGTAAAGGGGATAAAAAGTATCAGAAAAATTATTGCAGATTTGTATTCACCGAACTCGATCAATGTTGTTTCGAAAATAATATGTTTTCACTTAAGAGGCCATTTATTTGAAGTATATCTATGATGGTTTCAAATCGGTATGCGAGCATGTGACGCTTTGGCACTAGCGAACAAAGGAAACCGTCATTGGAAGTTTATTTTCTAAATCTTCAGTTAGGAAAGCCTTAAAGATGATCCCTTATAACACCATGTAAACCATTTGCGTAAAACAGTTTCGTATTACTTTCTCTCATATACTGCACTCTAAATAATCCAATTGGGAAAACCCGGAAAGAGAGCCCCCTTCTCCTTAGTTAATGGGCATCTTCAGTGAACATTTTTCACCTTAGAATGAGGTGCAATATACAGTAGTATCCTGATATTGAATCTGCATTTCTTCTTATGATATTTGCCACCGTTTTCCTTCGATAATCGTTTGAAATCAAACTTTACTGAAAAAAGCGAGAAAATACGAAAACATCGAGGCTACTTTGTGACATCAAACGGTACTTTACAGCATAGGCCTATCTCGATAATAAATCACTGGAATTGGTTATCTCGGCATTTTGAGCAACTTCGAATTGGAGGCGGCCTCAGTGTATTGGAAATTGAGTTAGCCACATTTTCACAATGCGATAAATTCTCATGAGCAAAACGGAAAAGACCGAGAAACGTTTTACGTCATGTTGACGTCACAAGGTAGACTAGGTCTACAAGAGTTCTTTTTGGAGCGAACTCTGAATTCGGAAAGGAATTTTAAGAGATGCTCCTTGCATTTTCAAAATGCGAAGCTATTGCTTTTGACTATTAAATGCGACTTGATTCCTTGTCTTTGCGCCACCTATAATTGTATGTAGGTACTCTACAGTAATCATATCCTACTGTTGCAGAGTGTGTACAGTATTCAATATCCGAGGTTTTTAAGTTGTTGCAGTTTGAATTCCAAGCAATCGCGGTTTATATTATAAGATTGAGTTGGAAAGGTATTAAAAAGATACGGAAAATTTGCAGAATTCATGCGAGGTGAAACTTTGGTTGCAAGTTTTAAGTTAAGATGAAGAAGTGTTTAATTAATTCTGAACATGTGGGCCTAATCCTTTAAGAGGGACAATGGCACCACAAATTGTTATTGAATGCAAAAATTGGAGAGCTTCTGGGGTGATTCCGGTAAGGAAAGGCAATAATGGGGCGGAGGGTGACATGAATGGCAGAAGAGGGCACCAGGGGAATATTAAAGTAGAAGGATGGAATAGGGAACCAATCTCTAACTCCAAGCCAGAAGGACAGGCCACGCATAACACCTACTGCGCTTTGAGAGTCGCTTCTCCTGGAAATATTTCCAAATGCAAACTATGGCCTCTTATTATTATTGTATTGTTGTACATAAGCAGTAATTTTAATCAAATTTGAGTCAGTCTTATTATGACGTAGATAAAGAAATAGAGGTTATTAAATTGAGTTGAACTTAACTGAATTAGATGTGGAGTACTGTTGCAGAATGCCGACGGTATGCATGGAATACTAGGTGTCAAGGATTTTGCAGTTGTACATCAAAGCTATGACACTTTATTGGGTCATTTTCGAACGGTATCAAAAGAAATCGATCAAGTAGCGGAAGTTAACCAAGGAGAAGCTCTGTTTGCAAGCGTTACGTTAAAATGGCAGTGCTGAACCAAGGAAGATGGAAAGGGTTACCTAGTAAATTAGATTATTAGTAAATTAGCAAAGGATAGAAAAGAGAACTAGTCTCTTACTCCAGGACACTAGCACCAATCGCCCCTGCCAACAACTCTTCCAACAGAGATGAGCATTCTCAAAAGAAATTTAGAAAACAGGCAGCAGATAATGAATCATGTGCAATATGAAGCAAAAGGTGGAACAGTTTTCGGTGTGAGTGGTAGCTTTTAAAAAAGCTGTTTTAATTGTACCATGCAGCCAGCTCAACTGACCCAGCCAGTCAAAGTCAAGCAAAGCGAGTTTATCCACCAAATCCGTAGAGAGTACGTCCTTGGCGTTTCAATGCGTACACGACGTCCATGGCTGTGACAGTCTTTCGTTTGGCATGCTCCGTGTACGTCACTGCATCACGGATGACATTCTCCAAGAATACCTTCAACACACCCCTCGTCTCTTCGTAAATCAGCCCGGAGATTCTCTTCACGCCACCACGGCGAGCCAACCTTCGGATTGCCGGCTTTGTGATTCCTTGGATGTTATCACGAAGAATCTTTCGGTGACGCTTAGCGCCTCCTTTCCCAAGACCTTTACCGCCTTTTCCACGTCCAGACATGTTTAGTTCAGAGATTGATTAGTCAAACTGTGTCTTTGGCTTTCTCGTTTCTACAAGTAGAATGTGTTTAAGTTTACCTGCCCCACCATATCTGTTTAAAAAGACCTCGAAATTCTCACGACCTGTTAGCAGAATACCTTCAACAACCGCCCATTTTTCGTCTCCATCCCAAACCAAACCAACCAGATCCCTCTCCTTCCTCATGTCGCACAAGTAAATAAAGAATTGGGAAGGAAATTGCGATGCATGTACCGGTTGTGCAGTTACACCATCGCTAACTCTCGGCACGATTCACTGCTCCGGCCACAGCAAGGAAATCATGCCTGTGAGGCGCCAAATTCATTCGCATTAGATTGATTTAGTTTTGTTTTTTCTGCTTTCATAAAAAACGCCATCGTCATCTTCTCGAGTGAATCGTTTGTGTGCGGCTCACTTTGACCAATGAAAAGGAAGAGAGTAGGGCACGTGATCCCGGCCCGCTCAAGGGATGTTACAAAGCGGCGAGGCCGACGTCGACCTTCAATCAGATCAACTGACTGTCCACTTGGAGAAACATCTTTAATCAACTGTAAGAATGGCTCGTACGAAGCAAACAGCTAGGAAATCGACAGGAGGAAAGGCACCTCGTAAGCAACTGGCGACGAAAGCTGCTCGCAAGAGCGCTCCAGCCACCGGAGGAGTGAAGAAGCCGCACAGGTACAGGCCAGGTACCGTGGCTCTGAGGGAAATCCGAAGATACCAGAAGTCAACTGAACTGCTCATCAGAAAGCTTCCCTTCCAACGTCTGGTGAGAGAAATCGCCCAGGACTTCAAGACTGACCTTCGTTTCCAAAGCTCAGCAGTGATGGCTCTGCAGGAGGCTTCTGAAGCATACCTTGTGGGACTTTTCGAGGACACGAACTTGTGCGCCATCCACGCCAAACGCGTAACCATCATGCCCAAAGACATCCAGTTGGCAAGGAGGATTCGCGGAGAGAGAGCCTAAGTGAGCAACGTAACGTCGTTGTCTGTCGTCTTTTTACGACGTACGATACACCACTGCTTCTTCCTCTAAATAAAACGGTTTTTTTAAAAACCACCAAATATCACCAAAGCTTTTCACCTTCCCACATTTGAATCTCAGCCACACATGATATAGGAGGTGCTACGTACTGTTAGGGTCCATGAACTCTACAGTACTATGATTTCGTTTCCCGCTTGCTTGCTAGTATTTACCATGGTGTAACTAAAATGCATGAGAAATAGGGCATTATTATGGAAATGAGTGCACACACTTACTTCTGCCTTCTCTCATGGCCAGCAATTCACTTTCCTCTATCATGAGATGTAGCCGTCTTTTCAAATATCATGAGGTGTGTTATCATGTCAAACCCTTCTTTTCTCTGTCAGTAAGCTTCCAGTTGATCCAATGGTGATGAATAAATTTTACTGATTCACATTTGCTTTTATATCACTGAAGGAAACATTCCCAACTGTTGATTCCATTCCCTGGGGAGAAGAACTATAAAATATTCATTCTCCGAGGTGCAAAACTTTCACGCTCTGGTCATTTTCCTTGAGAGTCCCTTGGGAAGTTGTACAACTTTAAACTATTCCAACGATTCCATATTCTTTTTAGGTAGGGAGCACTTGTACCAATTTCTGATTTATTGACCGACTGAAGTTGACAAATGCTAGCAGCTAAGGAAGCAAGCAAGCATGTAATTCTTTTTATTTATTAAATGCCTCAGGCTGGTCACAGGGCTAAAATGTCACTTGGAAAGAGAGTATTTGAGAAGGTACCCTCAGAAGCAAGATCTAATAAGGATAACAATGAAGAGAGAAAAGCAGGTAAAAAGCCTGTGGAAATGGGCCAACAGGGGGAGAGAAGATGAATTGCAGTGCCCCTCGCTGCACCACTGGAAAATAAACAAAAGCTGGTCTTTGGCAAGCCTGAAATGCCTTCGCTGAAGATAGAATAAGAATGGTAGAGCCAGTTGAGGTAGAATAGCAGCCAAAACGCTATTTCATTCTGCAACAATACCTAATAAGAAAGAACTATATAGAAATGGGGGTACAACAAATACTTCTTCAACAAGAATGAATGCTTTCTCCCTTGCATTGCATTACATGAATAACGGAATCATTTTTTCTATGCCAGCAATTTTCTGGCACATTATTGTGATCATTATATGAATATACTGATACTTGATCACTTTATACTGATACTTGATCACTTTATAGATAACATTTATACTTGTAAATAGGAGCATGTAAACAAGTTATACCGAGAGTGATGCTGGTAGAGAAGATGAGAATCCACTGCAATAACTAATTGTTACCTAACCCTAACAACCCCTGAATTGGGCTTTCCTACCCGTTGCATCTTTGCAGCATTTTGTTACTCAATAGACGTACGGGCCTTGGGAAGTACGTACACATTCCAAAACACTACATTCCCAACAAATACCATCGATAACCATATGCAGTACACTAGGGGTGGTAAAAACCTTCACTGATACACTGCTAATATAATGAACACCCTCAATAGTCCTATGTGAAACGTGTAGACAAAGTTTTCTTTCATGTGCGGTAATGAGACAGTCACCATTCAAAAACGAAAAAGGAGTGTGACCGTAAAAACATGAGATTGAGAGAGAAGCTAAGACTGGCATTGTGGTGGTTTTAAAAAAAACCGTTTCGTTGATTCTTACTGCACACAGTTGCGAACTGCTGCAGTACCAAGCATGGCCTGACACAGACAAACAGACACAGACAAACAGCTTATTATGCCTTCGTCTTGGGTGCTTTCTGTTCGGTCTTCTTGGGAAGGAGGACAGCTTGGATGTTGGGCAGAACGCCACCTTGAGCGATCGTCACACCACTCAACAGCTTGTTCAGCTCTTCGTCGTTCCTGATCGCCAGTTGCAAGTGGCGAGGAATGATCCTCGTCTTCTTGTTGTCTCTTGCAGCGTTGCCAGCCAACTCGAGAATCTCAGCAGAAAGATACTCGAGCACGGCTGCCAAATAGACCGGGGCACCGGAGCCAACTCTCTCCGCGTAACTCCCTTTCCTCAGCAGCCTGTGAATACGACCGACTGGGAACTGAAGTCCTGCCCTCGATGTCCTAGATCTCGCCTTCGCCTTGGCTTTACCTCCTTTTCCACGTCCAGACATGTTTATTGATGATAGATGATCGATAGAATACTAGTATTATTAGTTGTAATAGTAGTGATACTTGTGAAATCTAGTAAGCGCTTAACGCAAACTATACAATTATCTCTGCTTCCCCTCGGCTCGAAATTCGCCAATCAATCAATCCCAATCTCGATCTCAATCGATCCTTCGTTCATTCGATCGACCCGAATGACGCCATGGCAATGTGACAGTGCAAACAAGACTACTTCGATCGGATTTCTCACGTGGTTTTTGATCCGACTCTTTCACTTCTAATAAATTCTGACGGCACCATTGACAGATCTACGAAGTGACGAGGTTACGAAGTTAGAGACGAAGTAAAACACGATCAACATAATCATGTCTGACGCACCAAGCAAAGGAGGAAAGCAAGCCCCAAAAGTGGCAAAGAAGGGCGAGAAGAAGGCAGGAGTTGGAAAGAAAGGTGGAAAGGCTGCCGGTGGGAAGAAGAGGTCGAAGAAGAGACGCGAAAGCTACTCGATCTACATCTACAAAGTGCTGAAGCAGGTCCACCCGGATACCGGTGTCTCTAGCAAAGCAATGGGCATAATGAACTCGTTTGTGAACGACATCTTCGAGAGGATTGCCCAAGAAGCGTCTCGACTCGCACACTACAACAAGAAAGCGACGATCACATCGAGGGAGATTCAGACAGCCGTCAGACTTCTGCTGCCAGGAGAGCTTGCCAAGCACGCGGTGAGTGAAGGCACAAAGGCCGTCACCAAGTACACGAGCAGCAAGTAGATGCCGATGTCCACCATTACATTGCGTGTGGCTGGCTACTCGCGCTCGTGTACGTGTACGTGTACGTGTACGCAAGAGTGAGAATGCCATTCGTAGTGCAATCCGACACAAAAACAAACAGCTTTTTTAAAAGCTACCAAATCGACCATATTGCTATTGCCTCCTCAACTTCATCATTCCACACATGACTTGAAATGAATTGCCCTGAGCATTTCTAATGTCTACTCTCGTTGTTGGCTTCTACTTACATGTCTTGGTGTTGCAAATGCTATCGTTGTTGAGTCGTTGTGTTGCTGGCTTGTGGGAGATGATATCGATCTTTATTCGTGCTTACTACATTTCGGTTCTGTTTTACATTGATTCCCCTACCTCGATCAGAAGCAATGGCATAAAATTGAAACTATGGCTTTTCTCTTTCTATAAGCCGAATTTCCCCAAAGCATTCTGGGCTGAGCAAGTTGAGACGAATGAGAGGGGACCTTCTATATTTGCAGCCATCTTTCCCTCTTAATTTATGGTTTTCCTTTAATTTTCAGCACGAAGACTCTTTCGTTAAATCCTCCATTTCGATTTCCAAGAGGATTCGGGTCTGGACAAGCAGAGGGAGGGAGAGGCCTTTTGATTCGCAAGAACCATTTCCCTGGAGATTTCGCCCAATTAATCAATCAATTTTGCCAATTCCTGCAAATTTGCTACACCGACATTTCTACCAATGGACGGTTTTATCAAGTTACGAATAGGCCAATTTACAGTATGTAGCTCAAGGATACTAAAACATGTATTATTTCTTTCACCTTTTAATGTTCAGCGCAAAGACTCTTTTCATAAACCTGCGTAACACAGCTGTAGTTTAATCGCCTTCCTGAAAAGATAGAGTAGTTTATTTTTCATTGTTCAATATTTTTCATAAATGAAAAGTTCGGAAAGAAATTTTTCATCGTTATCATTACAAGGAGGTATTACTTTTAATAGCACTACGTTCCTTTTTCGTTACTTACTCACTCATTCATTATTTTCAAGAGAAATACCTGGAGTTGGGCCAGCAGAATACAAATTACCTATTATTATATGGATATGTATTTGCATCTTTAATTTATAAATGGACAGCCAGAGGACGCCCAGGACAGAGCGAAGTGGAGAGGGGAAATCCGCACCGGCCACCCCACCTGATGTGGGAATGAAGCCAGTAGATAAAGAAGAAGAAGAAACGAAAAAGAAGAGGAATTTATAAATCGAAATTAAGTTTCAATGATAATTATTTCCAAAAATGCCTTCTACAGCATGTGGAATGGGACTTTAAATTGAAGCGAATTCACGAATGTAGATAATTATCGATTATTCTTGTCCTTGCCAAATGCATTGCTACCATCTTGAGGGAGTGGGGGAAGGCGATGTTTAAGCAATGCGGGATGGTGTTTATTACTTAGTCGGTCAAGACTGTTATTGTTGACACCTCGCCCGGTAGGGGAGATCATGTTGCACAGGTGAACCCAGACCGTCATCAAACTACTGCGTGGAATAAAGAAACACTCAAAATTGGCACTTGGAATGTAAGAATATGTAATGTATCAAAATGGTAAATATGAAAATGTTAAGCAAGAAATGGAAAGACTACAAGTGTATATTCTAGGTATCAGTGAAACACATTGGAAAGGCTCTGGAAAAACTGTCAAAGAAGAACTAACAACCATCTACTCTGGAGGTTTTTTTTTTTTTTTAGTGGGTTATGTTGAGGAAAGGCCATGGTGCATGGTGACCTATACAAAGCCCCAACAAAGGAAGAAAGATGAAAGCGAGCAGCTAAGAGGATAGAGAGATAAGATCAAGTCTATTTACATGAGATTTGAAAGATGGCAAGTTGTAGGACTCAGGAAAGCAAGAAGAAGGCAAGACGTTCCATAAGTTGCATGTTCTTGGGATGAATGATGATTTGTGAGATAGAGTTCGTGGATTAGGCAGACTCATGAAAGAAGTGTGGCTATTTTCCTGGACAAATCTACAGAAAAGTCTATTTTTCGTTATTGGTGCCTCTCAAGTCGGATTCTGATTGTTAAACTTAGGGGAAAGCCTTTTGATATCCCAATAATTCAAGTCTATGCTCCGACTGCAGATAAATCAGACGAAGCGATTGATCAATTCTATGAACAACTAGAAGAAGCAAAACGGCATTTTAACTCACAAGGAATAATTTTCGTACTTGAAGACTTAATATGAATCGGCAAATATACAGTATGTAGCTTAAAGATACTTACTATAAAATCATAAGATAGCAAACGACTTCTCTTCTTCCTCAGCAGATTTTAGACGATTCCTTTACATAGGTGTTAAATCATTTAATAATTTTTAATTAATTTTGATGTAGTTACTCTCTAAATTTCACCCTTGTATGCCCGTTTATGTCATTTAGGCCAGCCTTGTGTAAATTGCCCGATCATAGCGTGGTTTGCATCATTGTGTTTAATATTTGTCGTGAGTAAAAAGTCTAAATATTGAAATTTTTATCACTACCATCATCATTACAGAACACCATTTTTATTACTATTATTACCTTTATTGTAGAAAATGTTTCATAGAGCTTGTGGAATGCAATATTTTTCTAAATTGTTTTCAAGTCTTTTTTCAACTAGCTCACACAATCGCCGATCTATCTATCATCAGAAAACATGTCTGGACGTGGAAGAGGAGGAAAATCTAATTATCAAATTTGAATTATCGATTATCGATTATTTATACTGTTTCCAACCTATAAGTGTTTTAAATCAGGCTTCAAGAAATTCGAGAAGAAGCAAAAATCAAAAATAAACTTCGTGACGTCACGGAAGTTGTAAGTCACGAGAATTTGTTAATGTCGGCATTTTAAACGACCTGAATTTGAAGGTGGCGTAAGTTTATCGCACATTGAATCCGTCATTATATCAATTGTCCGATGAATTCCCGTGAGAAAGACGAAAGACGGAGAAAATGATTTAGGTCACTAAGTACGCCTCCGAGAATTTTTCGAATTTTTCGAGCGAATTCTGAACTGGAAGACAAATTCTTAGCTCTTAAAAAGTAAAGGGGATAAAAAGTATCAGAAAAATTATTGCAGATTTGTATTCACCGAACTCGATCAATGTTGTTTCGAAAATAATATGTTTTCACTTAAGAGGCCATTTATTTGAAGTATATCTATGATGGTTTCAAATCGGTATGCGAGCATGTGACGCTTTGGCACTAGCGAACAAAGGAAACCGTCATTGGAAGTTTATTTTCTAAATCTTCAGTTAGGAAAGCCTTAAAGATGATCCCTTATAACACCATGTAAACCATTTGCGTAAAACAGTTTCGTATTACTTTCTCTCATATACTGCACTCTAAATAATCCAATTGGGAAAACCCGGAAAGAGAGCCCCCTTCTCCTTAGTTAATGGGCATCTTCAGTGAACATTTTTCACCTTAGAATGAGGTGCAATATACAGTAGTATCCTGATATTGAATCTGCATTTCTTCTTATGATATTTGCCACCGTTTTCCTTCGATAATCGTTTGAAATCAAACTTTACTGAAAAAAGCGAGAAAATACGAAAACATCGAGGCTACTTTGTGACATCAAACGGTACTTTACAGCATAGGCCTATCTCGATAATAAATCACTGGAATTGGTTATCTCGGCATTTTGAGCAACTTCGAATTGGAGGCGGCCTCAGTGTATTGGAAATTGAGTTAGCCACATTTTCACAATGCGATAAATTCTCATGAGCAAAACGGAAAAGACCGAGAAACGTTTTACGTCATGTTGACGTCACAAGGTAGACTAGGTCTACAAGAGTTCTTTTTGGAGCGAACTCTGAATTCGGAAAGGAATTTTAAGAGATGCTCCTTGCATTTTCAAAATGCGAAGCTATTGCTTTTGACTATTAAATGCGACTTGATTCCTTGTCTTTGCGCCACCTATAATTGTATGTAGGTACTCTACAGTAATCATATCCTACTGTTGCAGAGTGTGTACAGTATTCAATATCCGAGGTTTTTAAGTTGTTGCAGTTTGAATTCCAAGCAATCGCGGTTTATATTATAAGATTGAGTTGGAAAGGTATTAAAAAGATACGGAAAATTTGCAGAATTCATGCGAGGTGAAACTTTGGTTGCAAGTTTTAAGTTAAGATGAAGAAGTGTTTAATTAATTCTGAACATGTGGGCCTAATCCTTTAAGAGGGACAATGGCACCACAAATTGTTATTGAATGCAAAAATTGGAGAGCTTCTGGGGTGATTCCGGTAAGGAAAGGCAATAATGGGGCGGAGGGTGACATGAATGGCAGAAGAGGGCACCAGGGGAATATTAAAGTAGAAGGATGGAATAGGGAACCAATCTCTAACTCCAAGCCAGAAGGACAGGCCACGCATAACACCTACTGCGCTTTGAGAGTCGCTTCTCCTGGAAATATTTCCAAATGCAAACTATGGCCTCTTATTATTATTGTATTGTTGTACATAAGCAGTAATTTTAATCAAATTTGAGTCAGTCTTATTATGACGTAGATAAAGAAATAGAGGTTATTAAATTGAGTTGAACTTAACTGAATTAGATGTGGAGTACTGTTGCAGAATGCCGACGGTATGCATGGAATACTAGGTGTCAAGGATTTTGCAGTTGTACATCAAAGCTATGACACTTTATTGGGTCATTTTCGAACGGTATCAAAAGAAATCGATCAAGTAGCGGAAGTTAACCAAGGAGAAGCTCTGTTTGCAAGCGTTACGTTAAAATGGCAGTGCTGAACCAAGGAAGATGGAAAGGGTTACCTAGTAAATTAGATTATTAGTAAATTAGCAAAGGATAGAAAAGAGAACTAGTCTCTTACTCCAGGACACTAGCACCAATCGCCCCTGCCAACAACTCTTCCAACAGAGATGAGCATTCTCAAAAGAAATTTAGAAAACAGGCAGCAGATAATGAATCATGTGCAATATGAAGCAAAAGGTGGAACAGTTTTCGGTGTGAGTGGTAGCTTTTAAAAAAGCTGTTTTAATTGTACCATGCAGCCAGCTCAACTGACCCAGCCAGTCAAAGTCAAGCAAAGCGAGTTTATCCACCAAATCCGTAGAGAGTACGTCCTTGGCGTTTCAATGCGTACACGACGTCCATGGCTGTGACAGTCTTTCGTTTGGCATGCTCCGTGTACGTCACTGCATCACGGATGACATTCTCCAAGAATACCTTCAACACACCCCTCGTCTCTTCGTAAATCAGCCCGGAGATTCTCTTCACGCCACCACGGCGAGCCAACCTTCGGATTGCCGGCTTTGTGATTCCTTGGATGTTATCACGAAGAATCTTTCGGTGACGCTTAGCGCCTCCTTTCCCAAGACCTTTACCGCCTTTTCCACGTCCAGACATGTTTAGTTCAGAGATTGATTAGTCAAACTGTGTCTTTGGCTTTCTCGTTTCTACAAGTAGAATGTGTTTAAGTTTACCTGCCCCACCATATCTGTTTAAAAAGACCTCGAAATTCTCACGACCTGTTAGCAGAATACCTTCAACAACCGCCCATTTTTCGTCTCCATCCCAAACCAAACCAACCAGATCCCTCTCCTTCCTCATGTCGCACAAGTAAATAAAGAATTGGGAAGGAAATTGCGATGCATGTACCGGTTGTGCAGTTACACCATCGCTAACTCTCGGCACGATTCACTGCTCCGGCCACAGCAAGGAAATCATGCCTGTGAGGCGCCAAATTCATTCGCATTAGATTGATTTAGTTTTGTTTTTTCTGCTTTCATAAAAAACGCCATCGTCATCTTCTCGAGTGAATCGTTTGTGTGCGGCTCACTTTGACCAATGAAAAGGAAGAGAGTAGGGCACGTGATCCCGGCCCGCTCAAGGGATGTTACAAAGCGGCGAGGCCGACGTCGACCTTCAATCAGATCAACTGACTGTCCACTTGGAGAAACATCTTTAATCAACTGTAAGAATGGCTCGTACGAAGCAAACAGCTAGGAAATCGACAGGAGGAAAGGCACCTCGTAAGCAACTGGCGACGAAAGCTGCTCGCAAGAGCGCTCCAGCCACCGGAGGAGTGAAGAAGCCGCACAGGTACAGGCCAGGTACCGTGGCTCTGAGGGAAATCCGAAGATACCAGAAGTCAACTGAACTGCTCATCAGAAAGCTTCCCTTCCAACGTCTGGTGAGAGAAATCGCCCAGGACTTCAAGACTGACCTTCGTTTCCAAAGCTCAGCAGTGATGGCTCTGCAGGAGGCTTCTGAAGCATACCTTGTGGGACTTTTCGAGGACACGAACTTGTGCGCCATCCACGCCAAACGCGTAACCATCATGCCCAAAGACATCCAGTTGGCAAGGAGGATTCGCGGAGAGAGAGCCTAAGTGAGCAACGTAACGTCGTTGTCTGTCGTCTTTTTACGACGTACGATACACCACTGCTTCTTCCTCTAAATAAAACGGTTTTTATAAAAACCACCAAATATCACCAAAGCTTTTCACCTTCCCACATTTGAATCTCAGCCACACATGATATAGGAGGTGCTACGTACTGTTAGGGTCCATGAACTCTACAGTACTATGATTTCGTTTCCCGCTTGCTTGCTAGTATTTACCATGGTGTAACTAAAATGCATGAGAAATAGGGCATTATTATGGAAATGAGTGCACACACTTACTTCTGCCTTCTCTCATGGCCAGCAATTCACTTTCCTCTATCATGAGATGTAGCCGTCTTTTCAAATATCATGAGGTGTGTTATCATGTCAAACCCTTCTTTTCTCTGTCAGTAAGCTTCCAGTTGATCCAATGGTGATGAATAAATTTTACTGATTCACATTTGCTTTTATATCACTGAAGGAAACATTCCCAACTGTTGATTCCATTCCCTGGGGAGAAGAACTATAAAATATTCATTCTCCGAGGTGCAAAACTTTCACGCTCTGGTCATTTTCCTTGAGAGTCCCTTGGGAAGTTGTACAACTTTAAACTATTCCAACGATTCCATATTCTTTTTAGGTAGGGAGCACTTGTACCAATTTCTGATTTATTGACCGACTGAAGTTGACAAATGCTAGCAGCTAAGGAAGCAAGCAAGCATGTAATTCTTTTTATTTATTAAATGCCTCAGGCTGGTCACAGGGCTAAAATGTCACTTGGAAAGAGAGTATTTGAGAAGGTACCCTCAGAAGCAAGATCTAATAAGGATAACAATGAAGAGAGAAAAGCAGGTAAAAAGCCTGTGGAAATGGGCCAACAGGGGGAGAGAAGATGAATTGCAGTGCCCCTCGCTGCACCACTGGAAAATAAACAAAAGCTGGTCTTTGGCAAGCCTGAAATGCCTTCGCTGAAGATAGAATAAGAATGGTAGAGCCAGTTGAGGTAGAATAGCAGCCAAAACGCTATTTCATTCTGCAACAATACCTAATAAGAAAGAACTATATAGAAATGGGGGTACAACAAATACTTCTTCAACAAGAATGAATGCTTTCTCCCTTGCATTGCATTACATGAATAACGGAATCATTTTTTCTATGCCAGCAATTTTCTGGCACATTATTGTGATCATTATATGAATATACTGATACTTGATCACTTTATACTGATACTTGATCACTTTATAGATAACATTTATACTTGTAAATAGGAGCATGTAAACAAGTTATACCGAGAGTGATGCTGGTAGAGAAGATGAGAATCCACTGCAATAACTAATTGTTACCTAACCCTAACAACCCCTGAATTGGGCTTTCCTACCCGTTGCATCTTTGCAGCATTTTGTTACTCAATAGACGTACGGGCCTTGGGAAGTACGTACACATTCCAAAACACTACATTCCCAACAAATACCATCGATAACCATATGCAGTACACTAGGGGTGGTAAAAACCTTCACTGATACACTGCTAATATAATGAACACCCTCAATAGTCCTATGTGAAACGTGTAGACAAAGTTTTCTTTCATGTGCGGTAATGAGACAGTCACCATTCAAAAACGAAAAAGGAGTGTGACCGTAAAAACATGAGATTGAGAGAGAAGCTAAGACTGGCATTGTGGTGGTTTTAAAAAAAACCGTTTCGTTGATTCTTACTGCACACAGTTGCGAACTGCTGCAGTACCAAGCATGGCCTGACACAGACAAACAGACACAGACAAACAGCTTATTATGCCTTCGTCTTGGGTGCTTTCTGTTCGGTCTTCTTGGGAAGGAGGACAGCTTGGATGTTGGGCAGAACGCCACCTTGAGCGATCGTCACACCACTCAACAGCTTGTTCAGCTCTTCGTCGTTCCTGATCGCCAGTTGCAAGTGGCGAGGAATGATCCTCGTCTTCTTGTTGTCTCTTGCAGCGTTGCCAGCCAACTCGAGAATCTCAGCAGAAAGATACTCGAGCACGGCTGCCAAATAGACCGGGGCACCGGAGCCAACTCTCTCCGCGTAACTCCCTTTCCTCAGCAGCCTGTGAATACGACCGACTGGGAACTGAAGTCCTGCCCTCGATGTCCTAGATCTCGCCTTCGCCTTCGCTTTTCCTCCTTTTCCACGTCCAGACATGTTTATTGATGATAGATGATTGATCGAATACTAGTAGTATCAGTAGTAATAGTAGTGTTACTTGTGAAATCTTGTAAGAGCTTAACGCAAACTATACAATTATCTCTGCTTCCCCTCGGCTCGAAATTCGCCAATCAATCAATCCCAATCTCGATCCCAATCGATCCTTCGTTCATTCGATCGACCCGAATGAGGCTGACTGACGCCATGGCAATGGGAAAGTGCAAACAAGACTACTTCGATCGGATTTCTCACGTGGTTTTTGATCCGACTCTTTCACTTCTAATAAATTCTGACGGCACCATTGACAGATCTACGAAGTGACGAGGTTACGAAGTTAGAGACGAAGTAAAACACGATCAACATAATCATGTCTGACGCACCAAGCAAAGGAGGAAAGCAAGCCCCAAAAGTGGCAAAGAAGGGCGAGAAGAAGGCAGGAGTTGGAAAGAAAGGTGGAAAGGCTGCCGGTGGGAAGAAGAGGTCGAAGAAGAGACGCGAAAGCTACTCGATCTACATCTACAAAGTGCTGAAGCAGGTCCACCCGGATACCGGTGTCTCTAGCAAAGCAATGGGCATAATGAACTCGTTTGTGAACGACATCTTCGAGAGGATTGCCCAAGAAGCGTCTCGACTCGCACACTACAACAAGAAAGCGACGATCACATCGAGGGAGATTCAGACAGCCGTCAGACTTCTGCTGCCAGGAGAGCTTGCCAAGCACGCGGTGAGTGAAGGCACAAAGGCCGTCACCAAGTACACGAGCAGCAAGTAGATGCCGATGTCCACCATTACATTGCGTGTGGCTGGCTACTCGCGCTCGTGTACGTTTACGTGTACGCAAGAGTGAGAATGCCATTCGTAGTGCAATCCGACACATAAACAAACAGCTTTTTTAAAAGCTACCAAATCGACCATATTGCTATTGCCTCCTCAACTTCATCATTCCACACATGACTTGAAATGAATTGGCTTCTCGTTGTTGAGTTATTGAATTGCTGGCTTTTCACGTACGCTTCTTCCTTCCCTAGTGGAGACGTTGTTTCCGTGTTTGTTAGGAAGGTAAATCCTCCATTGGACTTCCAAGAGGATTCGGGTCTGGGCAAGCAGACTGGTTAGGGTTAGGGAGCGAGAATTTTTGATTCGCAAGCAATTCCCTAGAGATTTCGCCCAATTTAACAATCAATGTTGCGAGTTCCTCCAAATGCTGAATTGCTGGCTTGTGGGAGATGATGTCGATCTTTAGTCGTGCTTACCCTCTTTACTAAATTTCGGTGCTTACTATATTTCGATTCTGTTGTTCATTGATTCCCCTACCCATCAATCAGAAGCAATGGCATTAAATTGAAACTGGCTTTTCTCTTTCGTTAAGCCGAATTTCCCCAAAGCATTCTGAGCTGAGCAAGTTGAGGGGACCTTCTTTATTTGCAGCCATCTTTCTTTCTTAATTTATGGTTTCCTTTTAATTTTCAGCACAAAGACTCTTTTCACTGTTCGTCAGGAAGGAAGACTCTTTCGTTAAATCCTCTATTCGACTCCCAAGAGGATTCGGTTCTGGGCAAGCAGAGGGAGGGAGGCTTTTTGATTTGCAAGAACCATTTCCCAAGAGATTTCGCCCAATTAATCAATCAATGTTGCCAATTCCTGCAAATTTGCTACACTGACATTTCTACCAATGTACGGTTTTGTCAAGTTACGAAAAGGCCAATTTACAGTATATAGCTCAAGGATAATATAACATGTATTACTTCTTTCACCTTTTAAAGTTCAGCACAAAGATTCTTTCATAAACCTGCGTAACACAGCTTCAGTTTAATCGCCTTTCTGAAAAGATAAGAGTAGTTTACTTTTCATTGTTCAATATTTTTCATAAATGAAGAGTTCGGAAAGAAATTTTTCATCATAATTACAAGGTGATATTACTATTACTAGCACTACGTTCCTTTTTCGTTACTTACTAACTAACTCATTCATTTTTTCAAGAGAAATACCTGTAGTTGGGCCAGCAGAATACAAATTACCTATTATTAGATAGATATGTATTTGCATGTTTAATCTATAAATGGACAGCCAGAGGACGCCCAGGACAGAGCGAAGTGGAGAGGGGCAATCCGCACCGGCCACCCCACCTGATTAGGGAATGAAGCCAGTAGAAGAAGAACAAAAGAAAAAGAAGAAGAGGAATTTATGAATCCAAATTAAGTTTCAAAGATAATTATTTCCAAAAATGCCTTCTAGAGCTTGTGGAATGGGACATTCAACTGAAGCGAATTGACGAGTGTAGATTATTATCGATTATTTTTGTTCTTGCCAAAAGCATTGCTATCATCTTGAGGGAGGGGGGGAGGCGATGTTCACACAATGCGGGATGGTCTTTATAACTTAGTCGGTCAAGACTGTTATTGTTGACACCTCGCCCGGTAGGGGAGATCATGCTGCACAGGTGAACCCAGACCGTCATCAAACTAATGTGCGGAATACAGAAACACTCAAAATTGGCCCTTGGAATGTAAGAAAAATGTATCAAAATGGTAAATATGAAAATGTTAAGCAAGAAATGGAGAGACCACAAGTGAATATTCTAGGTATCAGTTAAGGACATTGGAAAGGCTCTGGAAAAATTGTCAAAGAAGAATAAACAACTATCTACTCTGGGGGTGAGACTCATGAAAGAAGTGTGGCTATTTTCCTGGAAAAATCTACAGCAAAGTCCATTATTCGTTATTGGTGCCTCTCAAATCGGATTGCGATTGATAAACTTAGGGGAAAGCCTTTTGATATCGCAATAATTCAAGTCTATGCTCCGACTGCAGATAAATCAGACGAAGAGATTGATCAATTCTATGAACAACTAGAAGAAGCAAAAATTAAGTGTAAATCACAAGAAAGAATTTTCGTACTTGGAGACTTGATATGAATCGGAAAATATATACACTATGCAGCTTAAAGATCCATACTATAACATAACAAGACAGTAAAAGATTTATCTTCTTCCTCAATTGAGTTTAGACGATTCCTTTTCATAGGTGCTAAATCATTTCATCATTAAATCATTTTTAATCAACTTTGATGTATTTATTTTCTAAATTTCACCCTTGTATACCCGTTTATGTCATTAAGGCAAGCCTTGTATAAGTTGCCCGATTATAGCGTGGTTTGCATTATTGTGTTAAATATTTTTCGTGAGTAAAAAGTCTAAATATTGAAATTTTCATCACTACCATCATCATTACAGAATACCATTATTATTACCTTTATTGTAAAAATGTTTTATACAGCTTGTGGAATACCATCTTCTTCTAAATTGTTTTCAAGTCTCTTTTCAACTAGCGCAGACAGTCGCCGATCAATCTATCATCAGAATACATGTCTGGACGTGGAAAAGGAGGAAAATCCAATTATCAAATTTGAATTATCGATTATTGTTGTTATTGCTGAAAAATTCGCTGCCATCTTGAGGAAGAGAGAGAGAGATAGAGAGAGAGAGATAGAGAGAGAGAGAGAGAGAGAGAGAGAGAGAGGGGGGAGAGGGGGGGGCGGCAGGAATCATTCTTTAGAAATTTTAAAGTCTTTCATTACTATTATTATTGTCACTAGCATCATTTCTACTTTGACTTAAATTTTGAATTCTTTATTGTCTTCGTGGTCATTTGTATTTCAATCATTGTTATTGCTATAATTTTTGTCATTACTCTGACCTTCTTTCCTATTAGACCTGCCCAATTCTATCGATGGAATATCCACTTTCATATATATCTACAACTATTTTGTTCATTTCACATTGTATTAGTATTACATGGTAAGTCCTAGGCCAGGCTAGCCTATTTCAAACTACCTATGTATTAGAGAGGTTCGAAATTGTAGTTTAAATTGAATTGGAATGAAAGGATTCCCTAGATTTATGGGCCTCTCCAGTGAAACATTTTTATTTCAAAATGTTTTATGATAAATTGCTCAAATCTGCTGTTATTTTGCTGACATTTTATACTGTTTCACACCTATAAGTGCTTGAAATCAGGCTTCACCCAACAAAATACGAGAAAAAGCAAAAACACCAAAATAAACTTTGTGACGTCACGGAGTACATCACGATGAATCACGAGAATTTGTTAATCTCGGCATTTTAAGCGACCTGAATTTGAAGGTGGCGTAAGTTTATCGCACATTGAATCCGTCATTATATCAATTATCCGATGAATTCTCGTGAAAAGGACGAAAGACGGAGAAAATGATTTAGGTCACTAAGTACGCCTCTGAGAAGTTTTCTTGAGCGAATTCTGAACTGGAAAGCGAACTATTAGCTCTTAAAATATCAAGGCGATAAAAGATATCAGAAAAGTAATTGCAGATTTGAATTCACTGAACTCAATCAATGTTGATTCTAAAATAATATGTTTTCACTTAAGAGGCCCTTTATTTGAAGTATATCTATAATAATGCCAGCCGAATACAAGCTATCTACCACGAGAGAGGTCTGTACTTGTATGATAACTTCATGTAAAAAGCAGATCAAAACTAGGCTTTAAAGAGATAATGATGACTATTAATTATCTTAATTATTTTCATTTATGCTTTTTGCTAACATTCAGTATATTTATTTGGAGCATTTTTGCAGCTTACACCTTCGAAAAAGAAAAGATTTGATTTATTCCGCTCCATGGATACGATTTCGTATCTTAGGGGCTGGCATCGATTAATTGCTAAAAGACATGGCAAAATAAAGTTATATTCTACCGCCCTACTTAACGCTCGTGTCAGATTTTGAAGTGGTACTGGTAGAACGGGTCCTTCCTTTCTCTTCCTTTCCCCCCTCCTTCCATATCCTTTCTCCTCATTCCCTATTCTTCTCCTCCCTCCTCCTTCGTTCTCTTCTCTTCATTTTCTAGTAAGGGAATTTTGATCCGGGCTGATGGTATTTCAGCCTGCACACTGGCTAAACTTGCCTTGAATGTCAATTCTAGTTCATTCGTTGCTCGAAACATTGACTGCCTCGTTTCATGTCATACACGGTAAATTAGCACATAATTTATCTCCACATTGCATCAGGCCTAGGCAATGAGGAAATATCTGGTGTGCTTTAAGGTTTCAAATCGGTATGCGAGCATGTGACGCTTTGGCACTAGTGAACAAAGGAAACCGTCATTGGAAGTTTATTTCCTAAATCTTCAGTTAGGAAAGCCTTAAAGATGAGCCCTTATAACACCATGTTAACCATTTGCGTAAAACAGTTTCGCATTACTTTCCCTCATATACTGTACTGTAAATATTTCAATTCGGAAAACCCGGAAAGAGAGCCCCCTTCTCCTTAGTTAATGGGCATCTTCAGTGAACATTGTTCATCTTAGAATGAGGTGCAATATACAGTAGTATCCTGATATTGAATCTGCATTTCTTCTTATCATATTTGCCATCGTTTGAAATCAAACTTTAATGAAAAAAGCGAGACAATACGAAAACATAGAGGCTTCTTTGTGACATCAAACGGTACTTTACAGCATAGGCCTATCTCGATAATAAATCACAAGAATTGGTTATCTCGGCATTTTGAGCAACTTCGAATTGAAGGCGACCTCAGTGTATTGGAAATTGAGTTAGCCACTTTTTCACAATGCGATAAATTCTCATGAGCAAAACGGAAAAGACCGAGAAATGTTTGTACGTCATGTTGACGTCACAAGGTAGACTAGGTCTACAAGGGTTCTTTTTGGAGCAAACTCTGAATTCGGAAAGGAATTTTAAGAGATGCTCCTTGCATTTTAAAAATGCGAAACTATTGCCTTTCACTATTGGAACTGGATTGTTTTGGAAAGGTATTAAAAAGATACGGAAAATTTGCAGAATTCATGCGAGGTGAAACTTTGGTTGCAAGTTTTAAGTTAAGATGAAGTGTTGAATTAATTCTGAACATGAGGGCCTAATCCTTTAAGAGAGACAAT
Organism: Pseudorhiza aurosa; assembly: GCA_964026355.1. Classification (NCBI taxonomy): domain Eukaryota; kingdom Metazoa; phylum Cnidaria; class Scyphozoa; order Rhizostomeae; family Lychnorhizidae; genus Pseudorhiza; species Pseudorhiza aurosa. The sequence continues at coordinate 4,302,929 of OZ032129.1, read as the reverse complement.
TGCACCACAAATTGCTCTCCAATGCAAAAATCGGTGATTCCGGTAAGAAAGGCAATAATGGGGCGGAGGGTGACATGAATGGCAGAAGAGGGCACCAGGGGAAAATTAAAGTAAATGGATGGAATAGGGAACCTATCTATAACTCCAAGCCAGAAGGACAGGCCACGCATAACACCTACTGCACTTTGAGAGTTGCTTCTTGGGATTCTCCTACAAATATTTTAAAATGCAAAACTATTGCCTCTTATTGTTGTACATAAGCAGTAATTTTGCCCAAATTTTGACGGATTGCATGCAACATTGGGTCATCTTTGAACGGTATGAAAAGAAATCGACCAAGTTGCAGAAGTTATGGAAGGAGGAGCTCTGTATGCAAGCTTTACATTCAAATATCAGGGCAGTGCTGAAACAAGCAAGATGGTAAGGGTGGCCTGTACCAATTATTGAAACTTGCTGGATAAGAATGACGCAATGGACTATGAGCTAACCATGTATGATAATGTAGCTAATGGAGATGGACTGCAAAAGGGGCACTGCGACAGCATTTAAGCAGCGAGTTAATAGATTGATATGCAATGAATTGGTGATGGGCAAACTATTTGGGAATAAGCAGAAACATAGACACCTCCTAACACTAATCCTGGTGATACCTCAAGTAAATTGGCAAAGAAGGAAGGAAAAGAGAACTAGTCTCTATCTCCGAGACACTATTATACATCACCCCTGCCAACAACCCTTTCGACAGCGATTCATCCTCAATCAAATCCCATATAACTAGAAGAAAACAATGGATCATGTGCAATATGAAGCATTCAGGTGGAACAGTTTTCGGTGTGAGTGGTAGCTTTTAAAAAAGCTGTTTTAATTGTACCATGCAGCCAGCTCAACTGACCCAGCCAGCCAAAGTCAAGCAGAGCGAGTTTATCCACCAAATCCGTAGAGAGTACGTCCTTGGCGTTTCAATGCGTACACGACGTCCATGGCTGTGACAGTCTTTCGTTTGGCATGCTCCGTGTACGTCACTGCATCACGGATGACATTCTCCAAGAAAACCTTCAACACACCCCTCGTCTCTTCGTAAATCAGCCCGGAGATTCTCTTCACGCCACCACGGCGAGCCAACCTTCGGATTGCCGGCTTTGTGATTCCTTGGATGTTATCACGAAGAATCTTTCGGTGACGCTTAGCGCCTCCTTTCCCAAGACCTTTACCGCCTTTTCCACGTCCAGACATGTTTAGTTCAGAGATTGATTTCTCAAACTGTGTCTCTAGTTATCTTGTTGCTACAAGTAGAATGTGTTTAAGTTTACCTGCCCCACCATATCTGTTTAAAAAGACCTCGAAATTCTCACGACCTGTTAGCAGAATACCTTCAACAACCGCCCATTTTTCGTCTCCATCCCAAACCAAACCAACCAGATCCCTCTCCTTCCTCATGTCGCACAAGTAAATAAAGAATTGGGAAGGAAATTGCGATGCATGTACCGGTTGTGCAGTTACACCATCGCTAACTCTCGGCACGATTCACTGCTCCTGCTACAGCAAGGAAATCATGCCTGTGAGGCGCCAAATTCATTCGCATTAGTTTGATTTTGTTTTGTTTTTTCTGCTTTCATAAAAAACGCCATCGTCATCTTCTCGAGTGAATCGTTTGTGTGCGGCTCACTTTGACCAATGAAAAGGAAGAGAGTAGGGCACGTGATCCCGGCCCGCTCCAGGGATGTTACAAAGCGACGAGGCCGACGTCGACCTTCAATCAGATCGACTGACTATCCACTTGGAGAAACATCTCTAATCAACTGTAAGAATGGCTCGTACGAAGCAAACAGCTAGGAAATCGACAGGAGGAAAGGCACCTCGTAAGCAACTGGCGACGAAAGCTGCTCGCAAGAGCGCTCCAGCCACCGGAGGAGTGAAGAAGCCGCACAGGTACAGGCCAGGTACCGTGGCTCTGAGGGAAATCCGAAGATACCAGAAGTCAACTGAACTGCTCATCAGAAAGCTTCCCTTCCAACGTCTGGTGAGAGAAATCGCGCAGGACTTCAAGACTGACCTTCGTTTCCAAAGCTCAGCAGTGATGGCTCTGCAGGAGGCTTCTGAAGCATACCTTGTGGGACTTTTCGAGGACACGAACTTGTGCGCCATCCACGCCAAACGCGTAACCATCATGCCCAAAGACATCCAGTTGGCAAGGAGGATTCGCGGAGAGAGAGCCTAAGTGAGCAACGTAACGTCGTTGTCTGTCGTCTTTTTACGACGTACGATACACCACTGCTTCTTCCTCTAAATAAAACGGTTTTTATAAAAACCACCAAATATCACCAAAGCTTTTCACCTTCCCACATTTGAATCTCAGCCACACATGATATAGGAGGTGCTACGTACTGTTAGGGTCCATGAACTCTACAGTACTATGATTTCGTTTCCCGCTTGCTTGCTAGTATTTACCATGGTGTAACTAAAATGCATGAGAAATAGGGCATTATTATGGAAATGAGTGCACACACTTACTTCTGCCTTCTCTCATGGCCAGCAATTCACTTTCCTCTATCATGAGATGTAGCCGTCTTTTCAAATATCATGAGGTGTGTTATCATGTCAAACCCTTCTTTTCTCTGTCAGTAAGCTTCCAGTTGATCCAATGGTGATGAATAAATTTTACTGATTCACATTTGCTTTTATATCACTGAAGGAAACATTCCCAACTGTTGATTCCATTCCCTGGGGAGAAGAACTATAAAATATTCATTCTCCGAGGTGCAAAACTTTCACGCTCTGGTCATTTTCCTTGAGAGTCCCTTGGGAAGTTGTACAACTTTAAACTATTCCAACGATTCCATATTCTTTTTAGGTAGGGAGCACTTGTACCAATTTCTGATTTATTGACCGACTGAAGTTGACAAATGCTAGCAGCTAAGGAAGCAAGCAAGCATGTAATTCTTTTTATTTATTAAATGCCTCAGGCTGGTCACAGGGCTAAAATGTCACTTGGAAAGAGAGTATTTGAGAAGGTACCCTCAGAAGCAAGATCTAATAAGGATAACAATGAAGAGAGAAAAGCAGGTAAAAAGCCTGTGGAAATGGGCCAACAGGGGGAGAGAAGATGAATTGCAGTGCCCCTCGCTGCACCACTGGAAAATAAACAAAAGCTGGTCTTTGGCAAGCCTGAAATGCCTTCGCTGAAGATAGAATAAGAATGGTAGAGCCAGTTGAGGTAGAATAGCAGCCAAAACGCTATTTCATTCTGCAACAATACCTAATAAGAAAGAACTATATAGAAATGGGGGTACAACAAATACTTCTTCAACAAGAATGAATGCTTTCTCCCTTGCATTGCATTACATGAATAACGGAATCATTTTTTCTATGCCAGCAATTTTCTGGCACATTATTGTGATCATTATATGAATATACTGATACTTGATCACTTTATACTGATACTTGATCACTTTATAGATAACATTTATACTTGTAAATAGGAGCATGTAAACAAGTTATACCGAGAGTGATGCTGGTAGAGAAGATGAGAATCCACTGCAATAACTAATTGTTACCTAACCCTAACAACCCCTGAATTGGGCTTTCCTACCCGTTGCATCTTTGCAGCATTTTGTTACTCAATAGACGTACGGGCCTTGGGAAGTACGTACACATTCCAAAACACTACATTCCCAACAAATACCATCGATAACCATATGCAGTACACTAGGGGTGGTAAAAACCTTCACTGATACACTGCTAATATAATGAACACCCTCAATAGTCCTATGTGAAACGTGTAGACAAAGTTTTCTTTCATGTGCGGTAATGAGACAGTCACCATTCAAAAACGAAAAAGGAGTGTGACCGTAAAAACATGAGATTGAGAGAGAAGCTAAGACTGGCATTGTGGTGGTTTTAAAAAAAACCGTTTCGTTGATTCTTACTGCACACAGTTGCGAACTGCTGCAGTACCAAGCATGGCCTGACACAGACAAACAGACACAGACAAACAGCTTATTATGCCTTCGTCTTGGGTGCTTTCTGTTCGGTCTTCTTGGGAAGGAGGACAGCTTGGATGTTGGGCAGAACGCCACCTTGAGCGATCGTCACACCACTCAACAGCTTGTTCAGCTCTTCGTCGTTCCTGATCGCCAGTTGCAAGTGGCGAGGAATGATCCTCGTCTTCTTGTTGTCTCTTGCAGCGTTGCCAGCCAACTCGAGAATCTCAGCAGAAAGATACTCGAGCACGGCTGCCAAATAGACCGGGGCACCGGAGCCAACTCTCTCCGCGTAACTCCCTTTCCTCAGCAGCCTGTGAATACGACCGACTGGGAACTGAAGTCCTGCCCTCGATGTCCTAGATCTCGCCTTCGCCTTCGCTTTTCCTCCTTTTCCACGTCCAGACATGTTTATTGATGATAGATGATTGATCGAATACTAGTAGTATCAGTAGTAATAGTAGTGTTACTTGTGAAATCTTGTAAGAGCTTAACGCAAACTATACAATTATCTCTGCTTCCCCTCGGCTCGAAATTCGCCAATCAATCAATCCCAATCTCGATCCCAATCGATCCTTCGTTCATTCGATCGACCCGAATGAGGCTGACTGACGCCATGGCAATGGGAAAGTGCAAACAAGACTACTTCGATCGGATTTCTCACGTGGTTTTTGATCCGACTCTTTCACTTCTAATAAATTCTGACGGCACCATTGACAGATCTACGAAGTGACGAGGTTACGAAGTTAGAGACGAAGTAAAACACGATCAACATAATCATGTCTGACGCACCAAGCAAAGGAGGAAAGCAAGCCCCAAAAGTGGCAAAGAAGGGCGAGAAGAAGGCAGGAGTTGGAAAGAAAGGTGGAAAGGCTGCCGGTGGGAAGAAGAGGTCGAAGAAGAGACGCGAAAGCTACTCGATCTACATCTACAAAGTGCTGAAGCAGGTCCACCCGGATACCGGTGTCTCTAGCAAAGCAATGGGCATAATGAACTCGTTTGTGAACGACATCTTCGAGAGGATTGCCCAAGAAGCGTCTCGACTCGCACACTACAACAAGAAAGCGACGATCACATCGAGGGAGATTCAGACAGCCGTCAGACTTCTGCTGCCAGGAGAGCTTGCCAAGCACGCGGTGAGTGAAGGCACAAAGGCCGTCACCAAGTACACGAGCAGCAAGTAGATGCCGATGTCCACCATTACATTGCGTGTGGCTGGCTACTCGCGCTCGTGTACGTTTACGTGTACGCAAGAGTGAGAATGCCATTCGTAGTGCAATCCGACACATAAACAAACAGCTTTTTTAAAAGCTACCAAATCGACCATATTGCTATTGCCTCCTCAACTTCATCATTCCACACATGACTTGAAATGAATTGGCTTCTCGTTGTTGAGTTATTGAATTGCTGGCTTTTCACGTACGCTTCTTCCTTCCCTAGTGGAGACGTTGTTTCCGTGTTTGTTAGGAAGGTAAATCCTCCATTGGACTTCCAAGAGGATTCGGGTCTGGGCAAGCAGACTGGTTAGGGTTAGGGAGCGAGAATTTTTGATTCGCAAGCAATTCCCTAGAGATTTCGCCCAATTTAACAATCAATGTTGCGAGTTCCTCCAAATGCTGAATTGCTGGCTTGTGGGAGATGATGTCGATCTTTAGTCGTGCTTACCCTCTTTACTAAATTTCGGTGCTTACTATATTTCGATTCTGTTGTTCATTGATTCCCCTACCCATCAATCAGAAGCAATGGCATTAAATTGAAACTGGCTTTTCTCTTTCGTTAAGCCGAATTTCCCCAAAGCATTCTGAGCTGAGCAAGTTGAGGGGACCTTCTTTATTTGCAGCCATCTTTCTTTCTTAATTTATGGTTTCCTTTTAATTTTCAGCACAAAGACTCTTTTCACTGTTCGTCAGGAAGGAAGACTCTTTCGTTAAATCCTCTATTCGACTCCCAAGAGGATTCGGTTCTGGGCAAGCAGAGGGAGGGAGGCTTTTTGATTTGCAAGAACCATTTCCCAAGAGATTTCGCCCAATTAATCAATCAATGTTGCCAATTCCTGCAAATTTGCTACACTGACATTTCTACCAATGTACGGTTTTGTCAAGTTACGAAAAGGCCAATTTACAGTATATAGCTCAAGGATAATATAACATGTATTACTTCTTTCACCTTTTAAAGTTCAGCACAAAGATTCTTTCATAAACCTGCGTAACACAGCTTCAGTTTAATCGCCTTTCTGAAAAGATAAGAGTAGTTTACTTTTCATTGTTCAATATTTTTCATAAATGAAGAGTTCGGAAAGAAATTTTTCATCATAATTACAAGGTGATATTACTATTACTAGCACTACGTTCCTTTTTCGTTACTTACTAACTAACTCATTCATTTTTTCAAGAGAAATACCTGTAGTTGGGCCAGCAGAATACAAATTACCTATTATTAGATAGATATGTATTTGCATGTTTAATCTATAAATGGACAGCCAGAGGACGCCCAGGACAGAGCGAAGTGGAGAGGGGCAATCCGCACCGGCCACCCCACCTGATTAGGGAATGAAGCCAGTAGAAGAAGAACAAAAGAAAAAGAAGAAGAGGAATTTATGAATCCAAATTAAGTTTCAAAGATAATTATTTCCAAAAATGCCTTCTAGAGCTTGTGGAATGGGACATTCAACTGAAGCGAATTGACGAGTGTAGATTATTATCGATTATTTTTGTTCTTGCCAAAAGCATTGCTATCATCTTGAGGGAGGGGGGGAGGCGATGTTCACACAATGCGGGATGGTCTTTATAACTTAGTCGGTCAAGACTGTTATTGTTGACACCTCGCCCGGTAGGGGAGATCATGCTGCACAGGTGAACCCAGACCGTCATCAAACTAATGTGCGGAATACAGAAACACTCAAAATTGGCCCTTGGAATGTAAGAAAAATGTATCAAAATGGTAAATATGAAAATGTTAAGCAAGAAATGGAGAGACCACAAGTGAATATTCTAGGTATCAGTTAAGGACATTGGAAAGGCTCTGGAAAAATTGTCAAAGAAGAATAAACAACTATCTACTCTGGGGGTGAGACTCATGAAAGAAGTGTGGCTATTTTCCTGGAAAAATCTACAGCAAAGTCCATTATTCGTTATTGGTGCCTCTCAAATCGGATTGCGATTGATAAACTTAGGGGAAAGCCTTTTGATATCGCAATAATTCAAGTCTATGCTCCGACTGCAGATAAATCAGACGAAGAGATTGATCAATTCTATGAACAACTAGAAGAAGCAAAAATTAAGTGTAAATCACAAGAAAGAATTTTCGTACTTGGAGACTTGATATGAATCGGAAAATATATACACTATGCAGCTTAAAGATCCATACTATAACATAACAAGACAGTAAAAGATTTATCTTCTTCCTCAATTGAGTTTAGACGATTCCTTTTCATAGGTGCTAAATCATTTCATCATTAAATCATTTTTAATCAACTTTGATGTATTTATTTTCTAAATTTCACCCTTGTATACCCGTTTATGTCATTAAGGCAAGCCTTGTATAAGTTGCCCGATTATAGCGTGGTTTGCATTATTGTGTTAAATATTTTTCGTGAGTAAAAAGTCTAAATATTGAAATTTTCATCACTACCATCATCATTACAGAATACCATTATTATTACCTTTATTGTAAAAATGTTTTATACAGCTTGTGGAATACCATCTTCTTCTAAATTGTTTTCAAGTCTCTTTTCAACTAGCGCAGACAGTCGCCGATCAATCTATCATCAGAATACATGTCTGGACGTGGAAAAGGAGGAAAATCCAATTATCAAATTTGAATTATCGATTATTGTTGTTATTGCTGAAAAATTCGCTGCCATCTTGAGGAAGAGAGAGAGAGATAGAGAGAGAGAGATAGAGAGAGAGAGAGAGAGAGAGAGAGAGAGAGGGGGGAGAGGGGGGGGCGGCAGGAATCATTCTTTAGAAATTTTAAAGTCTTTCATTACTATTATTATTGTCACTAGCATCATTTCTACTTTGACTTAAATTTTGAATTCTTTATTGTCTTCGTGGTCATTTGTATTTCAATCATTGTTATTGCTATAATTTTTGTCATTACTCTGACCTTCTTTCCTATTAGACCTGCCCAATTCTATCGATGGAATATCCACTTTCATATATATCTACAACTATTTTGTTCATTTCACATTGTATTAGTATTACATGGTAAGTCCTAGGCCAGGCTAGCCTATTTCAAACTACCTATGTATTAGAGAGGTTCGAAATTGTAGTTTAAATTGAATTGGAATGAAAGGATTCCCTAGATTTATGGGCCTCTCCAGTGAAACATTTTTATTTCAAAATGTTTTATGATAAATTGCTCAAATCTGCTGTTATTTTGCTGACATTTTATACTGTTTCACACCTATAAGTGCTTGAAATCAGGCTTCACCCAACAAAATACGAGAAAAAGCAAAAACACCAAAATAAACTTTGTGACGTCACGGAGTACATCACGATGAATCACGAGAATTTGTTAATCTCGGCATTTTAAGCGACCTGAATTTGAAGGTGGCGTAAGTTTATCGCACATTGAATCCGTCATTATATCAATTATCCGATGAATTCTCGTGAAAAGGACGAAAGACGGAGAAAATGATTTAGGTCACTAAGTACGCCTCTGAGAAGTTTTCTTGAGCGAATTCTGAACTGGAAAGCGAACTATTAGCTCTTAAAATATCAAGGCGATAAAAGATATCAGAAAAGTAATTGCAGATTTGAATTCACTGAACTCAATCAATGTTGATTCTAAAATAATATGTTTTCACTTAAGAGGCCCTTTATTTGAAGTATATCTATAATAATGCCAGCCGAATACAAGCTATCTACCACGAGAGAGGTCTGTACTTGTATGATAACTTCATGTAAAAAGCAGATCAAAACTAGGCTTTAAAGAGATAATGATGACTATTAATTATCTTAATTATTTTCATTTATGCTTTTTGCTAACATTCAGTATATTTATTTGGAGCATTTTTGCAGCTTACACCTTCGAAAAAGAAAAGATTTGATTTATTCCGCTCCATGGATACGATTTCGTATCTTAGGGGCTGGCATCGATTAATTGCTAAAAGACATGGCAAAATAAAGTTATATTCTACCGCCCTACTTAACGCTCGTGTCAGATTTTGAAGTGGTACTGGTAGAACGGGTCCTTCCTTTCTCTTCCTTTCCCCCCTCCTTCCATATCCTTTCTCCTCATTCCCTATTCTTCTCCTCCCTCCTCCTTCGTTCTCTTCTCTTCATTTTCTAGTAAGGGAATTTTGATCCGGGCTGATGGTATTTCAGCCTGCACACTGGCTAAACTTGCCTTGAATGTCAATTCTAGTTCATTCGTTGCTCGAAACATTGACTGCCTCGTTTCATGTCATACACGGTAAATTAGCACATAATTTATCTCCACATTGCATCAGGCCTAGGCAATGAGGAAATATCTGGTGTGCTTTAAGGTTTCAAATCGGTATGCGAGCATGTGACGCTTTGGCACTAGTGAACAAAGGAAACCGTCATTGGAAGTTTATTTCCTAAATCTTCAGTTAGGAAAGCCTTAAAGATGAGCCCTTATAACACCATGTTAACCATTTGCGTAAAACAGTTTCGCATTACTTTCCCTCATATACTGTACTGTAAATATTTCAATTCGGAAAACCCGGAAAGAGAGCCCCCTTCTCCTTAGTTAATGGGCATCTTCAGTGAACATTGTTCATCTTAGAATGAGGTGCAATATACAGTAGTATCCTGATATTGAATCTGCATTTCTTCTTATCATATTTGCCATCGTTTGAAATCAAACTTTAATGAAAAAAGCGAGACAATACGAAAACATAGAGGCTTCTTTGTGACATCAAACGGTACTTTACAGCATAGGCCTATCTCGATAATAAATCACAAGAATTGGTTATCTCGGCATTTTGAGCAACTTCGAATTGAAGGCGACCTCAGTGTATTGGAAATTGAGTTAGCCACTTTTTCACAATGCGATAAATTCTCATGAGCAAAACGGAAAAGACCGAGAAATGTTTGTACGTCATGTTGACGTCACAAGGTAGACTAGGTCTACAAGGGTTCTTTTTGGAGCAAACTCTGAATTCGGAAAGGAATTTTAAGAGATGCTCCTTGCATTTTAAAAATGCGAAACTATTGCCTTTCACTATTGGAACTGGATTGTTTTGGAAAGGTATTAAAAAGATACGGAAAATTTGCAGAATTCATGCGAGGTGAAACTTTGGTTGCAAGTTTTAAGTTAAGATGAAGTGTTGAATTAATTCTGAACATGAGGGCCTAATCCTTTAAGAGAGACAATTGCACCACAAATTGCTCTCCAATGCAAAAATCGGTGATTCCGGTAAGAAAGGCAATAATGGGGCGGAGGGTGACATGAATGGCAGAAGAGGGCACCAGGGGAAAATTAAAGTAAATGGATGGAATAGGGAACCTATCTATAACTCCAAGCCAGAAGGACAGGCCACGCATAACACCTACTGCACTTTGAGAGTTGCTTCTTGGGATTCTCCTACAAATATTTTAAAATGCAAAACTATTGCCTCTTATTGTTGTACATAAGCAGTAATTTTGCCCAAATTTTGACGGATTGCATGCAACATTGGGTCATCTTTGAACGGTATGAAAAGAAATCGACCAAGTTGCAGAAGTTATGGAAGGAGGAGCTCTGTATGCAAGCTTTACATTCAAATATCAGGGCAGTGCTGAAACAAGCAAGATGGTAAGGGTGGCCTGTACCAATTATTGAAACTTGCTGGATAAGAATGACGCAATGGACTATGAGCTAACCATGTATGATAATGTAGCTAATGGAGATGGACTGCAAAAGGGGCACTGCGACAGCATTTAAGCAGCGAGTTAATAGATTGATATGCAATGAATTGGTGATGGGCAAACTATTTGGGAATAAGCAGAAACATAGACACCTCCTAACACTAATCCTGGTGATACCTCAAGTAAATTGGCAAAGAAGGAAGGAAAAGAGAACTAGTCTCTATCTCCGAGACACTATTATACATCACCCCTGCCAACAACCCTTTCGACAGCGATTCATCCTCAATCAAATCCCATATAACTAGAAGAAAACAATGGATCATGTGCAATATGAAGCATTCAGGTGGAACAGTTTTCGGTGTGAGTGGTAGCTTTTAAAAAAGCTGTTTTAATTGTACCATGCAGCCAGCTCAACTGACCCAGCCAGCCAAAGTCAAGCAGAGCGAGTTTATCCACCAAATCCGTAGAGAGTACGTCCTTGGCGTTTCAATGCGTACACGACGTCCATGGCTGTGACAGTCTTTCGTTTGGCATGCTCCGTGTACGTCACTGCATCACGGATGACATTCTCCAAGAAAACCTTCAACACACCCCTCGTCTCTTCGTAAATCAGCCCGGAGATTCTCTTCACGCCACCACGGCGAGCCAACCTTCGGATTGCCGGCTTTGTGATTCCTTGGATGTTATCACGAAGAATCTTTCGGTGACGCTTAGCGCCTCCTTTCCCAAGACCTTTACCGCCTTTTCCACGTCCAGACATGTTTAGTTCAGAGATTGATTTCTCAAACTGTGTCTCTAGTTATCTTGTTGCTACAAGTAGAATGTGTTTAAGTTTACCTGCCCCACCATATCTGTTTAAAAAGACCTCGAAATTCTCACGACCTGTTAGCAGAATACCTTCAACAACCGCCCATTTTTCGTCTCCATCCCAAACCAAACCAACCAGATCCCTCTCCTTCCTCATGTCGCACAAGTAAATAAAGAATTGGGAAGGAAATTGCGATGCATGTACCGGTTGTGCAGTTACACCATCGCTAACTCTCGGCACGATTCACTGCTCCTGCTACAGCAAGGAAATCATGCCTGTGAGGCGCCAAATTCATTCGCATTAGTTTGATTTTGTTTTGTTTTTTCTGCTTTCATAAAAAACGCCATCGTCATCTTCTCGAGTGAATCGTTTGTGTGCGGCTCACTTTGACCAATGAAAAGGAAGAGAGTAGGGCACGTGATCCCGGCCCGCTCCAGGGATGTTACAAAGCGACGAGGCCGACGTCGACCTTCAATCAGATCGACTGACTATCCACTTGGAGAAACATCTCTAATCAACTGTAAGAATGGCTCGTACGAAGCAAACAGCTAGGAAATCGACAGGAGGAAAGGCACCTCGTAAGCAACTGGCGACGAAAGCTGCTCGCAAGAGCGCTCCAGCCACCGGAGGAGTGAAGAAGCCGCACAGGTACAGGCCAGGTACCGTGGCTCTGAGGGAAATCCGAAGATACCAGAAGTCAACTGAACTGCTCATCAGAAAGCTTCCCTTCCAACGTCTGGTGAGAGAAATCGCGCAGGACTTCAAGACTGACCTTCGTTTCCAAAGCTCAGCAGTGATGGCTCTGCAGGAGGCTTCTGAAGCATACCTTGTGGGACTTTTCGAGGACACGAACTTGTGCGCCATCCACGCCAAACGCGTAACCATCATGCCCAAAGACATCCAGTTGGCAAGGAGGATTCGCGGAGAGAGAGCCTAAGTGAGCAACGTAACGTCGTTGTCCGTGTCTGTCGTCTTTTTACGACGTACGACATACCACTGCTCTTTTGGAAGTCTCTTCTAAATAAAACGGTTTTTTTAAAAACCACCAAATATCACCAAAGCTTTTAACCTTCCCACATTTGAATCTCAGCCACACATGATGTGATATAGGAGGTGCTACGTACTGTTAGGGTCCATGAACTGTACAGTACTATGATTTAGTTGCTGGCTTGCTTGCTAGTATTTGTCAGTGTTGAACTAAAATGCATTAGAAATAGGGCATTCTTATGGAAATGGGTGCGCTTCCTCTTACCTCTACCTTCTCTCATGGCTAGCATTCCACTTTCCTCTTTCATGAGATGTAAAGATGTTTTACCTTTTCAAACATCGTTAAGTGTTTTCATGTCAAACCCTTCTTCTCTCTGTCAGGAAGCTCTCAGTTGATCCAATGGTGATAAATAGATTTTACTGATTCACATTTGCTTTTATATCACTGAAAGAAACATTCCCAACTGTTGATTCCCTTCCCTGGGGAGAAGAATTATAAAATATTCATTCTCCGAGGTGCAAGACTTTCACGCTCTGGTCATTTTCCTTGATAGTCCCTTGGGAAGTTGTACAACTTTAAACTATTCCAATGATTCCATATTCTTTTTAGGTAGGGAGCACTCGTACCAATTTCTAATTTATTGACCGACTGAAGTTGACAAATGCTAGCAGCTAAGGAAGCAAGCAAGCATGTAATTCTTTTTATTTATTAAATGCCTCAGGCTGGTCAGAGGGCTGAAATATCACTTGGAAAGAGAGTATTTGAGAAGATACCCTCAGAAGCGAGATCTAATGAGGATAACAATGAAGAGAGAAAAGCAGGTAAAAAAGCTGTGGAAATGGGCCAACAGGGGAGAAGATTAGATGCAGTGCCCCTCACCCTTGCACCACTTGAAAATAAACAAAAGCTGGTCTTTGGCAAGCCAGAAATGCCTTTGCTGAAGATAGAATAAGAATGGTAGAGCAGCTTGAGGTAGAATAGCAGCCAAAACGTTATTTCATTCTGCAACAATACATAATAAGAAGGAACTATATAGAAATGGAGGTGCAGCAAATACTTCCTCAACAAGAATTAATGCTTTCTCCCTTGCATTGCATTGCATTACATGAATAACGGAATCATTTTTTCTATGCCAGCAATTTTATTATGGCACATTATTGTGATCATTATTTAAATAAACTGATACTTGATCACTTTATAGATAACATTTATACTTGTAAATAGGAGCATGTAAACAAGTTATACCGAGAGTGATGCTGGTAGAGAAGATGAGAATCCACTGCAATAACTAATTGTTACCTAACCCTAACAACCCCTGAATTGGGCTTTCCTACCCGTTGCATCTTTGCAGCATTTTGTTACGTCTTAACAGACGGGCCTTGGGAAGTACGTACACATTCGAAAACAAATACAATCGATAACCGTATGCAGCACACCAGGGATGGTAAAAACTTCCACTGATACACTGCTATCATAATAAACACCTTAAGTAGTCCTATGAGAAATGTGATGAGTAAGTTTTCTTTCATGTGCGGTAATGAGAGACAGTCACCACTCACCAAATGAAAATGAGTGTGACCGTAAAAACATGAGATTGAGAGAGAAGCTAAGACTGGCATTGTGGTGGTTTTTAAAAAAACCGTTTCGTTGATTCTTACTGCACACAGTTGCGAACTGCTGCAGTACCAAGCATGGCCTGACACAGACAAACAGACACAGACAAACAGCTTATTATGCCTTCGTCTTGGGTGCTTTCTGTTCGGTCTTCTTGGGAAGGAGGACAGCTTGGATGTTGGGCAGAACGCCACCTTGAGCGATCGTCACACCACTCAACAGCTTGTTCAGCTCTTCGTCGTTCCTGATCGCCAGTTGCAAGTGGCGAGGAATGATCCTCGTCTTCTTGTTGTCTCTTGCAGCGTTGCCAGCCAACTCGAGAATCTCAGCAGAAAGATACTCGAGCACGGCTGCCAAATAGACCGGGGCACCGGAGCCAACTCTCTCCGCGTAACTCCCTTTCCTCAGCAGCCTGTGAATACGACCGACTGGGAACTGAAGTCCTGCCCTCGATGTCCTAGATCTCGCCTTCGCCTTCGCTTTTCCTCCTTTTCCACGTCCAGACATGTTTACTGCTGATAGATGATTGATCGAATACTAGTAGTATGAGTATTAGTAGTAATAGTAGTGTTACTTGTGAAATCTGGTAAGAGTCTAACGCAAACTATACAATTATCTCTGCTTCCCCTCGGCTCGAAATTCGCCAATCAATCAATCCCAATCTCAATCTCAATCGATCCTTCGTTCATTCGTTCGTCCATTCGATCGACCCGAATGAGGCTGACTGACGCCATGGCAATGGGACAGTGCAAACGAGACTACATCGATTGGATCTTTCACGTGGTTTTCGATCCGACCCCTTCACTCGTTATAAATTCTGACGGCACCATCGACAGAACTACGAAGTGACGAAGTTAGAGACGAAGTAAAACACGAACAACATAATCATGTCTGACGCACCAAGCAAAGGAGGAAAGCAAGCCCCAAAAGTGGCAAAGAAGGGCGAGAAGAAAGCAGGAGTTGGAAAGAAAGGTGGAAAGGCTGCCGGTGGGAAGAAGAGGTCGAAGAAGAGACGCGAAAGCTACTCGATCTACATCTACAAAGTGCTGAAGCAGGTCCACCCGGATACCGGTGTCTCTAGCAAAGCAATGGGCATAATGAACTCGTTTGTGAACGACATCTTCGAGAGGATTGCCCAAGAAGCGTCTCGACTCGCACACTACAACAAGAAAGCGACGATCACATCGAGGGAGATTCAGACAGCCGTCAGACTTCTGCTGCCAGGAGAGCTTGCCAAGCACGCTGTGAGTGAAGGCACAAAGGCCGTCACCAAGTACACGAGCAGCAAGTAGATGCCGATGTCCACCATTACATTACGTGTGGCTGGCTACTCGCGCTCGTGTACGTGTACGTGTACGCAAGAGTGAGGATGCCATTCGTAGTGCAATCCGACACATAAACAAACAGCTTTTTTAAAAGCTACCAAATCGACCATATTGCTATTGCCTCCTCAACTTCATCATTCCACACATGACTTGAATTGAATTGGCTTGAGCATTTCTAATGTCTACTCTCGTTGTTGAGTTGTTGAATTGCTGGCTTTGCACGTACACTTCTTCCTTCTCTAGTGAAGACGTTGCTTCCGTGTTTGTCAGGAAGGTTAATCCTCCATTCCATTAACCCCAAGAGGATTCGGGTCTGGGCAAGCAGACTGATTGGGGTTAGGGAGGGAGGCTTTTTGATTGGCAAGAACCATTTCCCTGGAGATTTTGCCCAATTTGTCAATTAGTCAATCAATTTTGCGAAAATGTACGGTTTTATCAAGTTACGAATAGGCCAATTGACAGTATGTAGCTCAAGGATACTAAAACATGTATTATTTCTTTCACCTTTTAATGTTCAGCACGAAGATTCTTTCATAAACTGTTGTAACACAGCTGCAGTTCAATCGCCTTCCTGAAAAGATCGAGTAGTTTACTTTTCATTGTTCAATATTTTTCATAATAAAAAGTTCGGAAAGAAATGTTTCATCATTATCATTACAAGGCGATATTACTATTACTATCCCTACGTTCCTTTTTTTTCGCTACTTCCTCACTCATTCATTATTTTCAATAGAAATAGTATACAAATTAGGCCAATGTAGTTAGGCCAGCAGAATACAAATTACCAATTTACAGATAGATATGTATTTGCATCTTTAATTTATAAATGGACAGCCAGCCAGAGGACGCCCAGTACAGAGCGAAGTGGAGAGGGGAAATCCGCACCGGCCACCCCACCTGATGTGGGAATGAAGCCAGTAGATAAAGAAGAAGAAGAAGCGAAAAAGAAGAGGAATTCATAAATCTAAATTAAGTTTCAATGATAATTATTTCCAAAAATGCCTTCTACAGCACGTGGAATGGGACTTTAAATTGAAGCGAATTGACAAGTGATTCTCGATTATTCTTGTCCTTGCCAAAAGCATTGCTATCATCTTGAGGGAGTGGGGGGAAGGCGATGTTTACACCATGCGGGATGTTCTTTATAACTTAGTCGGTCAAGACTGTTCTTGAACTTCGAATTGAAGGCGACCTCAGTGTATTGGAAATTGAGTTAGCCACTTTTTCACAATGCGATAAATTCTCATGAGCAAAACGGAAAAAGACAGAGAAACAAGTAGTTGTACGTCATGTTGACGTCACAAGGTAGACTAGGTCTACAAGATTTTTTTTTGGAGCAAACTCTGAACTCTGAATTCATGCGAGGTGAAACTTTGGTTGCAAGTTTTAAGTTAAGATGAAGAAGTGTTGAATTAATTGTGAACATGAGGGCCTAATCCTTTACGAGAGACAATTGCACCACAAATTGTTATTCAATGCAAAAATTGGAGAGCTTCTGGGGTGATTCCGGTAAGGAAAAGCAATAAAGGGGCGGAGGGTGACATGAATGGCAGAAGCGGGCACCAGGGGAATAATAAAGTAGAAGGATGGAATAGGGAACCAATCTCTAACTCCAAGCCAGAAGGACAGGCCACGCAAATCATCTCCGCGAATTACTAGCAAAATTTTCAAATGCAAAACTGTTGCCTCTTATTGTTGTTTCTAATAACATTGCTGTACATATGCAAGAATTTAACATTGAAACGTAAAGGAGAGGATGGAACGGGAGGGTGGAGATTTTTTTTTTTTTTTTTTTTTTTTTAGTGGGTTATGTTGAGGAAAGGCCATGGTGACCTATACAAAGGAAGAAAGAAGAAAGCGAGCAGCTAAGAGGATAGAGAGATAAGATCAAGTTTATTTATCTTAGATTTGAAAGATGGCAAGTTGTAGGACTCAGGAAAGCAAGAAGAGGGCAAGACGTTCCATAAGTTGCATGTTCTTGGGATGAATGATGATTTGTGAGATAGAGTTCGTGGATTAGGCAGTGAAACTTGGAAAGGGTGTGAATGAGTTGAGCTTCTGGTGGTCCTGACACGCCTCACAGGAACTGGAATAATATCCCTGATCTCCTGAGAACAATGTCCGTTAAGGTATCTGTAAAAGATGGAAAGATCTCCAACTAAACGACGATGGGAAAGAGGTTGGAGCGATTTGGTGAGGTTAGGATTATCGATGAGACGAATGGCTTTGGATTGGACTTTGTCAAGAAGACAGAGTAGATTTTGGAGCACCACCCCAGACGTGGGAGCAGTACTCGAAAGAAGGACGGATTTGTGACTTGTATATAGATAGAAGGTGAGAAGATGAGAAAAACCCACGGGCTCTTGCGAGGAAACCAAGCTTTTGAGATGCATGTTTAGCAAGGGAATGGATGTGAGTTTTCCAAGTGAGATTAGATGAAAGAGAAAGACCAAGTTGTGTGAAATAAGCTGAAGTGTCCAGTTCATCACCATTCATGAAGACAGCTGGAAAGTTTTGATTACGTTTGCGTGAAATGACAGCCTGTTTCGTCTTGCTTTGGTTGAACGAAACTAGGTTGTCTTTACCCCACTTCTCAATAACTGTCAGATCATTGGAGAGAAGCGAGGCTGAAATGTTTCTGTGGAGTTGGATATCGGTGGAAGCATGGTCATTTGGATTGAATGAAAATGAGGAACTTAGGAAGGTATAATCAGCAAAGGAGTGGAAGCTAGAAGACGTGGAGGTGAGAAGGTCATTGATGAAGAGTACAGGGGAGATGACAGAGCCCTGGGGTACACCAGCATTGATAGAGTGCAGATTGGAGAGGAAGCCGTCCACTCTGACGGCCATTGACCTATCAGAGAGGAAACTACCAATCCAATTAATGAGAGTGTGATGGAGACCAAACATTGGCAGTTTAGCGAGGAGACCCTTGTGCCAAACGCGATCAAAGGCCTTGGAGATATCAAGAGAGATCACTCTGCTCTCACCACTGGATTCTAGAGCAGAGGACCAGACAGGGACAGCATAAGCAAGAAGATCACCAGTAGACCTGGCTTTTCGAAAGCCATACTGGTGATCAGAGAGAAGATTGTTTGTTTCAAGGAAGGTAAGAAGTTGCTTCGTGATGATGGTCTCCATAGTTTTAGAGATGAGTGAAGTGATTGCAATGGGACGATAGTTGAGTGGATTAGACTTGTCGCCTTTTTTTGGGATAGGAAAGACGTGGGCTTGTTTCCACGAGGTGGGAAATGTGCCAAGAGTGTAGGAAAGCTGGAATAGTGTGTTAAGAATAGGGGCAAGTTCAGGAGCACAGGGTTTGAGAACTATTGCTGGAATACCATCAGGGCCTTTGGATTTGGAGGTGTCAAGCTGGAGAAGGGTTTGGCGAACTTTACGTGTGGAGAACTTAATGGGTGACATAGTGAATTTTGAAGGGGGGAAGTGATGAGGTTGGACCCCTTGGTCGTCCAGGTTGGAGTTGGAGGCAAAGATTGACGCAAAAAGATTAGCCTTGGATGAAGGAGTTGTAGAAGAAGAGTCAGAGTTGTTTTTTAGTGGAGGGAAAGATGATTGGCAAAAGTTTTGGGAGACAACTTTGGCCATAGACCAAAAGGAGCGAGAGCCAGCCTGGCAGGAAGCGATTTTGTTGTTGATGCATTGGACAAAAGATGATTTGGCATTTTTGATGGTTTTGGAGCAAGTATTGCGTGACTGGATGAAAGAAGTTCTTGAGTGTTGGGTTTGAAGTCGCTTCCATTCCTTGAAGTAGTGGTTTTTGTTATTCACAGCTTTGGCGCACTGTGAATTGAACCACTTAGGGGAATTTTTTTTACCAGGCTTATAAGAAGAAGGAATAAAAAGATCCATGCCAAGAAGTATTGCGTCGGTGATGAAAGAAGCAAGAGAGGAAGGATCATTTGAAAAGCCTGAAGACCAAGAGTAAGAAGAGTAAAAAGTGCGAAGGGAGTCCCAGTCAGCCTTGCTGTAGTGGAAGACTCTTTGCGGAGCAAAGGGGCTATCCAGGTGAGGGAGGAAGTCATGCCGTAAGGTTATGAGACAATGATCAGAGTTACCAAGAGGAGAGCTAACGGTGGGAGGAGAGTAAATGGTAGGATTAGATGTGAGGAAAAGATCGAGAGTATTTGCTTTGTCTCCTGCACGATCAGGCACGCGTGTCGGCTCTGAAATTACCTGTGTCAAGTCATTGACAATGGCAAAGGCCTCAGCTTCCCGACCAGCAGGGTTGGTGACATTGGAGGAATAGGAGAGCCAGTCGGAGTTGTGGATGTTGAAATCACCAAGAACGATGATTTCAGAGCGTGGAGATTGTAAAGTGATGGTTTCGATTGATTTAGAAAGGTGGTCGAAGAGAAGTTCATGATTGTTTGAGTTAGGAGAGCGGTATAGAGTGCAAATGTACTTTGTGGCATGAGGAAGGGAAATTTTCAACCAGAAGAGTTGAAAGCCAGGATTAGAAAGATCGAATTGTTTGAGGTGTAAGGTCTGCACATCAGAGCGAATAAATGCACAAACCCCACCATTAGGGAAGAAGGAGGAAAATAACTCATAACCTGGGCATTTGAGATGAGGAGAGAGAACGGTGCTGTTACTGGGATCAAGAGGTTTGAT
Source organism: Pseudorhiza aurosa (assembly GCA_964026355.1). Lineage (NCBI taxonomy): Eukaryota > Metazoa > Cnidaria > Scyphozoa > Rhizostomeae > Lychnorhizidae > Pseudorhiza > Pseudorhiza aurosa. Next base: position 4,282,764 of record OZ032129.1, on the reverse strand, counting down.
TTTGGTTTCAGTGAGGAAGAGTGCATAAGGGTTTATGGATTGGAGATGATGATGTACTGGATTGATGTTGGAAGAAAGTCCACGGATGTTGCAGAATGAGATGGAAAAGGGTTTAGGTGCCACGTTAGTTGCTGCAGTTGAGTTGTTTAAATTGTTTTTAATCATTTTGAAGGAATGGTGAGTGGTGGTTGGGACAGTCAAAATGACAGTAGTAGCGGTAAACTGAAATCCCTTGAGAGCTCCCTTAGCTATCCTGTGGCCTCAGAAGGGCCCCCGGAGCTGCGAGATAGTAAAATCAGTCTCCCGCAGTCCCTGTTCATGATGACAAACCAACCACAAGCGCCGGCATCTCTACCCTAGAGCTGAAAGTGACATAGTCACTGAAGGCACTAGAAGGTAGAGTGGTGGTACTGCCCCGGACGATGAGTAAACCCATCTACCACCTGTAATGGACTGCACATGTAATGGAGATGGACTGCAAAAGGGGCACTGCGACAGCATTTAAGCAGCGAGTTAATAGATTGATATGCAATGAATTGGTGATGGGCAAACTATTTGGGAATAAGCAGAAACATAGACACCTAACACTAATGCTGATGATACCTCAAGTAAATTGGCAAAGAAGGAAGGAAAAGAGAACTAGTCTCTATCTCCGAGACACTATTATACATCGCCCCTGCCAACAACTCTTTCGACAGCGATTCATTCTCAATCAAATCCCATATAACTAGAAGAAAACAATGGATCATCTTGAGGGAGTGGGGGAAGGCGATGTTTAAGCAATGCGGGATGGTGTTTAGAACTTAGTCGGTCAAGACTGTTATTGTTGACACCTCGCCCCGTAGGGGAGATCATGCTGCACAGGTGAACCCAGACGGTCATCAAACTACTGTGCGGAATAAAGAAACACTCAAAATTGGCCCTTGGAATGTAAGAAAAATGTATCAAAATGGTAAATATGAAAATGTTAAGCAAGAAATGGAAAAACCACAAGTGAATATTCTAGGTATCAGTGAAGCACATTGGAAAGGCTCTGGAAAAATTGTCAAAGAAGAATTAACAACTATCTACTCTGGGGGTGAGACTAATGAAGGAAGTGTGGCTATTTTCCTGGACAAATATACAGCAAAGTTCATCTTCATTTATTGGTACCTCTCAAGTCGGGTTGCGATTGTTATACTTAGGGGAAAGCCTTTTGATATCGCAATAATTCAAGTCCATGCTCGAACTGCAGATAAATCAGGCGAATCTAAATCAGCACTGCTGAATGGGTTACCGTCCAAAAATAATTGAAGTTACTATGATACATCATTGGGTCATTTTCGAACGGTATCAAAAGAAATCGATCAAGTAGCGGAAGTTAACCAAGGAGAAGCTCTGTTTGCAAGCGTTACGTTAAAATGGCAGTGCTGAACCAAGCAAGATGGAAAGGGTTACCTAGTAAATTAGATTATTAGTAAATTAGCAAAGGATAGAAAAGAGAACTAGTCTCTAACTCCAGGACACTAGCACCAATCGCCCCTGCCAACAGAGATGAGCATTCTCAAAAGAAATTTAGAAAACAGGCAGCAGATAATGAATCATGTGCAATATGAAACTTTCAGGTGGAACAGTTTTCGGTCTTAGTGGTAGCTTTTAAAAAAGCTGTTTTAATTGTACGATGCAGGCAACTCAACTGACCCAGCCAGTCAAAGTCAAGCAAAGCGAGTTTATCCACCAAATCCGTAGAGAGTACGTCCTTGGCGTTTCAATGCGTACACGACGTCCATGGCTGTGACAGTCTTTCGTTTGGCATGCTCCGTGTACGTCACTGCATCACGGATGACATTCTCCAAGAAAACCTTCAACACACCCCTCGTCTCTTCGTAAATCAGCCCGGAGATTCTCTTCACGCCACCACGGCGAGCCAACCTTCGGATTGCCGGCTTTGTGATTCCTTGGATGTTATCACGAAGAATCTTTCGGTGACGCTTAGCGCCTCCTTTCCCAAGACCTTTACCGCCTTTTCCACGTCCAGACATGTTTAGTTCAGAGATTTATTGCTCAAACTGTGTCTCTAGTTTTCTTGTTGCTACAAGTAGAATGTGTTTGAGTTCACCTGCCCCACCATTTCCATTTAAAACCACCTCGAAATTCTCACGACCTGTTAGCAGAATACCTTCAACAAGCGCCCATTTTTCTTCTCCTTCCCAAACCAAACCACCAAGCTCCCTCTCCTTCCTCATGTCGCACAAGTAAATAAAGAAAGTGAAAAATTGGGAAGGAAATTTCGGTAAATGCACCGGTTGTGCAGTTACGCCATCGCTAATTCTCGGCAAAATTCACTGCTCCGGCTGCAGCAACGAAATCATGCCTGTGAGGCGCCAAATTCATTCGCATTAGTTTGATTTTGTTTTGTTTTTTCTGCTTTCATAAAAAACGCCATCGTCATCTTCTCGAGTGAATCGTTTGTGTGCGGCTCACTTTGACCAATGAAAGGGAAGAGAGAAGGGCACGTGATCCCGGCCCGCTCAAGGGATGTTACAAAGCGACGAGGCCGACGTCGACCTTCAATCAGATCGACTGACTATCCACTTGGAGAAACATCTCTAATCAACTGTAAGAATGGCTCGTACGAAGCAAACAGCTAGGAAATCGACAGGAGGAAAGGCACCTCGTAAGCAACTGGCGACGAAAGCTGCTCGCAAGAGCGCTCCAGCCACCGGAGGAGTGAAGAAGCCGCACAGGTACAGGCCAGGTACCGTGGCTCTGAGGGAAATCCGAAGATACCAGAAGTCAACTGAACTGCTCATCAGAAAGCTTCCCTTCCAACGTCTGGTGAGAGAAATCGCCCAGGACTTCAAGACTGACCTTCGTTTCCAAAGCTCAGCAGTGATGGCTCTGCAGGAGGCTTCTGAAGCATACCTTGTGGGACTTTTCGAGGACACGAACTTGTGCGCCATCCACGCCAAACGCGTAACCATCATGCCCAAAGACATCCAGTTGGCAAGGAGGATTCGCGGAGAGAGAGCCTAAGTGAGCAACGTAACGTCGTTGTCCGTGTCTGTCGTCTTTTTACGACGTACGACACACCACTGCTCATTTGGAAGTCTCTTCTAAATAAAACGGTTTTTTTAAAAACCACCAAATATCACCAAAGCTTTTAACCTTCCCATATTTGAATCTCAGCCACACATGATGTGATATAGGAGGTGCTACGTACTGTTACAGATTGTACAGATTGTACTATGATTTCGTTGCCCGCTTGCTTGCTAGTATTTTTCAGTGTTGAACTAAAATGCATTAGAAATGGGGCATCATTATGGAAATGTGTGCACACACTTACCTCGGCCTTCTCCGTGGCCAACAATCCCATATCGTTTTCGAATAAGGTAAAGTGTGTTAACATGACGAACCTTTCTCTTTTCTGTCAGCAAGCTTCAAGTTGATCCAATGGTGATGAATAAATTTTACTGATTTACATTTGCTTTTATATCACTGAAGGAAACATTCCCAACTGTTGATTCCCTTCCCTGGGGAGAAGAATTATAAAATATTCATTCTCCGAGGTGCAAGACTTTAACGCTCTGGTCATTTTCCTTGAGAGTCCCTTGGGAAGTTGTACAACTTTAAACTATTCCAACGATTCCATATTCTTTTTAGGTAGGGAGCACTCGTACCAATTTCTAATGCATTGACTGAGTGAAGCTGACAAATGCTAGCAGCTGAGGAAGCAAGCAAGCATATAATTATTACTATTTATTAAATGCCTCAGGATGGTCAAAGGGCTAAAATGTCACTTGGAAAAAGAGCATTGAAGAAGATACCCTCAGAAGCAAGATCTAATGAGGATAACAATGAAGAGAGAAAAGCAGGTAAAAACCTATGGAAATGGGACAACAGGGGGAGAGAATAAGAATACAATACTTAATAAGAAAGAACTAAACAGAACTGAAGGTGCAGCAAATACTTCCTCAATAAGAATGCTTTCTCCCTTGCATTGCATTACATGAATAACGGAATCATTTTTTCTATGCTAGCAATATTATGGCACATTATTGTGATCACTTTATTGGTAACATTGATAATTGTAAATAGGAGCATGTAAAGAAGTTATACCTGGAGTGTTGCTGGTAGAAAATATGAGACTTGAGGCCAAAAGAAGGATATTTATAAAGAATAACAATAAGACGTCTTTTATACAGGGTCATTCAGATAGTCAACTAACTCAGATCAGCTGCAATCAAGAGCTGCCCTGTAATAAAGGAAAGTAGAAAAATACTTAACTATAAAAGTGCATAAGATAGAGGCCATTAAAGCTATGAAAGACTACAATCAACAAGAGTTCATGAGTAAATAAACAAATGAAATCTTTCTCCCACTAGACAGAAGTAACGACAGATGTTGAAATGGAAATAGCACATTTTCTATGAAAGAAATGCACTCACTTACAGAGTGCACTTTGCAGTGAATCAAAGGCAATAACCAATTGCTACCTAACAATAACACCCGCTGAATTCCGCTTTCATTCGCTACCTCTTGCATCTTTGCCGGCATTGTGAGCCCTGCTTCACCTAACAGACCTTGGCCTCGGGAAGTACGAATAGCGTACACACATTCCTAAAAATCGCAACAAGCACAATCGATAACCGTATGCGAACACGAGGGATGGTAAAAAGTTACACTAATACACTGCTATCATAATCAACACCTTCAATAGTGGTATCAGAAACGTGTCGATTAAGTATTCTTTCATGTGCAGTAATGAGAGACAGTCACCACTCACCAAACGAAAAAGGAGTGTGACCGTAAAAACATGAGATTGAGAGAGAAGCTAAGACTGGCATTGTGGTGGTTTTTAAAAAAACCGTTTCGTTGATTCTTACTGCACACAGTTGCGAACTGCTGCAGTACCAAGCATGGCCTGACACAGACAAACAGACACAGACAAACAGCTTATTATGCCTTCGTCTTGGGTGCTTTCTGTTCGGTCTTCTTGGGAAGGAGGACAGCTTGGATGTTGGGCAGAACGCCACCTTGAGCGATCGTCACACCACTCAACAGCTTGTTCAGCTCTTCGTCGTTCCTGATCGCCAGTTGCAAGTGGCGAGGAATGATCCTCGTCTTCTTGTTGTCTCTTGCAGCGTTGCCAGCCAACTCGAGAATCTCAGCAGAAAGATACTCGAGCACGGCTGCCAAATAGACCGGGGCACCGGAGCCAACTCTCTCCGCGTAACTCCCTTTCCTCAGCAGCCTGTGAATACGACCGACTGGGAACTGAAGTCCTGCCCTCGATGTCCTAGATCTCGCCTTCGCCTTCGCTTTTCCTCCTTTTCCACGTCCAGACATGTTTATTGATGATAGATGATCGATCGAATACTAGTAGTATTAGTAGCAATAGTAGTGATACTTGTGAAATCTGGTAAGCGCTTAACGCAAACTATACAATTATCTCTGCTTCCCCTCGGCTCGAAATTCGCCAATCAATCAATCCCAATCTCGATCCCAATCGATCCTTCGTCCATTCGATCGACCCGAATGAGGCTGACTGACGCCATGGCAATGTGACAGTGCAAACGAGACTACATCGATCGGATCTCTCACGTGGTTTTCGATCCGACTCTTTGACTTGTTATAAATTCTGACGGCACCATCGACAGATCTACAAAGTGACGAAGTTAGAGACAAAGTAAACCACGATCAACATAATCATGTCTGACGCACCAAGCAAAGGAGGAAAGCAAGCCCCAAAGGTGGCAAAGAAGGGCGAGAAGAAGGCAGGAGTTGGAAAGAAAGGTGGAAAGGCTGCCGGTGGGAAGAAGAGGTCGAAGAAGAGACGCGAAAGCTACTCGATCTACATCTACAAAGTGCTGAAGCAGGTCCACCCGGATACCGGTGTCTCTAGCAAAGCAATGGGCATAATGAACTCGTTTGTGAACGACATCTTCGAGAGGATTGCCCAAGAAGCGTCTCGACTCGCACACTACAACAAGAAAGCGACAATCACATCGAGGGAGATTCAGACAGCCGTCAGACTTCTGCTGCCAGGAGAGCTTGCCAAGCACGCGGTGAGTGAAGGCACAAAGGCCGTCACCAAGTACACGAGCAGCAAGTAGATGCCGATGTCCACTACATTACGTGTGGCTGGCTACTCGCGCTCGTGTACGTGTACGTGTACGCAAGAGTGAGGATGCCATTCGTAGTGCAATCCGACACAAAAACAAACAGCTTTTTTAAAAGCTACCAAATCGACCATATTGCTATTGCCTCCTCAACTTCATCATTCCACACATGACTTGAATTGAATTGGCTTGAGCATTTCTAATGTTTATCGTTGAATTTGAACCGAATCCTTTCTTCACTATTGGAAAACTTTCGGAGGTTAAATTTGGATTTCGTTGTCCCTTGTTTTCCCAACCTTTAACTCGATCAGAAATAATCGAACTTAATAATTCGTTCCGTTCTACTTCGCTAAATCATTTAGCCGCCATCTTGGTGGACAAGGAGGCAATAACAGCAACAACTCAAAACAATAGCAGCGATGGAAGAACAGCGAATAAGTAATTTTAATGAACTTGATCATTCCAAAAGATATCTTCACAGATATATGTTTTTCAAAATACTGATCTTTATTCTTTAGAGAGGGTAGATGGGCTTCTGTTTCCATCGAGCCGTATCCCAGACATTGTTAATCATTTTTCAATTCAAATAAATGTTTTGATGAGGCAATGATAGCTCTCGCCTAACTGAAAATTTCAACACTTGAACTATATTTGCTATTAACTGCTAAGCTTTAGCACTTTGGCTAGCCTGTGAATCTCGATATATATATATATATATTTATACTTATCTATGTATGTATATATAATGCCTATGTCCAAGAATTAAGGATTCCAAACAAGTAATAAACAAGGTGACAGTTATTAACTTTCCGAACCAATTATGTTTAATGAGCAAAACCATGATTATAAAAACAAAGCGATTTTTTCACGAGAAAATCATGAAGATAAATTATTCATAGGGACGTAGCTAGGAATCTTTGGTGTGGGGGGGGGGGGGTTGAAACCGAAATCTTTCCAACCATAGGGCATACCAATATACAGCAGGTACATCCACTGTTACATAAGGTAAATTGGACAAGAAAAACAAAGGCATCGCAAAGAGAAAGATCGTCCTTTAACCAACACAGCTACAACAGAAAATCAGCGAATGAACACTACGAGATACGTAATAAATAAAAACACAATATTAAGCTATTCCCAGTTAAATTTCGCATAATAGACGGGTTCCACTTAAATGTGTAAAGTGGAAAAAATTTAAAATTGCAAATTTGTCTATATAGAACACATTTAAATGCACTTGTCATGAAATCTGTTTTTATTTGTTGGCAGGAAATCTTATTCCTGGGAGATAACTGAAAGACGCTATGGCAAAGTTGAACTGTTTATGGAATAAATGTCTGTCAACCTCTGTTAAAAAGAAATTAAAAAAAGTTAAATTGATATTGTTCTAGGGTCACCATTCAAAGGAAATAATGCATATTAGATTATGATGAAATTGTGGGTTGTAGCAAGTAGAGTCATCCACATAAGACTATATAAGACCAGAGCATGGTGGCAGCCTTATAGCAAATAAAATCAATTTTCATACAAAATATATTATCATGCCATTGTTTCGGCTTTAAACTTTCTTGTCATTTAAAATGTTGTCGATCCATTTTCCGTACTTGGCTACCTCTGTATAAAAGTTATGATGATATCCTATCCTGCAAAAATCACCAGTTCCGATTGCAATGCCAGCTACAAATGGCTTTTTCAACAAATTATCACTGCAAACCAGGGGGGACCCTGAATCACCCATGCAAAGTGACATAGAACCCTTTTCTTTACCTCCTCCACAGATTACAAGATTGGACACTTCTCTGCCATGGAATTTTCTACAGTAGGCTTTTGTCGGAATTGGTACATCAATTTCTTGCAAAGCATCGGCCAATTTGTAGTCAGGGAGATTTCCATCTGTATAATATCCTAACTCTTCCTTGGTACCCCAACCTGATTAAAAATCATATCAAATAGTAAAAGGTATCTTACTAAATTCGTAGAAACTGGCATTTCTAGGCCTTTTATCTCTCAAGATTTATGATAGATAATAAATTAAGATCATGAACATTCCGGCTGCTGTCATTTATTGAATTTCATAACAATATTTGTCTCACTTCATTGCCTTCTCATTAATAGCAACTCCAAATATAATTTAACTTAAAGGCTATTTTCAATGCAAAAATCCTTCAATCTTATATTGATAACAAGGTACGAGTCAAATTTACATTTTCTAACACTCATTCTTCATTATTTTGCTATTTTTCCCAACCTATATTTTAAACCTTTTGAAAAGGAATATTGGAAAATGAAATGTATAGCTTACCAGCAGCTTTGCATGTGGCTGTGCCAACTTCACTCACATTGTACGAGGGTGGTGGAAGGTCAATCACTTCAACTTCTTCGTTTGGTGAAATATTCAATTGAATTAAAGCAATGTCATAATCCCAATTAAAGTAGCCTTCTTTCGTCACGTTAAAATTTGCAATCAAGTCTAAAAATTTTGCATGCACAATAATTTTGTTGACTTTGTACGTCCTTTGGTGGTTGTCTGCTGACGATCTTATTGGTCTGCCTATAAATGAAGAAAATCTCAATTTTTCTCTACCATAACATACCTAACAAGTATAGCAACTGGTTGCACTTGTGGCAATTTGTGTTTTAGAATCTTTATCTGATCATATAGTCAACTCCGTTGCAATTAAAAGAAAACAGACATACGTTGTGTCAAATTTTGCGATGCATAGTAGCAATCAAACTGCAAATTCATTTCCACTTCTGCTTAATATAAATAATATTTAAAATATACCGAACCAAGATCAGTCTTTTAGTTTGTTCAAAGCATCACACTCTGAAAAAACATCTCCTCATAATTTCAGGTAAACAGAAGACGTGGCTTCATGAAAAGTTAGCAATGATTATGTACATACCAACTGTGACTGTGACAAAATGAGGATTCATGTAAATATCATCCACACAATGTCCTGCTGTTAGAACCCAATTATGTGCCACCAATGAACCACCACAAATCTTATACTTTGGTGATGGTTGATGGAAGTTCAGGTATGCAATAAATTTCCATGCATCAATATTTGCATCTCTTCCTCCAATCATCCGTTTTTGGCGACTATTTTGACTTTCTTCTCTAATTGATCTACGGAATCAAAGTGGTGTTAGAATTTGATTGAATCGAAAAGAATTGAAATTCCGTCCAAACCAAACTTGCACAGGTAGCAGTAAAAACAGTTTCCCTTGCAAAAGAATAATGAATCTTGAATTTTGCAAAAAAATACATCTTTAAGAATACTGACCTTGTCAAAACACTCTGCAAGCTGAATAAAATGGCAGTGAGCAAAAACACTGATTTAACTGAATGAATCATTTTCCCTGCTTAACTCTTCGATGCTTTTAAATGCTGCAGTCGACGCAAAATGATTCTCAATTAAATTGATACACAATCTATGAAGCTTTTAAAGAACCAGTCCATTGGTGGACTAGGAAGCAATGGTAGGAAAATATGTCCGGAAGATGCCACACAGGAAGAATAGTAAGGACGAAAGTCTTAAGAAAGGTACAATGGTGGGTGTATGAAAATAATTGGATTTGTAGAACAAGCAGGATGTCATGTCGCAGTTGACAACTGGCTCGTCTAAGTTTGCTTGAGGTCAATCTGTTCCTGAGAAAGCCCATGACCCACAATCTCCTACACTTTCCCAACAAAAGCGAGAAACTCTGCCAATTAATATCATTTATTAATCTTATAATGATTATTCGATAGAATTTTTCTCCTCTTATTTCCTTCATAATTTTTTGGATCAGATTCTGCATGTCTTCAAATCTTCATAGTTGAGGAGCCTCAGGAGTCTTGTCGCATAAGCACGGATTTGGTTCTTTGAACGATTGCGGTATTTTGACGCAATCCACTTTCTTGCATGGCGTTTATTTACGTCAGCAGTAGATTTTGTTGTCAATTCTAGCTCCTCCCTTGCATACTCAATTTTATGCGTTGCAGAAACCAGAGAGAGGGCTCTGAGTATTTTTGAGGGGAGCAAACTTGATGAGAAGGTCTCCCGTTGTCTTCCTCCCAAATTTCTTTCATCGTGACACGTGCAGGATTTGAACCCACAATCCCTGTGTTATGAATCCGCACATTTAACCTCTATACCTTAGCACCACTTCGTTATTTTGAATTACGTGGTCTGAATTATGGAGACCAGGGATTTACACGATCAAAATTGCAACCTGGGAATGCCTTTGGGGATTGACTGCCTCCACGGCAAGGGAATTGGCGGGCACGGCGGTTCAACGATTCTTGCTCCTTTGGGGCCTCTTTTTGGCGAGCGATATATAAGGTTTCGATAAATTGAATGTATATAGATTCGCATGCATTCACTCGCAGAAGGTTTGCTCGCATACGATAATTTTAATTTCACTGCATTGACGGCTAGGCCAGGAAAGATAGGGCAAACAGCAAGTATGCGTGCTTTCATGGACTTGTTTACACACGAACTTAATATGCACATATACATATATGCTTTATATTTACATATACATATACACACACATATATATATATATATGTATATAAATATATATAAATAAGCCATATATGTATATAGCCGACAGCAACAATTCAGCTCGACAAGAGTACATGAGAACATTCCAGAACCCCACCCTCAACATAATAAGGCAAATCAAACAGCGTGCTTCCTACGCCTGGAATTTCAGAGAGCTGGCGACTCTCCTCACTCTAAGTGAAAGTTTAGCTGAGGTGGGACTCGAACCACTGACCATAGGATCAACACGCAACAGTCTTGTCATGGAGCTATCCTGACACCCTTTCTTCCGGTGCAGGATTTTGATAATGGACGTTGGAATGAGCCTTTCACAGTTTTTTTTCTTCCATTGTTGGGGCTTTGCATACGTCACCGTGACTTTTCCTCGACATAATTCACTAAATTACTAAATAAATATAAATATATATATTATTATATATATATATATATATATATATATATATATATATATATATATATATATATATATATATATATATATTATATATGTATTATATATTATATATTATTATCTTATTTTATTATTAAGTTACTTCTTTTATGTTTTGCAGCATCTTAGAAGCCTCGATGATTAGCAAGCCAGATACAGCTAGCCGGTCACCAGCGAGACACATTTTGTATGTTAAGATAGGTTCAAATTTTTTTCGTTTTTTTTTTTAGTGGGTTATGTTGAGGAAAGGCCATGGTGACCTCTACAAAGCCCCAACAAAAGAAGAAAAAAGAAAGCGAGCAGCTAAGAGGATAGAGAGATAAGATCAAGTTTATTTACATTAGATTTGAAGGATGGCAAGTTGTAACGAAATAAGTTAATTGTAATTGCGGATTTGAAATCAGGAAACTCCACTAAATCTAAAAATAAAATTTGTTCGCTGGAGAAGCCGTTTAAATAATGATTGTAAAAGTTATGATCATTGCCAGACGCTCCTGTCGCAAAAGCAATCCTTGAGATTATCAAAATGTCAAACTTGACCCTTAATTTGAATATAATTGTTTTCACAAACGCCTGTAACATGCAATTTTTAACCCTGAACTAAAGGATCCATCTTGTAAACCCTAAACTAGGCCAGCCACTTTCAGACTTTCTGTGCATTGGAGAGGTTTGTAATCGTAGCTGGAGTTCGTATAAGAGGCTTTCGTAATTATAGTCAGGACAGAAAAAATCAATTTGATCAGTAGCGGGGGGGGGGGGGGGGAGAGGCAAATTCAGAACCGGGACGAAGGTCTTAGATCCATTATTGCAGCCACCTCTGTATGCAAATCATGTTTAAATATGCAAATAGTCGTATGTGTAATTGTACACAATTATTGACGGATAAACTTTGAAAGGTTTCGAATTTAATTCTCTTCTCATCGCTCCTTCCTCTCCTTGGCTCTCCTCTGTTAAGATCGCTGCATTACTGCTTAGGAACTTCTTCATTGTGATGATTCGATTAATTCTATGAAGGTGCCGGAATACAGAGCCAGCGATCGGAAATTTGAGACAGACCATGACCGTGTCTTAAGGCAGGCTTCTGGTCCAGAGTCTAAAATCTCTAGTTTTCACGCTATTTAGCCTAAATTTGGTACGAAGGTACCGATGTACATCTGCATTCCAAAAATTTAAAAAAAAATCTAAAATAGACAATGGTTTCCATGGAAAACACTAAACAATGGCTGAAAAGGTCACTTGCTTAGTAACACTAGATCTTTAATATCAAAAAAAGGAAAAGCTGCTAGTTCTTCTGTAAATTCCAGGCGTATGAATCATGAAGGGCAGTCACATTGAGAGAAATGACTGAAACACTGCCCAATAAGCATGGTCTCTTGATGTCCATAAATCTTCCTTCAGATGTTGGGCACAGTGGTAATTTTAAGGGGAGGGGGGGGGGGAGGGGCCATGGCCCCAGCGCAGGACGGACCCCAACTTAACCTTACTTAGAAGACAAATTCAAAAATTTTTCATTTTTAGCAGAAGAAAAACAGGAGTCAAGTAATTTTGGCTAACAATCGCAGTCCCTAAAACCTCCACTGGCTGGACAGAAAGCTTGCAGGGGATCTTCAAAGCAGATGGCTGGGTTGTTTTTGTCACCAACCTCCCCCTCTATCCGGACCAGATTTAAGCGCCACAGGTGTGTGATATTGACAGGACGGGTTTGCTTGTACCCTGCTCAAAAGTGAAATGAGCATGAGGCCTAATTTGAATGCCAGCTCACAACTATAAACCCAAATACCCTTCTCATATTACTTCATGCGTGGGAGAACAAATACGAAACAAGAGCTCTGTTTTGCTCGAAATTACACACGGTTAGGCCCCATAGAAAGAGGGATCTTGGTAAGTAGGGAGTTGAAAAATTCACCCAAATGGTGCAAACAGGAGGGCTAGAATCATAATGGGTAATTTTTGTTTATTCGTACAAACATGTGGCGTAGACAAGTATGATAAATGGGAGTCCAAAGTAGGTAGAACACTCCAAAACAGAATAGGAAAACTTTTGGGAAGCCTTCGCTATCTGCTTTCCTTACCTTTTTGAACTTTAAAGCTCGTGCACCCAAGCACAGTTAAAACATTTGACTCTCGGGAGGCAAGCAAATCCCTTTTAAGAAGAAAGGCTGTTATCTAAGAATGTTTTCTAAAGCAGTTGGTGTGCGTGCTCAACAGTAACGTGTCCTCAGAGTAAATTTATAATGTCTATGATAGTACTTTCAGGAAATACAGTACTCCTTACACAAAGAAAATGAAGATAGCCTAAATCATTTCTTGCCGAGTTCGTTCTGGGAAATAACTGGGCATTTTTTGTGTGAGTTTTGTTGAGGAAAGGCGATTGTGACCTATACAAAGCCCCAACAAAGGAAGAAAGAAGAAAGTGAAAGGCTAAGAGGAGATAGAGATCAGATCGAGTTTATTGATCTTAGATTGGAAATAATTACACAAAATAGGGGTAATAAAAGCGGGAGATCAGAAATTTTATCAAAAATAGTGTACAAGGTCGCCAAAGAGTGGAAGATATTTGATTAGGTTGCCAACTGTCGCTACCTGTCTCTAGAGTTTCTTTATGGAAACAGCTGAGTTTGAAGAAGTTCTTCACAGAAATCCAAAAACAGTTTGACGGTGAATAGCCGTAACTAGACAAGCATGAGGCAAGGAATGGCTTGCGTAGTGCAGTAGAGCACGTGTCTTCCGTACTGAAGTTTTCCCGTTTTTGGTTTTTCCCCGCTTAAGTTTCATCTTGCTTGAATCTTTTTCGAGAGAACTGGTCCACGATTCCAAGCCGAAGATATTCTTGCGTCCGAGATCTGCCCGTGGGATTCCATTCCATGCCGGTCGGTCAAGATTTATGTGATTAGGTGCCAGGATAGCTCGGTGGTAATATTCTTGCGCATTGATCCTATGGTTCGTGGTTCGAATCCACCTTCAGCTAAACTTTCACTCAGAGTGAGGAAAAATCGTCAGCTCTCTGTAATTGCAGGTGTAGGAATCACGAGGTGTGGTCACATAGAGAGGAAGGACCTGGAAACTGCTCGATATGCAAAAAGCTTCTCAATGTTCAAATTTCTACCTTTGAGATCTAGGTAGAATCATAGCCTATATACTGCAATTAAAAAAATTCTAAGAGTTGATTTCGAATTCCAATGACCCATGCAGACATTGTTACTGTTCGTTCCATTTTTGCACAGCTGCACTTAATTTGATTTTGGATGAAAACTGTGTGGTAATTTCACCGCAAGCAACTGGATCCCTCCGCAGATCAAATAAGGAGCTCTGTTATATTTCAGCAATTTGATATCTGTCATCGAACGGCGAGTGAGTTTTGTGGAAACAAAGGCGTAGTCGATAACAACAGGTTGCAGACGTATCTTGGTCGAAGCAATTATGAAGAATTACATCATAACAGTGGCTTTCGTATGTCTGATGCATCTAGTTGTAACAGGTATGAAGTTTTCCATTATCAGGCTTGCAAACTACCCCCCTAAAGCCTTGTACCGGTGATAGCTTCTTGGAAATCAGACGACTTCAATTTGGCAACACATCTTGTGAGGTTGGAGCGCGTGCATATAAGTTAACTTAGAGATTTCATTATAACTTTAAGTCTTTTGCTGCTCTTTAAGATACTTGGTATATAATAAACCTTGTTTCATATTTTCTAAACAGGGCCCTTGTTGATGACAGCACCGTTGATTAAAAGCCAACAATGTATAAATAAATTTATGATTATAATTGATATCATTCCACAAGTCAGCGAATTTTTAGGGAAGTCAAAATGCGATTGACAAATAGAACAATTAAATTTCGGCCATGCTATGAAATATGGAGCGACCTTCTCGCTCGGTTCCGTATAATTTACCAATGGATTTTACACTCGCCATGACAGGTGTTTTTGCTGCAGAGGACAGCGATATTTACTTTGAAATATCGGATTGCAAATTCACCTTCCCCCTTCTTAAATCTTTACTCGTCACTTTTGGGTGTAGTGTTTCGGATCTTGTGAGGTCTCCTTGCGTGGGTTCGAATCCAGTCGTCTGAATTACGAACCACAAGCCAGCAGCCAACTCAGCTGCCCATCCTTCCGATGTCGGTCAATGAATACTTAGAAGTAACTCTGAGAGGACAAGCACTGGACACACATTGATAACAGCTTATGCAAAGTTGAAGTGTTGAATCCAGTATAAAGATTCGCCGTTGAGTTTTTTCTTGCGCTCGCTTTTACATAAAGCGCATTTGGCAGATTTCCTTCACTGCATGAATGTCCCCAAAAAATCATCTTCTTTGTAGAATGCAGAAGTGGATGGAGAACGCATGCCAATGGCTACTTTGTGTACGAAGCGCGAAAAAATTTCTCCAAAAGGAACGAGATACTAATCAGAGGCACATTCTCCATATTTCCCAACATCACCTCTAAGAAAACGATTTTGTCTGTTGACGATGCAGCGAGGGCAAACACCTTCCAAATCATGGTCGCCAAAGGTTAGTACGTACTGCTAATGCAATTTTGAACCACTCTCAAAGTAGGTAGATTTCTGCTTTTTTACAGTCTTCGACCACTCTGAATAACGAGGCTTTTAAAACCTCACCTTAGAAATCACATGTCTTTGATTCTTATCGACTCGAATTAGTTAGGTTGATGCATTACCGAATCGTCGGCTTTGCTAGATTCGAAGAGGAATGGAACGGCTAATTCAAACTCAGTTTTGGAATTTCGTACCGTTCACCGAAGCCAGAAAAGACAAATCGACCTGGGTCAAGTACTACTACCAAGAAGCCGAAATAATCGGACGAGTGAGCTAATGCAATTTATGGAAAGCCTTGCTTTCTTGCTTTCCTGAATCTTACAACTTGCCTTCTTTCAAATCTAAGATCAATAAATTTGATCTGATCTCTCTCTCCTCTTAGCTTTTCGCTTTCTTCTTTCTTCCTTTGTTGGGGCTTTGTATAGGCCACTATTGCCTTTCCTCAAATTAACTCACTAAAAAGAACTAGGGAAGTTTTATGCTGCTGTTTATCCATTGAGAAGAAGACACATCCAAGAGGTGTTGCAAGCCAGGACTGTTCTGGAATCAAAATTAAGGTCTTGATATTATCAGTATTATTCTTAGCATTGTTATCATGTTTATAATTATCACTATTATAGATAAAACTTAGACCAGTCCTGACCTTCTTCCCTATTTGACCAGTCCCATTCTATCGTTTTGATATCCATCTTAATATACGTCTATATTTATTTTGTTATCAACCATTTACCAGTTTTTTATTGTAAATCCTAAGCCAGGCATGCCGATTTGAAAGTACTTGTGTATTAGAGAGGTTTGTAATTGCAGTTTACATTAACTGGGAATGGAAAATTTCCATAATTATCTTTTAGTTGTAATAATATTTGCAATCGCCGTCAGGAATCCGCACAAGTTGCGATAGAGAAATAGAAACAGAAATAGAGAAGGATTGTAATAGACAAAGATTGTAATAGAGAAAGATTGTAATAGACAAAGATTGTAATAGAGAAAGATTGTAATAGACAAAGATTGTTATAGATAAATATTGCAATAGAGGAAGATTGTATTAGGGAAATATTGTAATAGACAAAGATTGTCATAGAGAAATATTGTAATAGAGAAAGATTGTAATAGAGAAAGATTGTAATAGACAAAGATTGTAATAGAGGAAGATTGTAATAGAGGAAGATTGTAATAGAGAAAGATTGTAATAGAGAAATATTGTAATAGAGAAAGGTACTATGCTGGTCCCAAAACAGTTAACTATGTTCCAATCGAACTCTCTGGGAGACGGTAAAAACTTTCAAATTACAAAAACTCCAGCTACAGGGATTCGACTTAGGGGGGTTTTTTCTTGGGAGATTTTCCAGGGACCTGAAAAATTTTTGTTCGAATTAGCAGAAATTTTGAATTACACGAGTTCGAATTCAACAGATTTGATTGCATTTTTAGATACTTTTTCGTTTCAGATACTTGTCGAATTTCAGCTACCCATTCCACAAAATTTCCGATTTGTTTTCATTTGTAACGGAGCCCTATTGTATTTCTCTTCACAACTCGAATTCCTTCTCGTCAGTCAATGTTACTTGAATCAAAATGTTTGAGCCATGCGCTTTGGTACTTTTTTGGATCGAACTGACGATTTGGGATCACCTTTGATGCAACCCACCCAATCTTCACCATCAATCGCGAAAATGAGAAAAGTTTCGAGAAATGTGCAGGACAGCCATTTTTCTTCTTTTTAGTGAGCTATGTCGGGGAAAGGCCTTGGTGGCCTATACAAAGCCCCAACAAAGGAAGAAAGAAGAGAGCGATAGGCTAAGAGGAGAGAGACGTCATATTAAGTTTATTGATCTTAGATTTAAAAGATATTATGTTATTTGAATATTGATTTTTCAGGAAAGAGTTGTTGAACTGTTGTATGAAAAATCCGATCGTATCGCTTTTTAGACTGGATACTTTGATGATAATTTTGAATGGAATAATCTTTTACAGGACAATTCTACACTGCATACAAAAAAATGGACAGGAACTTTGAAGAAAAGGTGTGGAGTGCCCCCGCAATTAGCGAGGGGTATGCATTCGCCTTCACAGTGGCTGTTTCCAGGAGGAATACATCCGCATCAGGATGGAAGTTTTCCATCGTAACGGACATCGCTGCCGTCTCCGCGTTTGCCATTGAAGACATCAACGCCAATTGGAATTTCAGCACAATCAAAATTAATGTCGGGGGAAATATTCCTGATCCAGTAAGTGCTGGACTATTTGAAGGCTGCCTCTCCGATGTGGCTTTTCAAGGGCGTGACATAATCAGCACATACTTCAAGCAATATCCGAATAACACGAATCCTGTGAGAGGGAAAGAGACATTTGTGAACGGTGGCCATGGATTCAGCAATGTGTCGGAGCGCTGCACCGACGCCATGCTCACTACGAAGGCGCCAGTCGCTACAACTACCACTGCAGTAACCACAACAGATGGTTGGTCAACCAAAAGTAACGTCTCAACAAATGTCAGGCTGTCAACAAAAGGGCACACACCAACGACCAAGCCAACAGACGCCGCCTGCGTGAGCCAAGCATTTCAAATCACGCTGATTTTCTGCATTTGGCTAGGACATGCTGTCATGTGATACACTTCCTTCTTTTTTTTATAAGAACACATTTTATAAGAACACCAAGGCTCAATTTGACCAACAATTAAGAACAGGGCTAGAACATGCTCAGCTTCAGATGAGAAATTGAAAAAAGGAACCAATTTGCATGTTGAAGTTTATGAGCAAAAAGAAAGAACAAAAAATATCTATGCAATTTATAAACATAGCAAAAATTTTCCAATTCTGATCTGTGAAATTTTGCTGCAAAATTATGTCCATAAACACTAGCAGTCATTGCTTTATTTTTAAGATTTTCTCGGTAAAATGTCTTAGGAACTATATACAGCGTGTAACTTCTCTGCAAAAAATCACTCTTAAAAAAAAAACAATTGTAAGAAAATTGAGCCTAAAATCATCAATAAGTTAAGAACATTGAGGCTGGGTAAAACTGATCTGGTTCTTATAAAGAAAAAGAAGTGTACTCGACATCGACTTTACAGGAGATGAGAACTTTATGTTGTATGTAGGTATGTAGTTACCAACTGTATACACCTTCTACACATCAGCATTTCTATCAGGTGTCGTAACTGTGTCATTCTGCCCTGTCTTCACCCTACTTGAGAGTTCTACCTGACTTCTTAGAAATAATCTTAGATGGCTTTTGTCTTTTTTTTGTTAGTGAACTATTTTTTTTTTTTCTTTTTTAGTGGGTTATGTTGAGGAAAGGCCATGGTGACCTATACAAAGCCCCAACAAAGGAAGAAAGAAGAAAGCGAGCAGCTAAGAGGATAGAGAGATAAGATCAAGTTTATTTACATTAGATTTGAAAGGTGGCAAGTTGTAGCACTCAGGAAAGCAAGAAGAAGGCAAGACATGTAGAGAAAAGGGCATGGCGGCCTATAAAAAGCCGCAAAATATGAAGAAGGAAGGAAGTGAAAGGCTAAGGGGGGAGAGAGATCAGATCAAGTTTATTGATCTTAGATTTGAAAGATGGCTAGTTGTAATATTCAGGAACGTAAGAAAAAGGCAAGACGCTCCATAACTTGCATTTTCTAGGGATGAATTGTGATTGTGGGGTAGTGTTCTTGGTACATACGTATAAAATTGTGCTCAACATTTCTAGCATTGCATGGTAAGAGAGAGTGGTGAGAAACCTGGATCTCTTGCTCGGTGCAGGTACTCGCAGGGCTAATCTAAGATAATTTTTCATCACGGTGACTACGGGAGAGTCTGCCCTTACAGACCAAATGCTTTCCTCCATAGTGAGATAAAATTCCCCCGTATTTGAAAGCCCATCTCATGTCTTTGATCTGCAAAACGTCAAAGTATCAGTGGAAGAGGATGAGGTAATGAACTGTTTAACCAGTTTCAATAATCATTTACTTGAAATTCGTTTTCCGAACGAACTATTGCGTGGTACCCAAAATAAATTTTTGCGGGACCTCTTCTGAAATTGATTCCCCTTTACAATTTCGCCCCCGTAGAGGAAATCCCTTAAAAATGCTATTGCTAATCTCGCTGCAAAATGACATCCACCAGCTCAACAGCATTTGTTGAGATTATTTAGAAACACTTTCAGGCTGTTCTCTGTTCAGAATTTTATCAGATACGGAGAAGAAAGAAGCCAGGGAGAAAGATGCATGGAGGTACGAATCAATAGGGAGCATGCAAAGTTTCATGCTTCAAGGATACACACCCCAATTTAAAAAGCAATTCAAAGACCCTAGCTCAGTAATTTATGTTATATACGATGTTTCAAGTGTACTATGTTAAGCACTGTTTGTGAGCAGGGGTTTGTAAACTTGATCTTATCTCTCTATCCTCTTAGCTGCTCGCTTTCTTCTTTCTTCCTTTGTTGGGGCTTTGTATAGGTCACCATGGCCTTTCCTCAACATAACCCACTAAAAAAAAGAAAAAAAAAAAAGGGGGCATCGAGAAGCATTCTCGTAAATATCCACACTGCCATATAAATCCCAGGAGACCTGCTTCAGCTACGCTAGAACTGAACCTTCGATTAAATAAATCAGCACATGTAGTTAAATTGCAGAATTGTTTTGATGTACTCTCGATTGATCAAAGTTAGGGAAAGAAAATGGCAAAATAGGAAAGTTTGGGATAATTTTTTGCAATTTCAAAACGTTCATCAATCTATTTTACATACAAATCAATTTTCTATATAATAGACTAAATCTACATCTACCAAATACTGCCTTCCTTCTAAAGAGAAGATTCTGACAGGGGAATATAGCTATAAAAAAGCTGCGTTGCATACTCGACTTCGAGCGTAGCAGAAACCAGAGACAGGGCTCTGAGTTTTTTCTAGGCAAGTGGATTTCATGAGGTGGCTTCCCGTTGCCTTCCTCGCCAATGGCGTCTTAAATGGGACGCATGGAGGAATCGAACTGACAACCCCTGTGTTGTGAGTCCGCATGCTTAACCACTACGCCACGGCACTATTTAAGTAAAAAGTATAACTAAATAAACTGCAAGATTGTATATAGAATATATTGATGAAGGAGGAGTTCTCTAAATAGATAAACTAAGCGAGAGAGAGCTATTTGGTACGAAAAATCAAGCAGAATTTTATAAAAAATAGTAACAAAAGTTTAGATGAACCAAAACACAAAACGATTTAAATGATTAATTGGGCAAGTGAGTCAACCAGGTAAGATTTGACAATAACCATGAAATAACAACGCGAAAGTGAGGCTTATCAAATATGTACTCAAAAAACATGGCGTGTTTCTGAAGGCCGCTCAAATAGAAAATCGTTGCAAGAATCTTGAATGCTAACAATGACAACTGTTGCTACAAATCCCAATAACCCTGTCGTTTTCTTCGATGTGACTGTTGGTGGACAGGTGATTATTCATACTTTTCTGTGCATTTTTAGCAAGCAATCTTTGATTTTGTCTCAACGTTGATCTGCTTCTTGTAAGCCCGTAAATCCATACAGCAATATCGACGAAGATTCCAATGTTTATGTTTGAAGAACCAAAGCATAAAATCTCAACTTATCCCCCTTGATCCTGTTTTTAAGCTGTCCCAATCAAAAGTGGAGTAAAGTTAAATGGATAACGCGAAGCAATCGAGCTAGCCGTACGTCTCACGCCGTACGTATTCCTACATTGAGTAAGTCTGCAGCTCGGGGTAAACCTTTACAGCAAAAATCCTTCTTGTACTTGTGGTACACTTGATGGATGCAGCCTGTTTTACCAAAGACTGAAGATGGTTCCAGTATCAGTTGGTAGGTAAGTTAAGAGGGTCCGTTACTGGAACATGGTGGGCGGATCACAGCTCCCTAACAAACTCTTAGCTGCTCACTTTCTTCTTTCCTCCTTTGTTGAGGCTTTGTATAGGCCACCATAGCCTTTTCTCAACATAACCCACTAAAAAAAAGAAAAAGAAAGAGTCAGTACAGGAATGAAGCAATAGCAATGGAAAATACTGTGGACCGATTATTCCTTTTGCAAAATGAAATTGAGCTCTATGCTCAGTATAGGCGCTGAGGAGAGATGCTTGCTTGAAAAATTGCCTATCTTTTTAGTGAGTTATGTTGGGGAAAGGCCATGGTGGCCTATACAATGCCTCAACAAAGGAAGAAAGAAGAAAGCGAGCAGCTAAGAGGAGAGAGCGATCAGATCAAGTTTATTCATCTTAGATTTGAAAGATGGCAAGTTGTAAGATTCAGGAAAGCAAGAAGAAGGCAAGACGTTCCATAAGTTGCACGTTCTAGGGATGAATGATGATTTGTGGGATAGGGTTCGTGGATTAGGCAGTGAAACTTAGAAAGGGTGTGAATGAGTTGAGCTTCTGGTGGTTCTGACACGCCTCAAAGGAACAGGAATAATCTCCCTGATCTCCTGAGAACAATGCCCGTGAAAGTATGTTGTGGGGAAGGTTAGCAATGCCTTTCATTGCAGCACTTTTTTATCCAGCTAAATGCCGGTGGCCTTTATACCTCTAGGCAAATTATGAAAAGTGCATCTAGAAACCAAAATATGGGCTCTAACCCTTACCTTGCAATATTTTGATTTTTGAAGATGAGTAGTGCATCTGCAATACTGGTTTTAAGCAAAAAGGGTGTATGCTCTTAGCACGAAAAGTCACTCTTTTTTCAAGCCCATTTGTTATGAGTTTGTTGGAAAGGGTAACACTTGTTTATATTTCACACTTGTTGTAAGCCTGAAAAGCGTCTGTTTTCAAGTTTTGTTCTTCTCTCAATCTCTCATATTCAAACTTTGTCTCCAGGATGTAGGTAGAATGAAAATGGAGTTGTTTGCAGATGTTGTCCCAAAAACTGCGGAAAACTTCAGGTACCTGCATTTGAAATTCTTTGATTTAATTTTTCATGCGCCAGTCACCGGTGGCGTGAGTTTGGAGCCTACTCCTGTCACCATGTAATATGCTTAGCTTAATAGTCTTTGAGGAAACAGAGAGGAGATTACGTACCATCATAGCGAATTTTTAGCAGGATAAGAACTTAGATAATTGAGAAATTAGTAAACTGTCCCACAGGAGCGAATGTAATTACAACAGTCACATGGTTAACCAACGCTTAAATTAATCTAGATAATGAATATGATTTACAGAATTTATAATATAATTTTGTTTTTTGATAAACGATACATTTTTTCTTTTGCAGGCAATTTTGCACCGGAGAGTATAGGTATGTATGATTGGAAATAGATCAGGTGTAACGATATGTGCGTTGATAATGAGGTTTGTTGATCATGTGTCGAGAATGAAAGAATTTGAGAAACTGGCGTTAGAGGGGAGTATAGATTGTAGATTGCAGAGGTGGCAGCTGCATATAAAATACGCTGATGGGGGGGGGGGGGGGGGGGGGAGTTGGCTCCAACTGCTGTTTGCCATGCAGTGCAGATGATGCACTTGGTGGGTGCCTGGGATGGTTTCAGATGCATGTTAGCTGATCTCAAGTGCTGACATCATGCCTCTCCAAGAGGAAGACCTCAAGGGACCTTAGGCTGAGTCACCTATTCTGATAAATGACTCTCTATGTGCCGTCATGTTAGGTGCCAGGAGAGCGCATTGATCCTGTGGTCAGTGGTTCGAGTCCCACCTCAGCTAAACTTTCACTTAGATTGAGGAGAGTCACTTTAGGTGTCAGGATAGCTCAATGGTAAGATTCTTGTGCATGGGTCCTGTGGTCAATGGTTCGAGTCCCACCTCAGCTAAACTTTCACTACGAGTGAGGAGACTCGCCAGCTCTCTAATTCCAGGCGTAGGAATCACGAGGCGTGGTCACACCGAGAGGAAGGACCTGGACACTGCTCGATAAGCAAAAAGCTTCTCAGTGTCCAACTTTCTACCTTTGACATCTAGGTAGAATCACGTGTATGTTAACGTAATCTGTTCCGACTATTCCCGTTTGGTTTGCTTGCATTCATCCCACGGATTTCTCATTCCTAGGAGGGATGGGCTTCCCGTTGGTTACAAAGGAGCTACGTTTCACAGGGTCATAAAGGACTTCATGATCCAAGGTGGCGACTTTGTCAAGGGAGATGGCAAAGGTGTGTGTACCATTTACGGGGGTACCGGCATGACATTTCCTGATGAAAACTTCAAATTAAAACATGACTCAGCTGGCTTGTTGTCAATGGTAGGTCAATTTTAATCAATTTTTTTCCAACCCGAGCTACAAAGCTTACAATAGGCAACCCGTTTTTGTCTTTATCTTGTAACCATTAATAAGGGGTGCATATTTTCATAAGAGTAATTCTCCCTGTGTTTGGGTGGGGGTTAAATTTAACTCCACCGTGTCCTCTGCATGCTGTATTGTTTGTTTTTTGTTTGTTAGCAACCTATTGATTGGTCTGGCAAGTGGTGCTTTCCTTTTTCTTCTGTCATTTGATGCAAATGTGAATATAGCGTGGTATGCCGCTGAAGACATACAAGGCAAGTGAGATGCAACTAAGATAATTTATAACAGAAAGGATCTCAAAACTTTTATGGCATGCTCGATTCCAAAATTAGCAGAAACCAGAGACAGGGCTCCAAGTTTTTCTGGAAAGTGGATTTTGTTATGTGGTTGTCTGTTGCCCCCCCTCACAAACATGCTGTTTTTATTTTGGCATATGTAGGAATCAAGCTCACAACCCCAACTCATGTGTTTGCAGGCTACACCATCACATAATGCTTAGTGTTGGCCCACATCAGGGCATTTTTTAAGTAAATTTGACTGTTGAGTCAAAACCATATGAAAGCCTCATTCCCTTTGCAACTAAGTTTGGTCTGTGTTCCCCTCGCCCCCCTCCCCCCCTCAACGGCCAAAGCATCAAAGAAATTTCAGAAGAGGCCCAAACTAGTGGAACAAAGCCTTAAATGTTGCTTTTTTGCTGAGCCAGGGAGATGGCCCACTTGGCCAATAGCCAAAACAAAAAGCAGAATTGGGAATGTCTAGGGGGGGGGACAAAAACAAAAAACAGAATTGGGAATGTCTAGCAATAAGATAGCAATCCAAAGAACCGTCATGCTAAGCTGGGCACAGGATAGGTGTTTATGAGTGATTTTCAAATGAATATTTGCGCTTTTGAGCACTGGGCAACTAAACAGCCGGACGTTACAAGTATTGAAACAATTTTGTGGGGGTGGCAAAACGGCTTGCTCTAATTGCTCCATGAGCTGTTATAATCTTAAAAGATGCCCTGGCGCAAGTTAAAATTGGTGCAAGTTTTTCATACCAAACAAGGGAAGCTGTTTCATCTTATGGACTGAGCTTGATGGGGAAAGAAAGTGGTCCTTAGCAGCCCTAAATGGAGATGAAGGGAAGGGAAGGGAAGGGAAGGGAAAAGAAGGGAATTGGATTATCAGAGCTACGTGAGTTCTAAGGGGTTTTTCCTAGACAATCTTTCTGAGTTCAGACTGTCTATCGTTTGGCAGAAAACATTCCTTGCACTTCCAGTGAAAAAGTTTGGGAATCATTTCAAGAGGCAGAATAGGGTTTTAAAAAAGACTTCTTTGATCAAAGGGAGTATGTGTTTCTACACCTTCTGCGTTGCCCAATAAATCACACTTACCAGAACCCCAGGAGCCATGCTTATTTTTATCAATACACCATAGCTTACGTGTAATGCCTTATGATTTTTGTACCTAACCAGGTTTATCAAGCATCTTCGTGCAGCTCATCTAGCATCGCTACTTCCGTACAGATTCCTTTACAGACACTGTTACTATCTGAGTAGCCAATCTCTGCTGATAATCTCATCTTCCCTTTCTCCTAGGCAAATAGTGGCACAAACACAAATGGTTGTCAGGTATTTCATCCACTGCCAATGCATTTTCGAATTTGATATTTACCACGTTTCATACTTATCATCTTTAGGTTATGCTCAGAAATCTATATCAATTTTCTCACTTTCCATTTTGCTAATTAATGTCATAACACTGTAAATGGCATGAGGCCAGGTACTCACAAAAAACTTTTCAGAGTAGGTGACTTGTTTACTGTTGCTAGAAAATTTATTTGAACATCAGTGAACATCATCACTTTTGCCTCCTTCTTGCTTTCCTGAACTAAGATCTTACTTTAAGAATCTAAAATACGTGTAATTTTAGATCTAATATTGTGTTCAATGATAGTATCAGTTCTGAAATATTATTGCTATTTTTATTTTGACGAGAATATTACAATTTTCGATTTATCATTATCAATGTTCGTTTTACAATTTGCCATCTTTCAAATCTAGCATCAATAAACTTGATCTGATATCACTCAGCTCTTAGCCCTTTGCTTTCTTCTTTCTTCCTTTGTTGGGGCTTTGTATCAGCCACCATGGCCTTTCCCCAACATAGCTCACTGAATCTTACAACTTGCCATCTTTTAGATCTAAGATTAATAAACTTGATCTGATATCACTCAACTCTTAGCCCTTTGCTTTCTTCTTTCTTCCTTTTGTTGGGGCTTTCGATTGGCCCCCGTGGTTTTTGCTGGACGTATATCACTACAGAGAGATGAGAAATATGATTAATTTGAAGAATCACTTTGTCACCTGTAAATTAGTTTTTAAAAATTGAATTTACAGCTTTGTAACTTTAACATTGAAAAGCTATGCATAATGATAATGATCTGCCATGTATTAATCAACATTATCAAGATGATCTGCATCACAACAACAAAATAAGTTAAGTTATCCAACTGTAAATGAAGTGTTGATTAGCATTGTAATTAAAAAAATTGCAAGCTTTGAACATTCATTTTCCTTAACTGTAAGAATTTTTTGATGTAAACATAGTCATTATTGACTGATGGTGTCTATCATTATTATTATTATTTGTATAGTCATTGTTATTTAATTCATTTCTTTTAGTTGTTTCTTCCTTTTTTATTTACTGTTATCATTCAAATGGACAATTGTAAACCACCTATGTAGTGAGGTTTGCAGCTGTCAAAGCCATTTTGGTGGATAAGGCTGAGTCTATCTCTATTTCATTAGCCTTTGGGCCACATAGCTGAGCAAGCACAGTTAATGCTACAGTTGGGGTTAGCCATCTGGTAGCACAGTCTGATTAACTCCCATGCTCTTTCCCAAAGTGCTGAATGCTGAGAAGGGAAATAGCATGTACCATTTTCAAGTCTTTGGTGTATCTCTACCAGGTATTGAACCCCAACCTAATGCGTACAAAGCAAGCATTCTACCACTGTGATGTTCAACGTTGTACAATAGTAAATATTCAGATGAAATGAAATTTGGACAATAGTAATAATATAGTCACGAGCTTGCTCTAGCTACTAGTGGCAATGTCTTCTCTTTGCTTAATTTAAATTTGCTTTTGTACTCAGATGATTTGATGTCTAAGCAAGTTTATTATTACTTTTGCAGTTTTTCATAACATGTGCAAAATGTGACTTTCTTGACTCAAAGCATGTTGTATTTGGTAAGAAATATTTTCCATGTTTTTGATTTGCCAGACTTCAAAATTGCAGGAAAGGGTAGGGAAGGGTAGGGTAGAAAACGAGTGTGGTGCTTGACATCATTGCATTCAATCATCATGACAGTATAAATATGAGCAATCCATGCAAATGATTGGTTGCTTGTTTTGACCAATCATTGCTCACCATTTTTCATGTGATTAAGTCATGTGCTCGAGCCGCCCAATTCCTCACATTCAAATTGGCACATTGTTTCCAGTTTCATTTGGCCGCTTTCATTAGAATTTAGATTGCTAGGGCGTACCCCGCAAGCAACGCGCAGCATGCAGTGTCAAGTGCTGTGAAAAATTAGCTAGAGACACCAATCAATTTAAGAATGGCGACTTGGAACATATCATCTATGACAGGCAAAGGAAGCGAAGTTGCTGATGTCATGAGAGGAAAAAGGATGAATAGAATGTGTGTACAGGAGACAAGGTGGAAAAGACAAAGTACTAAAGAACTCGGAGAAGGATTCAAGCTGTTCTACACTGGAAGTGAGAAGATAAACGGAGTGGGCATCATCTTAGAGGAGGGGCTGAAAAAGCAAATGATAAATGACCGAAGAGTATCAGAGCAATTAATGATGGCAAATATCCTTGTGGACACTAAAGTGGTAAACGTCGTCTCAGCATATGCTCCACAGCAAGGTTGCAAAACACGAGAAAAGAAAAAGTTCTTAGAGCAGTTGGAAGATTTTGTACGACCAGTAATCTGAATTGAGAAGTGTTTCATAGGTGCGGATTTAAGTGGACATGTCGGAGAAAAGAAGGATGGATTTGAAGGAGTACATGGAGGATTTGGTTTTGGAAAAAGAAGAAGCAAGGAAGGCAAAGCAATTTTACATTTTGCACAAGGTTTGGACCTCAGTATTGTGAACACCAGCTTTAAAAATAAAAAAGAACATATTATAACATACAAGAGTCATCCATATGAAATGCAGAGAAGAAGCAGCGTTATAAAGACTCCAACAAATTTGTGAAGAAGAGTGTTGCAGAAGTGAAGATGGAAGCTGAAAAAGATCTGTATGATGAACTGGAGTCAAAAGAGGGAGAAGCGAAGATATACAGAATAGCAAAAATCAGACAAAGAAAGAGACAAGACATCACAGCCATATGGTGCATTAAAGACTTGGCAGGAAAGCTCTGGTGGAAAATGTGGAGATCCAAAGCAGATGGAAAGAATATTATGAAGATCTTCTGAATGTGGAAAACCCAAGTGACCCTCTTCCAGCACCTGCTCCAGTTCATGGTCTGGAACCACAGGTCACTATGGGAGAAGTCACAACTGCAATCAAGAACATGAAACCTAGAAAGGCAGGACGACCAAAGCAAATCACTGCAGATGTTATCAAGATGATGGATAAGAATGCAGAATGGTTGTGGCAAATCACCACAAATATCTGGAGTGAAAAGAAAATTCCAAAAGATCTGAAAAGATGTATCATATTTCCCATTCTACAAGCAAAAAGGAGATGTGATAGAATGTAAAAATCACCGAGGAATCAAGTTGCTGGAGCAAGTGTTGAAAATTATCGAAAGCATTCTGGAGAAGAGATTGAGGAAGTACATCAAGATTGATCAAATGCAGTTTGGCTTCATGCCAGGCAGAGGAACTGTGGGCGCTATATTCATACTGAGACAGGTGCAAGAGAAAACCCTGGAAGGGAACAGGAGCCAGTACTAGGCCTATATTGACCTTGAGAAGGCGTTTGATAGAGCACCCAAGGAGCTAATTTACTGGAGTCTGAGGAAGAAGGTGCCTGAAGAGTGTATCAGCATGGTGAAGGCGATGTATGAAGACGCAACCACCATAGTCAAATGCAAAGATGGCTTGTCAGAATCGTTTGCGGTGAAAGTGGGAGTGCACCAAGGTTCAAAGCTCAGTCCGCTGCTATCTGTGACGGTTCTGGATGCTTTAAGTGATGAAATTAGAAGAGGCCTGCCTTCGGAGATGTTGTACGCAGATGATTTAGTGATGGAGGGAAGAGGGCTCTTACTAACTTAACTCTTACTATATTCTATTTGATTTAATCACCTTTATGTGATTCATTTTGATTGTTACAATTAAAGCTCTATGATTTGAATCATAACGCACAGGACACACATTGATAATAGCAGCAGCTGAAGTGTGAGTCACATATGAATATTTTTCATTACCATGTCTATGTATTATTCTTCCCTTGGACCACGCCAGCTGATAAAGTATGTGTATGCTACATACCACAAGCTTCATTCTAAAAAGAGCATTTGAATCTCCTCTTTTCTAGGAAGAGTCACAGATGGGTTGCTAGTAATGAGGAAGATCGAGGTAACTTTATGTGCTAAAAAAACAGGACATTCTTTAAGAAATTAGGAGTGGCGGAGTGGTTAAGCTGTAGCATTTAGAATCTTAGGAGGTATACTCACGTAGGTTTGAATCCCGTAGACGGAACGACTAACTACAAGACAACAGTCAACTTGGCTGTCCATCCTTCCAAGGTCGGTAAATGAGCTCTGAGGGCACAAGCACTGGACACAGGTTGATAACAGATAATCTAAAGTGCATCCAACTGTGGATTACGTGATTAAGTCTTCTTGACAATTCATTTTGCATTCTGATCGTATTTTAAGTAATGGTTGGCATTGCAAAAAGCATCAAGGAGTAGTAATTATAACCACTGTCTTCATTCTTTTAATGTGAAACAACAATCACTTCTCACGCAAAACCGCCTTGCTAAAAACTTTTGGGGTGTTCTGGCCCCTCTGTTCCCTAGATTTCTGGTACTGTTACGTGACTTTTGTTTTGATTAAGAAGTGATGATGAAATGTAGAATAGTAAAATTTATTTTGAATCTCTCACGGACTTATTCTAGTTGGTGCCAACCTTAGTATGGCTTTTTCACATCTATTGTTTGTTTTTATTTCCAAGTCGTGGCAATTACTATAACTATGATGAACTGCGTCAGCAACAGAATACTCTGTGATATGCTAGCAGTAGGGAATCAGAAAACGCATGTCAACCAGTAACAAGACATCCCTTTATATAAGCCCTGTCTTCTTCTCTGTTGTCGTACCAGATAAACTAGTCATAATTCTGCCGCTACTTAGTCGCCTCAATTATCCACCTCAATATCAATCTCTCAGTCAACCTCGTTATCAACCTCTTAAAACTGTGTTGCATACTTTATCTCGAGCGTAGCAGAAACCAGAGGCAGGGCTCTGAGTTTTTTCTAGGGAAGTGGCATTCATGAGGTGGTTTCCCATTACCTTCCTCACCACTGGTGTTTTTAAAAGGGACACATGGAGGAATCGAACTGACAACCCCTGTGTTGTAAGTCCACATGCTTAACCACTACACCATGGCATAGTCAACCTCATTATAAATCTCATTATAAATACTACTACGAGACAACCTCATCATTTATCATCTAACCTCACCAAATCGCTCCAACCTCTTTTCCATCTTTTACAGATGCTTTAACGGACATTGTTCTCAGGAGATCAGGGATATTATTCCAGTCCCTCTGAGGCGTGTCAGGACCACCAGAAGCTCAATTTATTCACACCCTTTCCAAGTTTCACTGCCTAATCCACAAACTCTATCTCACAAATCATCATTGGGATGCCAAGAACATGCAACTTATGGAACGTCTTGCCTTCTTCTTGCTTTCCTGAGTCCTACAACTTGCCATCTTTCAAATCTAATGTAAATAAACTTGATCTTATCTCTCTATCCTCTTAGCTGCTCGCTTTATTCTTTCTTCCTTTGTTGGGGCTTTGTATAGGTCACCATGGCCTTTCCTCAACATAACCCACTAAAAAAAAAAAAATCATTAGCTCCATTTTGTATTTTTTTCCAGAATGTCCCTGTTGGTGCAAATAACAGACCAAAGCTGCCTGTGGTGATCAGCCAATGCGGTGAAATGTGAATAACAAAGAACAGAATGTCACAATACATTTTGCAGACATTTCAAGCAAGCATTGGCAACAGTACCAAGTGGATGGAAAGAGCCTCATTGTGAGACGGTCGACGTGACAGAAAAGTAGATATTTATAAAGAAATATTTGAACATCACAAAAAAGAGCAAATTCTGTATTTGGCTTAGAAAAATAAGAAATTTGTTTGACAATCTTGACTATTCATAATTTTTTTGTATTTTTTCCTTTTCTGGATACCGTACCCCATTACTAGCCTCACAAAAATCATTTTCTATCTAATTATTAATTCTGAAAAAATTCGTCACTTGTTAGGTTTTTATTCAGATTGGCTATGTTCTTTTCCTTTCTGTTTACATTTATCACCACTAATGTGGGACAATCTTTTTTTGTTCCCTTTTTCAATGGGCAGCTTCCCCAAGCTGGACACAAGTGCATAACCAATAACATTTTGCCATAGAATACACGGTTGACGATCACTCCAACTGATCTGTAAAATACACTAAGGCGTTTTTTCCACGCACATTTATCCTTTCTCTGCCCATTTCTCTAATTGAAACACAATGGCTGTGATGGACTATCAATACTTTGCACGGATTCATAACTTTGTACTGAAATCTCCTCCTAAATATCCAGATCAGTACATTCTCAATGCCTGACATGTTGGGTGTGACATCAATTTCAACCAATTTATGACTAGGCAAAGCTCTGCTCACATAGAACACAAATGTGTCATGGCTGCCCATGTACGGGTAGTCTTGCCCACAGTGAGCAGCTGTCGTTGTGGCACTGCACTTTGAGGGCGAGGGGTGACGTGTTATAGCATACAGCAGTCGCTTTGTTTTCAGAACTGTGTGGTTCACCTTTTCCCAGCCTCCATCAAGGTAGTTGTCCTGGTGGCTGATGATAACGGCCTTCCCTTCCAGATATTTTGTGGCGTAGTTCACTTCGTGCATCAATGTCGGTGATTCTTCATTCTTGTGTATGATTAATTTGTACGAATTCGAAAGCTCTAATGACTGCAGGTAATTTATGGTTTCTTCCCGAAGGACTAAAACGTGCACAAAAGATATCACTTTGTGGTTTAGATTTTTCTGAAGGCAGTCGACTACCTCCGCCATTCTCGCCTCAACTTGTTGATCAGTTGGTGGGTCTTCATCGTGTATCAATAAATTCTTTCGCACATCTTCGTTGTCGAATGGCACAAAAGTTGTCACTAGATGGAACAATCCAAAATCATCTTTCCGTAGTATATCTCTTGTAACCGGGTCTTCAGCTGATGACATTCTCGCCTGGTTGGTACCATCAAGCAATGCAAGTACTTCATACTTAAAAATAAGTCTTTCAGCACCATTTTTGATGAGAATAGTCTTCTGGCCAGGTGAGTAAATTCTCAAACTTCTCTTGGAGAATACCAAGAGAAAAATCAGCAGTAGCAGAGTTGCAACTATTATTTTTGTCCTTGTTAAATTCTTATTTATTGATATCATGCTCTCTGTGGTGATTAGTTCTCAATTTTCTTCGAGTTTTCTATAATCCATCACAATTTGCTACAGAAAATTTCCGAATATAATTTGTGTATCAGAGCGCCACAGTGACGTTCACAAAGCAGATATATTCCTTTTCGAGACTTTGAAGCTCCTTGATTCTCGTCTTATCACAAACAGACATAGCCAGGCAAACTCAACGGAAAGTAAAGATTCGTGGTTTAGTTTACACCAAGCACACCCTAGCAACACCGCTTCCCCAAAGGCATCCGCCATTAACACAATCTTCGTCTTCAAGGGGAGGCCGAGTGACGTAATGTTGATATCTGAATGAGCTGTGTTGACGCACAATTTTTCTATTCCACGTACAATAGTTAAAAATATGGTTTACGTAGCAGAAAATGGTGAGGATTTCAATCTTCGTTCGCCCATCGTTGATTTGTTTTTCCTCCCTTCAAATCTGAATTATCTGAATAGCAGCAATCTGATTGTCAATGGTATTGACACAATGGGAATTGGGAGGGCCTAAGCAGTTTAACCACCATCATTCTCAATCCACCAAGCAGAATGTATTCTTTGTTGGAGCCACCTGAACATGATTTTCCGTTGTAACACTCTACCTTGCATTCATAACAAACATTTCCCACTTGGCACAGGTCAATTGTCAGGGTCAAGGTCATCATGGAGAATCTCAATTGTTCAAGATGTTTTTTGGGGTATCATTAACTTCATTGCGTTATTGTAAGTTGGATAGTTTACTTTTCATTCACTTCTTGCCTCACTGGTAATCATGGATCTAGCTGCTAGTTTTTCCAGTTAGATATCAATAGCTGGAAAAATCCCCTTGTTAAGTCTTTGTCCCTTAATTTAGGGAGATCATTGTATTCACATTGATTGTGTATTTGTGTATTTTGAGTGTGGCCCTCACGGCATGGCGTACGTGATCCCAGTAAACCTTAGGCTGCATTTACACTGTACCGGATCACTTTTGATCTGATACAAAAGGTTCCTTTTCCCTCGCGTTTACACTGTACCAGTACAGTTTCGGAGCATTGCAGGTGCAGAACTGTTCCTCTTTCCTAGCAGGTGCAAAACTGTACCTGATAGCAGGTGCAAAGTTGTACCGGGTCACTTTATCTTGTGTCTCTTGTGTAAACGCATGGCTGATCCATAGCACTTTGTGTTGGATCAAAAAGATATCTGGTGTAGTGTAAACGCAGCCTTGGGGAACTCAAGCATAGCAAATTTTGTGTTCCCTGAAGGTCACTTGGGTCGTATATGCCATGCCGTGAGGGCCACACTCAACATCTAATCAAAACTAAGACTGCTCCATTAGTAAAACAAGGGTTAGAGAAGACATTCACAGCACACGACAAAGGTTATATGTAGAATTAGCAGTTCAGATTTCATTGTTGCACTTCTTTTGCAACTCTATCTCCTGCTTTTCATTTTTTGTGACGGCCTCATTATGGTTGCGAAGGGCTGCATTTTTCACATGCCTGATGTAGTGGATTAAGTGACAAAGCTTGAACGTAAGGGTCGCAGGTTCAAATCCTGCATGATTCACAATGAAAATGCTAACTGTGAGGATGGCATCAGGAAACCATTACTTTAGAATCCAAGCCCCAAGAATGACACCAAGCACCAAGATTTTAATGGTATGTAAATAGTGTCCCCAATTAGTAGTAACGCTAAATGCTTTAGACACTGTAATACGGTTGTTATAATCATTATTATTTCTATAAGCTCTGTATCTGCTTAAATTAAGGATAAGAGCTGATGGGTTGGTTGAGATGACAAAAGTAGATGAATATGTAATTAGTACTTGTGAAGTATGGCAGGAAATAACCTAGGCATGAATGAATAGAAATGCGCAGTTCAGCAAAGCAGCAATGATGGCATAGACAGTAAATATGATGGTGAGAATGCTTAGGTTGCTACAAAGGAAGAAAGAAGAGAGCAAAAGGCTAAGAGAAGAGAGAGGTCAGATCAGATTTGTTGATCTTATATTTGAAAGAGGGAAAGTTAAACTAATTTTCTTTGCTGTCATGCTGGCATTTCATAGATATTGAATGAAAAATTCATTCCTCTAACTTTTGAAATTTTAGCAAGTTATCTCCACTGTAGCTTTTTTTCTTAGTAAAGATTGAACATATTTTAAATAATTAACTTTTCATTGTTTTTCTATCATCTAGCTTTCAAACAATGTTCTCGGTGAGTCCACAACACAGTGTTGTTAAAATTATATACTTATTTCCATAATGATGTTTAAACAGAAAGTAGGAGCTTTCTCTACTTGCAAATGTACCTTCAATTCTTTTCCAAATAAGTGCTTTCTCTTCTTCTTTTGATTCCTGTTAAATTTTGGTTAATCCAGTAGATCAAGGAGGTATTTCCCAAAGCTCTCACCTTTGCTCTTGACGTTGGGACAGTGCCATAGCAGTTATTCCAAGGTTTGGTTTGAAAAGCAGCACTCACAAGCTGGGGGATCTTTGAGACCCCACTCAGAGAGATTCTCATTCATCTTTTCCATGCCAGTCCTGACATCATGCAGTTTCACCCATTGATGTCTGTTCAGGTTGGATCCATCTGTTAAGAATTAATCAAGGTGGGACCTAGAATCTCGTTACCAGAAAATGTTGTGCTCCGATTCCACGCTATTTGCTTCCCATGGTCTTGTACTTCTACTGGTAAAAAGAAATTCAAGTCTTATCTTTTAGCAATAATGTGCCAAAATGTTGCTATTTTTAGTTTCATCCTTACAGTGTTCTTTGTTTCCTTTTTTTACGATCAAAATTTTTGCATTTTTCAGCCTGACTTAACCAAACGAGGGACTAGATTTGAATCTACCAGCTACAAACCAGGTGGAGGGTAAGCAAAGACGAAAGCTACTATTTTTACCCTCAGTCTACTCGATGTTTTTATTGCATAATTATTGTATCTTTTTTGTTCCTGTTCTGTTGTCGGAATTTGCTCTGGATTATTCGACTAGAGAAGGACCACTTGGGAAACCAAATGAAAGATGGCTGTGCATGTTACTGCAAATCAAGATGCACTGTTTAGTCAATGGTAGTAAAATGTGGTGAATATTGACAATCAATCTAATTAGGGCTGAAGGTAGCTCATAGATTTTAAAGTCAGTAGTTTCAGCCACAACTCTGGCTTTGATTTCAATGAGAGAGAGAGAGAGAGAGAGTGCCTCTGTAATTGTAGGTTTAGAGATCAGCAGTTGTGGTCACATTGAGAGTAAGGGCAAAGGGGTACTGGGATTTGATAACCACGCCCTAAAGTCTACCCTATGAATAATGAGTTATGGGAATCATGACGTGGCATCACAGTTTGAGAATGGACCAGGACACTGCGCAATAAGCAGGGTTTTGCAGTGCCCAAAAACCTACTTTAAATTCAAGAATCATAATATTGACATGAAGTCAATCTGAAGGACCAGGAAACATTGCTTGGTAAGGATGGGCTTTCGGTGCCGTAAAATCTACCTTAAGAATCATGAAACAATTCAATCTTGACATGACATCACATTTTATGAATATACCAGACTGCAGGGATGAGCATAGCTGCTCAGTGCTCTAAAATATTCCTTTGGTCAAACTCATAAGATAGATAGATAGATAGATAGATAGATAGATAGATAGATAGATAGATAGATAGATAGATAGATAGATAGATAGATAGATAGATAGATATATAGATAGATAGATAGATAGATAGATAGATAGATAGATAGATAGATAGATAGATAGATAGATAGATAGATAGATAGATAGATAGATAAATAAAGCGATTTTCATCCAACTCTTTATCGCCGTAACTATCTATCTATCTACCTATCTATCTATCTATCTATCTATCTATCTATCTATCTATCTATCTATCTATCTATCTATCTATCTATCTATCTATCTATCTATCAATCATTATTTTACATTGACCTATAAAGAGATATTATGTACAGCGGTTAGCATGTTAGTATAATTAGCCTGTTAGTATAACATCCGAAGTTCATTTCATTTCATAATCATGTTTCAAGTTGGTGTTACATAGTTTAAAGAAGAAAACTAATTGATAACAACTATTTGCAATATAATCTACAATTATGTCTAAGAAAATAATATACATGCTACATAACGTAATGAATAGGCTATTTACAAATCTTGCATTACATTTTTCACCCATCCATGTTTTGATCTTTGTTTCAAGGCTTGCAACTGTTGGTAGCTCCTTCATTTCATCGTTAAGATTGTTCCACAATAAGCTTCCTCTGAATGAGAGCGACTCCATGCCAAATTTTATCGTCTTCGTAATCGGCGATTTACACAGATGCTTAGTTCTGAGATCATATTGAATCTCCTTCCTTTCATGAAGGTACCAGATGTATGATGGATTTAGATGGTTCATTGACTTGTAGATTTCTAGCATCAATTTTTGGAAATTTTTTGTATGGATCGTTACAATGTCACTTTTCGTCAAAATTTTATCAAGGGAGGAGTCGTAATCATTGTGAAGTATTCTTAAAGCACGCTTGTGAGTGCTGTTTGTTCTATGGTTGGCATCTTTGCCACAAAACATCCATTTTCATGGGCAATAGTTAAAGCTCGAGATGACTACTGTATTGCACAGTTTCATTGCCTGTTTCTCTTGAGAGATAAATATTTAGCCTCCTAAAAGCACTGAATTTTCTGTTTGTTTCATCGCATAGTGTTTTTATATGCTTATTGGATCGAAGCTGGTTGTCAATTTCTATTCCAAGAAGTTTAACATTTTTAGTGGACGAAATTTTAACACCCTCAATATTCAAGCGTAACTTATGCTTTTCATTTAGTTCCAGGAACATCAATTGAAACGTTTCAGGGTTTGCCACCATACCATTATCATAGAACCAATGTAGGAGTGTACTTAGGTCGTTTTCTAAATTTGTCGTAATTTCGCTTATACTAGTGCCACATTAATGCACTGTGTTATCGTCAGCAAAATTACGTATTTCTGAGTTTAATTCCATATAAAATGAATCGTTTAGGAAGATTTTGAATAGTAAAGGCCCAAGAACGGAGCCTTGGGGACACCTATATTGACTTTGCTCTTGGAATTTTTATAACACCCAATTTTTACACTCTGCTTCCGCTTCGCTATACATCAGTTGCGAGCTTTTTCCATGAAACCCATAGGCCTCCAATATAGCAATAAGGAGGTCATGAGGTATGCAGCCATATGCTTTTGATAGGTCCATAAGGATCGTACCAACTATACCAGACGAATCTAGGCTCCTTCTCCATGCTTCGATAAGTCTTACTAGTGAATGTTGTATGCTGTATTCCTCTCTGAAGCCAGAGAGTAGACTTGATAGAAGAGGATTCAAGCATCCGTCCATTTTCCCTTTGAGTATTCTATCAAAAATTTTGGAGGCCAATGGCAAGACACTAGTAGGCCTATAATTCACCCTTGTCGTGGTTGCACCTCTCTTGAAACCGGGTGACCCGTCAGCATCCTTCAGTTCCTTTGGAAATTCAGATTCATAGTTAGGAGCTGAACCCACCTACCCAAATTCTCCAACTGTCTCCATCTTCCGCGACGCTTTGAATGCCCTGTTGTCCATAACATTCGGGTTTCTTCTTACGATGGTCGTAAGATCGTAAGATCGTCGGGAGGTCTTCCTCGCGATAATCGCTCATTTTTATTTACGGTGCTGCTTCTGATGGCGTAACCCGGTAGAATCACTCGTCCTGCAGTTATAACTTTCGGCGGCCACTGGATATCAACGCCTTGCCAAACTCATAAAAACACCTTAGAAAAGCACAACGAGCAATAAGAACAGAAATCCATTGGTAGACAATTTTATCTTTCTTCACAGACCACCAAGACCACCAGGTAGAAGAATGGGACGCATCGGAGGAGGAGGTGAAATCCTTGTATTACTGACCCACTGAATTGTTTTGGATGTAATCATTCTCAGTCCAAATGATATGGAACGCGTAATGCTTCTTTCATCGCCTGAAATGGCATTCAAACACATGGCTAGGCATGAAAAGCCAACTCCATTGTTAGCAGATTATTCAGAATTTTTCCAGCCTGTTTTATGACCATTATTAGGCTAATGTATGCACTCAAAGACGTCAAGATGATAATTGGTCTGGGTGGCTAAAGAAGGAACAATCACCAACAGGGCGATAAAGGATCCCTCTTATCATAGTCAATGTCCTACATGGATAGCGTCTTTCTTAAAGTACTTCCTGTTCCAAGGAGTGCCGTCTTATATTGCTATCATCATTATTTTTATAATAGTTATCACTATTGCCATTTTCAATGAATATTTATGCTGGACAGAAACTTACAATGATGCAATATGCTATTAAATGTTTAAAGCATGCTAACACTTGGAAAATACCTTTTATTGAAGAAATAAAAAGAAAAATACAAAGAGGCATGAGATGATACGCATCCCCGTAATTCATAAACATTTTATTTGTCAATGTTTGTGTCAGAAAGTGGTGCCGTGGTGTAGTGGTTAAGCATGCGGACTCACAACACAGGGGTTGTCAGTTCGATTCCTCCATGCGTCACTTTTAAAACGCCATTGATGCAGAAGGCAACGGGAAACCACCTCATGAGTTCCACTTCCCTAGAAAGTATTCAGGGCCCTATCTCTGGTTTCTGCTACGCTCGAAATCGAGTATGCAACGCAGCAGTTGTGTCAGCAGTCTCTAGAGACGAACACAAGTCAGCAGTTATTGTTGCACCTACTGTTAGTTATTCTTCCTCAACAACTATATCCCACGAGAAATCATCGTTGTTCTTCGTCCATTTTGAGGAAACCTGTGGGCGAGTTAAGCGGCAGAGGTGTGTATCAGAAGTCGCAACAGGCCAGCTTTAATCAGCATAGATGCCTTAAGAAAACTTAATAAGTCCTTAAATTCAGTTTATTAGACAATCCTGACCAAGTTTTTTCTGTGTAAGCATTTATCACTGATTTCACTTATATCTACAACAATTTCCACGCAATAATCTTTATCGTCTTTCGTCATAGGTGGTGGACCACAAGGGCCTGGATTTGCTCCGCCTCCTGGTGGTGGATGAGGAAGGTAAGCCTGGTGAAATCATAAGAAAAGATATCGAAATTTGTGTATCGAAACTTGTCATTCACTCGTCACAAAGCGATTCCCATTTAAAAAGGATCAGGGATATTTTCCTTCCTTCGTCTGAGGTGTGTCAGGACTACCAACAGTTCTCCCACACACACCCTTTCCAAATTTCACCACGTAAACCTAGAATTCTATCTCATAAATCATCATTCATCCCAAGAATGTGGCATCTATGGAGCACCCTGCCTTTTTCTTCCGCTTCCTTTCCAGAATCTCACAGCCTGTCTTCTTCCGTTTCCTTCCAGAATCTCACATCCTGTCTTCTTCCGTTTCCTTCCAGAATCTCACAGCCTGTCTTCTTCCGTTTCCTTCCAGAATCTCACATCCTGTCTTCTTCCGTTTCCTTCCAGAATCTCACAGCCTGTCTTCTTCCGCTTCCATTCCAGAATCTCACATACTGTTTTCTGTCAAATCCGAATCAATGAACTTGAATTTATCTCCCTTTCCTCTCGCCCTTTCTCTCTCTACCGTCGTGGGAAATTTTTCATGCCACCAGAACCATTGCCCAACTTAACCAAATGAATAAGAATATGTTGAGCTCACATTGTTACGTCATTGAACTCTTCATTTGCTTGGACAAGTGAGAATTGGAAAGATGTCATCTCCAGCTCCAAGTTCTTGGCACTGGAGATTTTTGCTAGCTTCAAAGCTGCCCTGATTCTGTTGCACGTTATACTTGATTCTATTGCACGTTATACTTGATTCTATTGCACGTTATACTTGATTCTATTGCACGTCATGTCCGGGGTATTTCCGTTTTTGGCGAGGGATATGCGGATGGGTTTGCGGTGCCTCAGGTCAACATGTCATGGTGTCCTTGGATGTCTTTTAGAACAAGAAAGGCATGTCGCCGTGGAGATTGAGGCGAGTTATGAAAAAATTTAAAGAAACAAATGTTTGTCTTGACTGTGAACGAGACTTAGCTCCAGAAGAAGCTATGTAGAAGGAAGTAAACCACCAACTTAAGTTTGGCCTTTTTAAGTCAAAAATCAGTAAACTTGATCTCATCCGCTTCTCTGCCGCCCTCTCTCTTCCTTTCCTTGTTCTAGGACATGAGGTCCTCTCCAAAATACGACAAACTCAGAAAAAAGTGCAGCTGTGGCAACGCTACTGTCATCTTGGTTCAATTTTGTAGTTGTAAATCAAATAAAGACATTTTGTCCAAAACACACGGTGTTATTATGCAGTGATTAAGCATGCGGACTCGCAATACAGTGGTTGTCAGTTCGATTCCTGCACGTGTCACAATAACAACGCCATTGGCGAGGAAGGCGGAAGGCAACTTGAAACCACCTCATGAATTCCATTTCTCTAGAAAATATTCAGAGGCCTGGTGTCTCTGGTTTCTGCTACGCTCGAAATCGAGTGTGCAACGCAGTGTCCAAAATACGCTACACATGACCATCTGAATTCTTCTATTCAACATTTTAGGTAGATGTTTGCCAGGACTCCTGTTTGAGCTGTCGTGAGGCAAACGTCGTTGCTCGTCGTCTGAACAGAAGAAACGAAAACATGGACGCATCCGTATCCTCATGACGTCCTTTGGTGAAATTCTCTGAAAAGCCAAAGTGATGGAACAGTTTTAGTGCTTCTGTTCGCTATAGAAGTGTAAGTAGTTAATTAGATTGATCAAAAACTGATTACGTCTTGTTGCTTTTCTCTTGAACTCACCCGCGCGCCTGTTGCCTCTCCCACATCTGGGCCACGTCACAAAGAGAATGGACAGAATGTTTACTTGTAGGTTTCTTTCAATCTTCATTTCTCACATTGTATATGCTGACGATTGTCAGTTGAAAAAGATTACAATCCATTAGTTGTACTAAGATACAACTGGGTGTAATTTCCTAGGCTTTCATCGATCATCATTTCTCGCGTTGTATACACTGATGAGTGTCAGGTGAAAAAGTTTCCGATACTTTTCGTTATTCTTAGATAAAACTGGGCATTTATCTCGCAGGTTTCTCACTATCGTGATTTTTCACCTTGTATACACTGATGAGTGTCATATGAAAAAGTTTCCGACCCTTTTCGTTATTCTTAGATACAACTGGGTATTTATCTCCCAGGTTTCTCACTGTCATAATTTTTCACGTTGCATACACTGATAAGTGTCTGATAAAAAGGTGCAAAACCCTTGTGTTGAATATTCAGTTGGTATGATTCTTTCAATCATCATGTCTAACGTTATTTTATGTGTCAAACGAACATATATTTCAGTTCTTCTGCTGCAATTTACTCGCATGAAAAATAGCGGCTCCTCTGATCAGTGTTAAGTGAAACTTTACGCTTAGTAAAAAACTTTAAATTTTAGACTCAATGCGATTTTGATTTCTATTTTTTAGCCTTTTCTTTTAAACGCAGGTCCTTTATTGATAGCAGAATGTATTTTCTGAAAAAGTTAGCCTGTTAAAATATGTTTGATAATGATAATAATAAACAAGCTTTAATTCCCAATGCATATTGGTATGAAAATACATTTTATATTACGTGAGACGTCAAGGCTAGATTGAACGTAAATAGGGAGCAATACCTGGTTGATGTTGCAAAGGATAAAGAACATTGGAAAGATTATAATCCAACATGATTCGCCTGCAGCATGAACATGCTTTGACGCTTGAAAAAGAGACCTCAAGGAATAAGTGCCTCCATTCTCGATAGTTGTGTTGCTACGGCAAAGATGCTGTTTAATTGTCGCATCTTTTACAGATAGTTTCACGGGCATTGCTCTCGGGAGATCAGGGATATTATTCCTGTTCCTCGGAGGCGTGTCAGAACCACCAGAAGCTCAACTCATTCGCATCCTTTCCAAGTTTCACTGCCTACTTCACGAACTCTACCTCACATCCCAAGAATGTGGAATTTATGGAACGTCTTGCCTTCTCTTGCTTTTCTGAATCTTACAACTTGCCATCTTTCAAATCTAAGATCAACAAACTTGATCTGATCTCTCCCTCCTCTTAGCCTTTCGCTGTCTGCTTTCTTCCTTTGCTGGGGCTTTGTTAAGGCCACTATGGCCTTTCCTCAACATAACGCACTGAAAAAAAAAGAAAGAAAAAGAAAATAAGAAAATGAAAGAAAGAAAGTAAAAAAATAAGAAAAAAAGAACAACAGAACAACAGAAAAAAATAAGAAAAAGAAAAAAGAAAAGAAGAGAAAAAGAGAAAAAGAGAAAAAAAAATAAGGAAAAGGAAGAAAAAAAAACCATTTTGAAATAAAAGTCAGTGAAATAAACTATTCTGTTGCTAGGAATAATCTCCTGAGGGCTCCAATCCCTAATGGCACTACTGCCACCTCTCATATTCATCACATGCTTACTATTACCATTATTATCATTACCAGCAACTCTTGTACTACTTTTCTTGAAATGTGCAACTCCCTTTCCATCGATCCCATTGTATAAGTTTTATATTGTAACCCCAAGCCAGGCAAGCCAATTTCAAACTACCTGTGTATTAGATAGGTTTGTAATTGTAGTTTAAATTTGATTTGAATGAAAGGTTTCCATTATCCAAAATTTTACCACTAAATGTCACAGTGAATACTGGTTGCTTCTTCGCTGGCTGCTTCTTCGCTGGCTGCTTCTTCGCTGGCTGCTTCTTTGTTGGCCGGGTGCAAGCAATACTCCTAAGGCATTTCAAATCCTGATGATCAGATACTACGTACTCTAAGAAGGGTCCTTTCATTACTATTACTATTGTGATCCACTCACTCCGATGAGCCATAATTGATTCAAACAAAATCTAGCGACCGGATCAAGACCCGCGTGATTAAAGGCAGATTTCCACGAGAAGAATTGTTCAGCGAATTTGCTGCGAGACTGAACTAAGCACTCGCAGTTTGAGTAATTTGCTTTGACAGTGAGAGCCTGATAAAGTAGAAACAAATTCTACTTTTTCGCGGCGAAAAGTTTGGCATGCCGCCTTAAACCAATCGGGGGTGCAGGAAGCAGTGCACATGTCTCTTGCTTTCCGTGATTGTGTTGCAGGATCGTTCAGGCGAAAGAGGCGCCAGCATTCGCTTCAACGTGGAATTGAAAAAAGGCATTCGCCAAGTGAGTTGTCATGGCGAGAAAAACTTCGCTGCAGCGAAATTTTCGCCTCGTCTTCGCGGAACAATTTGTCGCGTGGAAATCCGCCTTAACGATTGTTATGGACTACAAGGCTCGTACCACTTAGTACTCTTTCTGCTATGATCATAACTGTCTTAATTCTATGTTCTTTTCTATTTTCTATGAGTATGATGAACAAGTAACTCCATTCTCAGTAGGGACTGTCTCATCCCTCACCTCACAGCGTCTATCCGCCAAAGATGGCACCTTTGACATCCAGGTACTGATTCTTTTGTCTTTTACGGACAAAAACGTTTAGTTCAAAAAGGGAAACCAAATCACGAATAAATAGCTCTCTAGCATCTCTCTCTCTCTCTCTCTCTCTCTCTCTCTCTCTCTCTCTCTCTCTCGAGAAACTCGGAACGCCGTCTCTAGTCTCTGTTATGCTCGGAATCAAGCATGTTTTATGCAGGTCGCTAAAGATGTATGCTCGGTTTTTATGCTGTTTTTTCTTGGCTTTAGACATTTATAATGTTGCTTCTCTGGTAGTACTGTGTCTTGGCGCGATCTCGCTCTCGATTCGGTTGTAGCAGCAGAATGCCTGTTGAAGTCGCTTGAACGCCCTCCGGAATACCATGTCACCGCGTAGGCCATAAATGATTGGATTGGTTACGGTGTTGCAAAGGGACACGAAAACGACGATGCGTAAGGCTTTGATTCTCGCGTACTCGCCCTTGTATCCCTTTGGAAAGAACGCCGGCATTGCTCTTGATAGGATCCAGTACACGAAGAAGGGGCTCCAACAGATAAAGAACGCAACTATGAGTAGCCCCATGAAGATAGCGATCTTGCGGTTGCGTTTTACGCTTTGCGTTGGACGCGTTACGGCACCGAACCTCTTGCTCCAAAAGTACTTTCTAGTGGCAAAGAAGGTGTACGTGATGACCGAAATGGGGAATAAAAAGCCAAGGATTGACGTGATTATGCTGAAACCGACGCTGTGAAATCCGTCGGGCCATTCTCTGTAGCAAATGGCGCGTTCAGCCGAGTATCTGTACGAGAATAGATTTGGCAACGAGATGGCCACGGCCGTCACCCAAACCATGCATACGATTAGTAAAGAAACAATGTTTTTGTT
Source organism: Pseudorhiza aurosa (assembly GCA_964026355.1). Taxonomy (NCBI): domain Eukaryota; kingdom Metazoa; phylum Cnidaria; class Scyphozoa; order Rhizostomeae; family Lychnorhizidae; genus Pseudorhiza; species Pseudorhiza aurosa. The sequence goes on along the minus strand of OZ032129.1, from coordinate 4,237,875 downwards.
GTAACAATCGGCTCTTTGGGGCTTGCGGATGGCCAAGTATCTATTAACAGACATCAAACAGAGACAGAATATCGAGGAGACGGCAGAAAACCAGTATATGATCTGTCCTATGGTCAGGGCACACAAGAAATTGGCGTTTTCCATGCCTCGCAAGCTCTTCAAATCGGTAAGAAAAAACGGCCATATGGACACTGCTGATATGGCATCGGCGATGCTCAAATTCAACAGCAATATTTTGAACGAGTTCATCCTGATTCTCTCCGTGATGAAAATTGAGATGATAGCAGCGTTGCTCGCTACTCCCACTGTTGCAACGGATGCGTACAGGATTTTCAGAGCAAACTCAACAGCCGAAGGGTAGACTTCCATTATTGCCGGTCTGCTGTGTGTTGAAATTCAACAGGCTTCCAACCAGTCCTGGATTCTCTTTGCGATCATCAAAGTACAGTTAACCCGTGGGTTGCGTCGCTCAGTTGTGAAGATCGGCTTTCTTCCGTTGTTAATAACCTTCTGGCATCACACGCTCGAGTTAATTCAAACACACCTGTCTTCATCTGTATTATTCATTAGATTTAAGACTCCGGTTACCACTGCTGGCCCAATTATTAGCTAATCAACTCTAGCTATGAACAATTTTTCCCAATCAATATCAGCAAGGCTTCTGCTTCCCCGGTGTTTGTTGAATTGAGCGAGAGAAATTTTCATGGTTCGGATTATGCCATGGACTGATAATCCCCTGACAAATTGAAGCCCAATTTACATGGCATTTTTTAACCCGGTTTCAACCCCAGTTGACTTTAACCCTATTTCAACCCTCTCCGATTTACACTGCTCCGCAAGATTTTATCGGGTAAATAGGTAACTGGGTTGAAACCGGGTTAGCCAATAATCACCCATGCGCACTTTATCAGTTACTCTGCTTTGGAGAAAACAAAGATGGCGATTGCTATTTTCCTTTTCTGCTGCCATTATTTTTTCGAAAGTTAGCCCTAGCCTACAAGCGACAAAATGAAATCCTGGCGCCTTTTCGAGTACGTATACAAATGCGCACGCGAATTATGCTTGTTCAACCCGGGTTCCACCCCGATTCGATTTACACGATCCTCAACCCAGGTTCAACCCGACTCATGAGCAGGATTTTCTTAACCCAGGTTCAACCCGACTTCGCTCGATTTACACGACAAAAATCAAACCTGGGCTAGGGTGAACCTATGTTGTTGACCAGAAATCAAACCAGGGTTGAAAAGTGCCCTGTAAATTGGGCTTAAGATGCGGGAGAAGTTGGAAGCGTCTTTTGTCGTTTCACTTTTTGTACAACAGCTGGAAAAACATGCCAGTCTTTTCTTAGGTTCTCTTACAACTAGGCCACCGCAGTTGCTGTTTTGAAACAAATAATCTCTGAAGCATCTGATGCGGGCAGTTGATAAGAGCAGGATGAGTTTTTTTTAAAACATATTCATACACAAATTAACCCTTCAGCTTATAGAAAGAAAAATATAACTAAGCATCTAATTACAGAAGTAACATGCTAAAAGCAATTAAACATTAATATGAAGTCTACAAATCTGTTCTCCATTTTGCTGTTATTCCAGGGAGTCGTGTTTTTAGCTAGCTCTTGAAACGATCTAACGTAGGTAGTTGACGAATTTCAGCAGGTGTGTCATTCCAACATTTTAGAGCTGAGTACTGAAAGCCCTTTTTGCAACTCAGTCTTATATCTAGGGATCTGGAGATCTCTGCAGTGCCTCGTATCCTAGGTCGAGTGAAAAGATCTCAGTTGGTATTTGTCCCATGGGTTTTCAGGGCATAATCTGTTCATTCTCTTATAGATCATGACATCTCGATCATAACGGAAAATATTTTCTGCTTTCGTCCAGGAAACCGACCAACTATTTTTTATTCTTGCGTCAGTTATTATTGAATACGCTCGATCTTGAAGGCGTTGAAGAGCAGCTATCTTTGTTTCTGATAAGACTACCCCAGATAACATCGGCATAACGAAGATGAATCTCAATTAGTGCGTAATATACATTACACAGTTGGGATTGTGAAATGATATTTTTCAACTGTTCGCTTTCAATCACTCCTTCATCAGTCAAACAATTAATGAAACTTCCGAGTCCTGTCATTTCCAGTTCTTCCCTCGTTCCTCCAATCCTTTTCTACCTCAAACCTTTTCGGACATCTTGTTACTTTCTGAACAGCGAATTAACACACGGTTTCCTGTGGTGTAGTGATTAAGCATGCGGACTCATAACACAGGGGTTGTCAGTTAGATTCCTCCAGGTGTCAGAGTAAAGACGCCATTGGTGAGGAAGGCAACGGGAAACTACCTCACTAAGTCCATTTTCCCAGATAAAATTCAGAACCCTGTCTCTGTTTTCTGCTAAGCTCGAAATTGAGTATGCAACGCAGTTTTTTTAGGCCGTCAGTGGTAACTTTCCTACGATTATGATTCACTGGTGGTTGCTCGCATAGCAATTTGAGCACGTGTTCTGTGCCGAATGTCTCGTCCTTGAGCCATTCTCGTTCCCATTTCTAGAAGCCCTCTGTCACTCTAGCCAGCCGGAAATATGAACCAAGGGCTAAGCTTTGGAAGAAGGGCGATGTTTGAAACGAGTGGCCCTCCTCGGCGTCTGGATGGTATTTCGCTAGCGACGTGCACCCTGAAATTCGACGATTGAAGGGTCGACACAACGTTACACAAGGAATGTTCAGTCAATGATATCAATGATCTTATATATTAATATGAAATATGAAATACACTACTTTGAACAAAAACAGGTAGGATTCTAACTCGTTAATGGCCGCTGTATACAAATTAGTACAAACAAATATCTGCTATTTCTTCTGCCACAAGATCACGAGTCTAGAATATCAAGCAGGGCTGCTCCCGGTGTATCAATAATTGAAAATGGGCTATTATCATTCAGCCTCGTTATGAGAATATATCACGTGCTTCATACAAGGAAGATTTCTAATCAAAAACCGGCTCGAAGACTATTCTATTATTTTACTCTATTTGCGGCTTTTACTGCGAAATGTAAGCCATGTCTAGATTCGCCTCTGCGAAACAGAGCAGCTGTAATTCGCCTTTCATTCCTTACTTGCCATGCTCCTTTCGTATCAATACGGAAATGTATGTATTTGCGATTCGCGATCTAACAATCTAAAAACTTCAAGATGACAAAATTTAATGATATCCTTCTCTCAAGAGATCTTGTCAAGGTAAACCCCTTGTTCTGTCATACCTTTTCCATTCTTCAAAGGCATTGAAGAATGGATCTCTCTCATGGCTCTCTCATCTCTCTCAGCAACAGCTTTTTGTTCGATGCGTTGTCGGACTCAGCTAGGCATCTGCCCCACCACGAACTCAATTGTATCAGCGGAAATGTGGCAAACAACCGAAGATTTTTACAGTTTCGGTTAAGTAAGGTTTCTGATTACAGCCTTCGAAGATGGATCCGGTGTTCATCGCATCTGCTATCAGGACACTCGCTGCTCTTTGTCCTGGCCCGGTTCCGTTGCGGTGGTGCAAAGCAACTAATGCTGTGCTTCACGTGCTTTAAACTCTTCCGAAAGTCTTCTCCTCTTAGGCCGTAGATGATTGGGTCTGCCACAGTGTTGCACAGGGAAATGAAGACGACGAATACGATAACTCGCATACGGGCATAGTCGCCCGCGGGACCCTCGGGAAATATCGATGTCGCTGTGCGGGACAATATCCAATATATGAAAAATGGTGTCCAGCAAATGAAGAAGGCGACAATAAGGGAGGCGAGTAGCATCGAGGCTGTCTTTCGCCTCCTTATCGAGCAAGTCGAACGAACGATGTCGTTTGCATGCGAAAGCCATAAATATTGCCTTGTTCCAATGAACGTAAAAATCAATACAATTATGGGCAGAATGTAACCAAGGAACGCAGTAGCTGCACTGTAAATTCTGCCGTTGACTGCATGGGGCCACTTCCGTTCACAGACTGCGTAGTCCTTGTCATAATCAAAGGAGAAGAAGTTCGGCAAGCACATTGCAACCGAAACAGGCCAGATTATCAGTACAACGATGTATGAAGCGTGCTTCTTGTGGAAATATTGCGATCTCATTGGATGACGAATGAATATGTAACGACTCACAGAGATGACGGTTAATGTAAACAGGGCCGCCACTGTTGCTACCCAATACGTCATCTGTCCCATCACTAAGACGCACAGCGAATCCGCAGTTTCGTCACTGAAGCTACGCAGCGACTTGAGATTGATGAAAACGTAAGGCCATATTGAGAGGTCGGCCAGAGTGTCAGATATGGATAGATTGAGGAGGAAAATGTTGAACGGCGTCAGCTTGACTCGTTTCGAGGCAAACAAGTAGAATACGAGGCCGTTGCCGAACAAGCCAAGGGCCGCAACAACAACATATAGCAATTTCATTATCAGATCAACCGCCGGGGGTAACAATGCATCGTCAACCAAAGGCATTGTGGTTATGTTTCCAATTGAGGTTGGTGTGACATCAAAAGGAGGCTCAGTGAAGGCTCCCATTCCAGCTTGGGTAGTAGTTTTCTGAAAGGGGTAAAACTTGGAAAATTATAACGTCATTGAAGAAAAACAGTGAAGCTATAAGAATTGTCAGCTTAATTTGCTCATCATCATCATTTTTATATGTTTTCATATTTCATATATACCGTATATTCTTGAATAGAAGCCGCAGCTGCTATTTTTTTGAGTACAGAAAAGAATTGGCTTATGATAAAAGACAGCTTGTATTCAAGGGCGGCGGCTTTTACTGTTTTGGTTGCAACGCCGAGGAAGGTGAAGTAGAAATCATACTGATATGAGGAAAGAAATACCCCGCTTCTATTATTTTCAGTAGGAAAAAATGCGACTTCTATTCGGGGGCGGCTTGTATTCGAGAGCGGCTGCCTTTTAGCGAAATTTGGTAATTATTGAATATGAAATATATATGAAATTTATCCCTTTTATCGATTAAGGGTCTTGGAAACAGGATCTTGCTAGAGAATCTCTGTAAACATATAAAAATGAAATGAAAAATAACCACGGTACATGAGGTGTGGCTAGCTCCTTTCCTCGCCGTACTTTACCCCCGGATTTACGCCAGCTCCTTTCCTCGCCGCATTTCACCCCCGGCTTTTTCCAAGGTACCCAGATACCAATGGGTAGATACATAGATGGCACCTGATGGAAACGAGTGTTGGTCTAGGCAGGTATCACCGACCCAGCGTATTACCACAAAATAGCGCTGTGATGACTCAGGCAATGTTGACAGGAATGCCAGAACGCACGAAGCTGGGCGTTGATACAACATACCCAGCCAAGCAACAATGCTGTACTCCGCCAGCTCCTTTCTCCCGTCATTCAATGTGACCTACTGGGACTTTTTTAGTAAATTATGTTGAGGGAAGGTCGTGGTGGCCTATACAAAGCCCCGACAAAGGAAGAAAGAAGAAAGCGAAAAGCTAAGGGGAGAGAGATGAGATCAAGTTTAGGGATCTGAGATTTGAAAGATGGCAAATTGTAGGATTCAGGGAAGCAAGAAGACTCCAAAATTATTTTTTTTAGTAAATTGTGTCTAGGGAAGGCCATGGTGGCATATACAAAGCCCAACAAAGGAAGAAAGAAGAAAGCGAAAGGCTGAGAGGAGAGGGAGAGATCAGATCAAGTTTATTGATCTTAGATTTGAAAGAGAGCAAGTTGTACGACCCAGGAAAGGAAGAAGGTAAGATGTTCCATAAATTGTATGTTTTTTGGGATGCTAAAAATATGCGACACCAGTGTAGAAAGGTGGACCGGTATGTAAGTTATTTCGATGATTCATTTTGAAAAATTCATCAGGGAAACAAGTGCGCCATGTTCAACAGGGTGTTTCTTCGTAAATGGATGATTTACCTGCGTATCAAGAATTTTGTTATAAAACCATTCATCAACTGCATATTTAAAAAACAATAGTTGATGGCGTCACCATAGCGGGACAGGACAAGATGTGTCCTCGTGGTGGAATCGCCAATTCAATGCGCATGTGAAACTTTAAGGTCAAACTTTGAAATTTCATTCTAGCTTAAGATATTTGTTGTAACTCAGCATTTCTGGTCAATTTTAAAATTCATTCCATATTTTCTAATCAGGGCCCGTTTTGCTAACAGCACTGTTGCTGAAAAGGCAAGTCTGTACAAAGAAAGGAAAGGTATAACCATTTAACGATGTGAAATGTTTTAACAATTTGAGAACCGGAATGTCTTGTGAAGTGTTTTATCGATGGTCGCTTGTTCACCGGTGTGCGTTCACTCAAATCGAAGTATGGCGATCTCTCGCAAACTATAGTGGATTTAACCACACGCGGTCGACTGCCAGTTGGAAGGCCTAATCCATATATAATGTTTGCCGCAGTTCCTCGCTCTTAGCCGTATAGAATTCAAACGAGTACATTTCTGGAGGCCCTCTTCCCCTCCAGCCAGCTATAAATGGGTACTTGGGAGTAAATTGAGGGTGAAATGCGGCGAGATAAGGAACTGGTCACCTTACATTACAAAGTTGTGGCTCAGGGTTCTAGCTAACAAGTGTATTTGCTCTTCGAATGTAGCATTGAGCATGAGACATAGCGACACGAAGGAAGTTTACTTTACTGAGAGAATGCGCAGATTAACGAGAACTAATTCAAGGCGTACATACCTTCGAAAGACTAACCTTTCATATCAGATGGGCAAGGTAAAACGGCAAAATTTAACCTGAATTGAAATAGATTCTAACCTGAACACTTCCTCTGCGAAATGATCAACAAACAACTGATTGCGAAAGGCAAGTAGATGCCAATTTATTTGATGACGTCACGTGGAGAACAATAGAAGGACGCAGCACCGGATTATCGGTTGCTGAACGGTGGAGTGAAGAGGAACGGCCTGTTCTTGAACGGTGCAGGCATTTTGGTTTTGAGGGCACTGAAGCAGGAAAACCCACGCGGATTGGGTTAATGTAAGTCCACTTGCGCTGAATAATGGAGCATTCCGCGGATGGAACGCAGCGAGAGTGTTGATCAAAGGGGGTGAACGATGATTGAAGGGGTGGGTTGCTGATCAAAGGGGTGAGCTATGATTGAAGGGGTGGGTTGCTGATCAAAGGGGGTGAACGATGATTGAAGGGGTGGGATGCTGATCAAAGGGGGTGAACGATGATTGAAGGGGTGGGATGCTGATCAAAGGGGTGAGCTATGATTGAAGGGGTGGGTTGCTGATCAAAGGGGTGAGCTATGATTGAAGGGGTGGGTTGCTGATCAAAAGGGTGAGCTATGATTGAAGAGCTGGGTTGCTGATCAAAGGGGTGAGCTATGATTGAAGGGGTGGGATGCTAATCAAAAGGGGACACAGATAAGCGACGTGCTGAGAAAGCAAGCCAACGATATATAAATTGATGGGATCAAATTTGCTTTGGAGATGGAGGCAAAGTTCACTCACAGGTATTGCTCTCATGAGATCAGGGAGATTATTCCTGTTCCTCTGAGACATTTCAGGGCCCCCAGAAGCTCGACTCATTCACACCCTTTCCAAGTTCACTGCCTACTCCACGAACTCCATCCCACAAATCAGCACTCATTCCAAGAACGTGCAATTCATGGAACGTCTTGCCTCCCTCCTTCTTGCTTTCCTGAGTCCTGCAACTTGCCATCGTTCAAATCTAAGATAAATACACTTGATCTGATCTCTCTCTCCTCCTAGCCTTTCACTTTCTTCTTTCTTCCTTCTTTGTTGGAACTTCGTGTAGGCCACCATGGTCTTTCCTCAACATAACTCACTAAAAAAGATATAAAAAGCTGTTTATGGAAAATGGGCCTGAGTGCTGGCTCTATGAACGCGAAATTGCTGTATGATTTTACGAACATTGTCACAAGGGGGGGGAAGTTTCGATTGGGATACCCGTTCAGAAAAGAACCCCCTTATTGCGGCTTTTCTCCAGAGCACCTATTCGAAGGCTTCATGCTTTCGTGACAGCTCTGTAATCACTTGGCGGTTCCTTCTTTCCATGGGTGAATGGAACAAAAGTGCTATGGCTAACGAGCGTGCCTAATTCCTCGTACAGGAAGTAGAAATCAGAGCAGTTAATTGTATCACGTGACTGTTTGCACACGCCTTTTCCGGTCCGGCTTACACGGAGTATTTCCTGAGGGGGTGAATAATGTTCTTTGAAAACAGAGAGAGAGAGAAGTTAGAGGGTGGACAGTCGCTTGTGTGAGAAGATGAAGATTCTGCTCGTATTTCTGGCGTCGATCTTGCTCCTTGTAACTGTTCAAGGTGAAGAGAAGAAGAAAGATGCCAAAGGTTAGTGAAATTCTGTTCCAGCTGCTCTTTTTTTTCGTTTTTCAACCGTTAGGGATTTACCCTATGGCGAAATGATGGTCGCAATTGTTACTCTTGACATCTACATCTGTAATTGTCACCGTATATTTGATTTTAAACCCACGCAACGTTCTGTTGATAGAATTTACAAGTCTGTTTTCGGGTATGAGTTCTACTTAGAAATTTTATAGTTTCTAACGGCTCCAGCAAAATATTGAGCATGATGGGGAATCCTCGAGTTTAATTTAGGCCCTAAAACGTTTTTGTCATTGCAAGTTGCGATAAAAGTGTATTCCGTTGTAAGATAAATGGAAGTACTGCTACAAGTAACGGTAATTTCATATTACATTTTGAGTTCAGATATATACTAGTAAGCCAAGCGAAATCATGGTTGTAAGGAAAATTTTGGTCAAATATTGTAGTGATTCTGTATGCACGCTACACTGATATTTAACTGATGGCGTCCCAGTCTTATTATGAAAGTAGCAATAAGTCTATTCCCGATTAGATTTCTGTTATATTTTTTCGCGTTTTTTCTCAGATCTGAAGCTAGTTGTTGTCACGGTTGCGACAAAAGAAACGGATGGGTACAAAAGATTTATGAGGTCATGCAGGGTTTACAATATCGATGTCAAGGTCAGGTGTCCCTTTTACCCCCTTTTTGCTCCCTTTGAAGTGAAATGGTTCATGCAATTTTTGCCGCAAATTTAGAACTTTAAAGGGCCAAACTAGATTGAAACATCGATGCTACTTTTCTGTTCCAGTGATCTATACCAGTGGTCAGAAACCATTCATTTTTCTATCCTACGTCTATCTATACCCATCTATACCTATCTATACCTATCTATCTATGCCTATCTATCTATGGCTATCTATGCCTATCTATCTATGGCTATCTATGCCTATCTATCTATGGCTATCTATGCCTATCTATGCCCATCTATCTGTCAAACTCTCTGGTCCTTTCTAACACATGCTTTTTATTTAGAATTGAATTAACCGTCTGTGCTGTATTTGATTATATCTACATTTCATGAAAACATGAAATATGATTTTGTGCATTGAAAGAGTATAATTGATGTTTGGGCAAATTAATAATGATAATAGTAATAATGATAATAGCAATGACAATGATATCAATATATTCATACAGGATGTTCATTTCAATGCTAAATACATTGCTATTAATATGTATCTAGTGAAAATAAAAATAGTTGCAAAATTAGGTGTAAGACTGAAAAAATGGCCAATTTACATGTTGAAAAGGTTTTCTTGAGATCAAAAGAGGAGTTAAGAGAATGATTTTATGGGGCAACAGCTGCATGGTTGGGGAAAAATTCCTGATTTACTTTCACTGATGTTGGCTACAATTACATATTTGAAACAGAGCTTTTGAAGATTTTTTCAACACAAGCAATATTTTAGTTTAAAACATATACAACTATTACCAGGTTTGAGTAGGGATTCAGTGGAGCAACTGTTGAAAGATTCATTAATTCATGCTTAAATTGCCAAAAGAAGCAATCATTATTTCAAAATTGGTGTACTTAAAATATTTTCATTAAATAAGTTTCAGCTGACATCATTCTTTTAAAGGGGAGATAAGAAAACAATTCAAAAACAACTGTCCTTTCAAGAGCCATTTAGCCATTTTACAAAGTTTTATCCCTCAAATGAGCACAATTAAGATAGTTTTGGATCAGAAGATTGGACTATTAAGATAATTGCCCAGTGTGAATTACCACTTCAGAAATTTGTTCCTGCACTCAGCCTCCAAATGACCTCACAATGTGGCATAATTATTCTGTAATTGACCATGTGCTTTGGCATGATTAGAGAGAAAATTGAAGAAAATAGGAACCCCTATTTTTGGTAGCTTTCACCTCACTGGAAAGGGGTTTGTGGCTTTAAGAGTTGGTTCTCATCTCAATGGAAGCTAGGAGGGATTAGGCTGGATTTGTTGCCCAAGACAGAGTGATCTTTTTCTGTGCACGAAGTTGGGGGTCATGTCACAGACTTGGAAAATTGTACATGATTGATGCCAAGCACTCAGTACTTCAGGAAAAAGTAACAAAGTTTGAGACAAAGTGTGCAAAGATGGCCCTAAGGCTAAGGAAACAGTGATGGCCCCACCCCATTTTATAAAGCATGGGAAGAGGGAAGGACCTTTGACTTTCAGAAATTGTTTCCAATGAGAATTCTGGCCCTTGTGGTGTCTTCAAATGAGGCTGGTACCCTGTGTCCATTTTTTTAATGAGAATTAAACATGATTTGTTGCATGCTGCACCTTTGACCTTTTTGTACCTTTGACCTTTTAGTACCAGGCGTATCCAATCTCAACTCAGTTGAGCAGCTTGGAAGGATTATCATGTTACCTGGCAACAATGCCCAAGGCAACTTTGTCACTGATCTTTGCTTCCTCATTTTCTCTTTGTAATAAGCCTAAACCCGCCAGGGACAAGATGATTGTCTGAATAGCTTTATAAGTTTCCGTCAGTGATATTTATACAGGTTTTGTATGCAACAACAATCGTGACCACCATCATAATTATCATTATCAGTATCATCAGCATCATATTATCATTATCATGATTATCATCATAATCATAATTATCATCATAATCATCATCATAATCAACATAATAATAATAATAATAATAATCATCATCATCATCACAATCATCATTACTACCATCATAATAACTATCACCATCATCATTGCAGTCATCACCGTCGTCAAAGTCATCATCACAATCATCCTCAACCATCTTGTCTGTGGTTTGTCATGGCTCAATTAACATTGATTTTCGTTTCAAGTCAATTGCAGTGCGTCTTGATTCCTAATTTCAGAAGAGAAATGAGTTGTCTGCCAAGGGGTAGCAGCCATTCCTCCGTACGAGCCAATGAATCGAAAAATCAGTGTGATCCTGTGTCACAATGAAAACACAATTGGCGAGGAAGGCAACTTTAAACCACCTCATAAAGTCCACTTTCCTAGACAAAAGCTTAGAGTGCTGTCTCTGGTTTCTGCTACGCTCGAAATCGAGTATGCTACTCATATCAACTGCTCATGCAGGCAATCATAGCTACCAATAATTGGTCATTGCTTCCATTCAAATATTTCGTGGCGCGATGAAAAATCTTTATGCCAATGCACAGTGGTCAAGTGTGCGGACCCATGCCGCTTGTATCATGGGTTCGAACCCTGCACGACGCATAGTAAAAGCGCCACCCGCGAGGCAAAGAAAGGGAAACACCGCGTACAAGTTGATGCCCCTAGAAATGTCGGAGCTCTGTCTCTGGTCTCGGCAATTTTTTCGCTTAAGGGTATTTCATTTTATGTTTAGAGCTAAATATGGAAAAACTTACGGTTTTGAAGGCTCCTACTGATGACAATACTTGTAGTACTGACAAAGTTACCCTGTATAAATATTTATGTTATTATTTTTATTATCATTATATTAGGATTTCAAGACCCAAACTCCAAAAATTACATTTAATGGAAGTCGTGAGCATCGCTATTAGGTGCACGTACTACGAATTCTGTAGGAGGAATAAATCGTGGCCTAATCCGGAATTATTAGATTTTCAACTATTTTATTCAATTTTTCTTTCTGTTATCTCATATTCCTGTTAACCGTTTTTCGCTATTAATTTTCTTTATCATTGTATCGAAGCAGATAGCCAGTTGTACACTACCTGTTACTAGAGAGGTATATAATTGCAGATTTTGACTATGCTTAATGAATTGAAGTTTGAATTTTCAAAAGAAAATTATGCTCACAGGTGTTTGGAATGAACGAAAAATGGAGAGGAGGAGATGTGGCAAATGGTCCAGGTGGCGGACATAAGATCAACATTTTGAAAAACGCCCTCAAGGAGTACAAGAATGACAACAGTACTGTTATCATGTTTACTGACAGGTATCAACAACGAAATATCGATTGTGAATCTCTATTCTTAATCTTCCTTTTGATGACTAAGAATACAGTATCAGGCGCACTTTAGCATCTCCTTAGCTTGGTTTCAATTAGGCCCTAAATCGCGCCAGTGAAGACGCAAGTTAGAATTCAACCTTGCCTTTTGCGGTACTTGCCCTGTTTCGAATCTGAAATCAATAAACTCAATCTTATCTCCCTCTCCTCTTAGCCTTCCACGTTCTTCGTTTGTCGGGGCTTTGTATAGGCCACCGTGGCCTCTCCTCAACATAACTCACTAAAAAGAAAACAACCATCACCTATCGTCGGTGGTAACGTTTCCCATGCTATCTCTATAATATCTTTGGACGTCATATCAAACTTTCTATGATTCATGATTCTTGAAGTGGATTGGAGGACCCTTGGAAGCTATACTTATCGAACACTGCGTCCCGGTCCTATCTCATAAGGTGACGTCATTGGTCAAGATGCTTATGATTCATGATTATTAAAGGATGTTATTCGTAGCTCGGGAGATGTTTACAGCTCTGTTAGTTTCTGGTAGGGCTTTGCGCACGTGTGAAAGCAATTCTGCTTTTATTTTTAGCTATGACGTAGTTTTTGCTGCTGATGCACAGAACATTCTTAAGAAGTTTTTGGATTTCGAAGCAAACATGGTTTTCTCTGCGGAAGACTTTTGCTGGCCCGACAAATCATTAGCGGTGAGTAATGCTCTGTGGCATCTTCCTTCAGAAGAGGCCTTCAGAGGCTAATACGAGGCTTTGACTAGGACCACCACGGTGATTCGTATGAAAGAGTTTAACGCGAATCAGTTGAGTTGGAGACATTGTGTGTCTCGGTCTGAATTAGCAGATAAATCTGATTTTTGAAACAATTGAAAACGAAACCATCTAGGAGAGAGATTCTAGAGAAGGTGTCTTAAGCTCGCGGCTCGCGGGTCAACTGCGGCCCGCAGGATGATAATTGTTGGCCCGCGTCTTAGAATAGAAATGAAGATATTTGAGAACATTGGGGTGTTTTTATCGGAGCCTTTCTTGCGGAAAACCTGATGGGGCCCGTCCCACCAAGACGCTGCCTCCAGCGACCCCCGGATAAACCGAGTCTGAGATCCTTGTTCTAGAGCGTTTGAATATGCTGGAAAAGACGGTTGTTTTCGATTTGAACCTTTGGTTATTTGAGAGGGAAGCGTAGCGTCGTAGCGAACTTTATTGCTAGTACCACGACGATCAGTAGGATCGTATCCAGTGAAAGAAAAGCCCCTAACTCTTTTTCCAACAACCATGACAAGCAGGAGAGTCTTTTCATGGGAGTCGTGCCTTAGAATGTGACCGATGAAGGATAGCTGGCGAGCATACATAAATTCAGTAGTCTGCTCTCACAGCCGATCTTCTGGAGTACGAACTCATTGGTCTCTCTTCCTGTCCAACTGACTCTAAGAAGGCGGCGGTAGCACCAAAAATCGAAGTTTTTTCGTTGCGTATTGGCGTAAGATTGAACAAAACTGTCTTAGATGATGGCCTACGTTGACCTATCGAATCTGAAATTGGCGGAAACTGGTAATTTTTAGACGCAATGCTGAAATAGGATGTCAGTGCATTTCTCCATGTTTTGCTTACTGAAACAAGATTCATAACGTCTTCAATGATTTTCGGTTTATTTTCTTGCAGTCTAGCTACCCAGCTGTTTCATCAGGCTACAGATTCCTTTGCTCTGGAGGTTTGTAAGCTGATAAATGTTTAATAAAACTCCAGGTCGTCCTTTTGATATGCTGTAAGGTCGAGTAAGTTTATATGTTAACCTTGAAAAGTATTCAAATGATTTTTCCGACATCCAATACCCTTCTCAGATGCAAAATGTGGATATGGTGTGCCCTTTCTTCCATAGTTTCCTGTTGTAAGGTACTTATGGATTTAAGCATGGTGAAATGATAGTCAGGTGGTTTGCGCATTTGGTTAAACCACGTTGACAGTGGCTGCAGCCCAGTTCAAAGCTGCACGTCTGTTTTGGAGTGAGGAGAGTCACCAGCTCTCAGTCATTCCGGGCGTATGAAGACCGGGGTGTGGTCTCATATAGAGCAAGGACCGGTCACATTTTTATAAGGATAGCTTCTCAGTGTCCTAAAGTCTACCGCATGGTTCATGAATCATTGGAATCTTGGCATGGCGTCGTATTATGAGAAAGGACCAGGTCACGTTTTTATAAGGATAGCTTCTCAGTGTCCTAAAGTCTACCGTATGGTTCATGAATCATTGGAATCTTGGCATGGCGTCATATTATGAGAAACGACCAGGGCGCAGAGTTTAATAAGCATGGCTTCTCAGTTGCCCAACATCCACCTTAAGATTCATGAATCATATGAATCTTGATAGGACTTAATATTATGAGAAATAACCAAGATACTGCTGGGTGAGCATGGCATCTCATTAATCCGGAGCTACTTTCTGATGCTAGGTAGAATCTACAAGCTACGTTTCGAAATTTATGTCCAGATTTTGATGGAAATGTTATCTTCATCTTCTTATCCGTTGCAAGGAGGGGTATTCTTTCTGAAGTGTAAATTGCTTTAAATATGGTTGGATACCTGGAAAATCGTTCACTGGGGATCCGAATTGATTCAACCCAATTCATTTTTACTTTTGATCTGCTAGGAATGATTGGGTACGCACCAACATTCAACGAAGTCGTGAATTTTGACGCAATTGGGAACACAGATGACGACCAGTTGTATTACACACGAATTTATTTAAAACACAGAGTAAGATTTGATTATATCATTGCTTCATTTGCCTAGAATATCTTCCTACTTGTGCAGGCATTTAGCTTGTATTATATTTCTTATTTCCTTCTTCTTCTCTTTGCCTTCCTCTCCTTATTCTTCTTGTATTCTTGTAGTTCAGCAGAATGTTTCAAAACTTAGAGAATAATTTTTTGTAACTGTTTTCGTTTTCATATCTTCTAAGTCCATGATGAAACCATATTAAAGACATCTACAGATCAATGCTCTGGGGTTTTATCTCGATAAGTTTCAGACAGAAAATGTATTCCCATGGGCTTGCTACTTCAAGACTGCATTATTTATGCTTTCTGTTACTATACATGACTAAATTCCAATTTTAGAATCAGTTTAATATCAAACTCGACCACAAGGCAGAAATCATACAAAACCTAAATGGAAATATAGGTGACGAAAATTATCTTTATTTTTTCATGCAATCATTAATTCATTCCTTCTTATATTCATTCTTTCATTGAATGATTTATTCATTCACCGTTTCATCCATTCCTTCCTATAGTCATACTTTTTCTTGCAATGATTCATTCATTCATCGTTCGTCATTCCTTCCTATATTCATCCTTTCATGCAATGATTCTTTTACTAATTAATTCATTCATTCATTCAAGCATTTTTATTCTTTCCATCATATATCATTTTTTCATTCACTCATTTATTCAATCTTTCTTTTCTTAATTCATTAACCCTAAAATCATTTCCCATATTGATGAGAAAGTCTTAGTATTCTTATGGCGTTTTGAATGACTTGTTGGACCATTGCTCCAAACGCCAGCATGGAAAGTGTCATGGTGAATTTCAAGCATCATCAGCAGACGAGAGATCATTTTTCATTCTTGCAGATGATGTTGAGCTGAAGTTTAAGAGCGATGATGTAAAACTGATGAATTCCCGATTCGAAACAGTTGCCCCTGTAATACACGGGAATGGTCCGAGCAAGGTGAGCATTTCAAGTCAGCTAGTAGTGTCATCACTAGTAGTGTCATCACTAGTAGTGTCATCGCTAGTAGTGTCATCACTAGTAGTGTCATCACTAGTAGTGTCATCACTCGTAGTGTCATCACTGGTAGTGTCATCACTAGTAGTGTCATCACTGGTAGTGTCATCACTAGTAGTGTCATCACTGGTAGTGTCATCACTAGTAGTGTCATCGCTAGTAGTGTCATCACTAGTAGTGTCATCACTAGTAGTGTCATCACTAGTAGTGTCATCACTAGTAGTGTCATCACTAGTAGTGTCATCACTAGTAGTGTCATCACTGGTAGTGTCATCACTAGTAGTGTCATCGCTAGTAGTGTCATCACTAGTAGTGTCATCACTAGTAGTGTCATCACTAGTAGTGTCATCACTAGTAGTGTCATCACTGGTAGTGTCATCACTAGTAGTGTCATCGCTAGTAGTGTCATCACTAGTAGTGTCATCACTGGTAGTGTCATCACTAGTAGTGTCATCGCTAGTAGTGTCATCACTAGTAGTGTCATCACTAGTAGTGTCATCACTAGTAGTGTCATCACTAGTAGTGTCATCACTGGTAGTGTCATCACTAGTAGTGTCATCGCTAGTAGTGTCATCACTAGTAGTGTCATCACTAGTAGTGTCATCACTAGTAGTGTCATCACTGGTAGTGTCATCGCTAGTAGTGTCATCACTAGTAGTGTCATCACTAGTAGTGTCATCACTGGTAGTGTCATCACTAGTAGTGTCATCGCTAGTAGTGTCATCGCTAGTAGTGTCATCACTAGTAGTGTCATCACTAGTAGTGTCATCACTAGTAGTGTCATCACTGGTAGTGTCATCACTAGTAGCGTCATCACTAGTAGTGTCATCACTAGTAGTGTCATCGCTAGTAGTGTCATCACTAGTAGTGTCATCACTAGTAGTGTCATTACTAGTAGTGTCATCACTATTAGTGTCATCTTTTGTTTAAACACACAGTCCTACCAGATGGCTAGCCCCCAACTGTAGCATTCACTGTGCTTCCACAGCTGCGTGGCCCAAAGGCTACCGAAACGGAGATGGGTGTCGCCCTATTTTCACCAAACACTGAGAGAATCGATTTGACTCTGAAAATCATTTTGTGGCCTTGTCCACGCTCCGTATGCTAATTATTACTGATTGTAATTTCTATTTATTTGACATTTGGTATGTTCGTATTTTCATTCATTGTCCATGTTAGTTGATCCATACATCAACTCAGTCATTTTTAAGTCTCGTTCCTTTTCTTCATTCTTCTTTCAACTATGCACTAGCTATTTTGTCTATTAGTTAATTGACCAGTTCATTCATCTATCTATCTATCTATCTGTCTATCTACCTATCTATCTATCTATCTATCTATCTATCTATCTATCTATCTATCTATCTATCTATCTATCTATCTATCTATCTACCTATCAATCAATCAATCAATCAATCAATCAATCAATCAATCTATATATCTATCTATCTATCTATCCATCTATCTATTTATCTATCTATCTATCTATCTATCTATCTATCTATCCATCTATCTATTTATCTATCTATCTATCTATCTATCTATCTATCTATCTATCTATCTATCTATCTATCTATCTATCTATCTATCTATCTATCTAATCCATCTATCAAATCCATCTATAACATCAATCATCATTTGCATATCATTTCATTTATACACTCGTTCATTCGTTCATTCATTCGTTTATTTATTCATTCATTCGTTCATTAATTCATTCATCCATTCATTTGTTAATTCATTATACTGCCTTCATTTCAGGCAGTGTTGAATCAGCTTGGCAATTACATTGCGAAAAGTTGGACTTTTGATGCTGGCTGCATGCAATGCAGTGAAGGCGCTTTCAATCTCAAAGATTTGAAGGTAATCGAAAGCGCATTCCATATTCACGTCACTTTATTTTATCGAATCATAAATTGTTAGAAATAAATGACCGTTTGATAAAGAATCGACTCTGTATTGGCAATAGGAGCGAACACACCTGTACCCAAGCAAAGTAATCTTGGATCTGCAAAATACCATTTTACATTTGGGCTGGCACCTTGCTACGTGACTATATTTCATCAAAGCATAGTTTGTTGATAATTACTGACCATTTGATTGAGAGTCGACTCTGAATTGACATCAAGAACAAACTCATCCACATCCAAGCAATGATTATAAATCCAACTGTCCAATCCGCGTATTGTAGGACTTGTGGTACAGGACAGAGTCAGCAACGCGCTTTCACTGCTCCCCTCTCAAAGCATGCAATGATTCACCTGCGAAAAGTCGTACGCGTTCATTATTAGGCCGTTTCAAAAACATCTAAAAACGCCTCTACCTATTCGCACACATCTCCCTTGGCAATCAGTGAAATTAGTTCTCATTCTTTTTCAAGGGTCTATCATCAACCTATTTGTATTCGATTTGTTGTTGTGTTTAATCGCAAAAGGATCATTTGTGCTTATTTCAAACTAAATGCTAAAGAAACAATGCAGGGCTGGTTTATCGTATTAAATGCGGCCCATCCATGCCATGTTGCCTACCTTTGACAATGATTTGGCGTTTTGTGGCCAGCCAGGCTTGATCTCTCGACCGATTGTTTGATGTTTCCGTTTTTACACGATAGGAAGAAGATTACCCCAAAGTTTTAGTAAGTCTGTTCATCGAACAACCAACTCCGTTTGTACCTTCCTACCTCGAAAGAGTTTCCCAGTTGGACTACCCGAAGAAGAAAATCGACGTTTTCATTCACAACATTGTGAGTCTTTGTTTTGATCACTTGCCCTGAGGAATTTTTAGTTTTCTTGTCATATTGAGAGTTGAAAGATGTTATAATTTCTCCGTCGTTGCAATTCTTTTTTAAATATTTTCTGTCTAAGAGTTTACATAGCAGGTTGCCAACTGCACTACGAAATCTACTTTACCACACTGCGATAATGATACCAGGAAGAGCAAATAAGTGTATATGTGTATAAATATATATATTTATATATGTATGATGTAAAAATATATTTATATAAATACATATATATTTATATACATAAATATGCATATATATTTGTATCTATATATTTATACTTATATATATATATATTTCTATATATTTTTATACATTGTATGCATCATATACTTATATACATGTAATTACATATTTATTCATTTGCCCCTGCTGGTGTCATCGTCGCAGTGTTGGTAAAGTAGGTTTTGATTTCGTATTTGTACTTCATATTTAATTCTTCTAAGGAGGGCTGCCCTTCAGCATAAGCTGGTTTCAAGGGGTCCTCCGACAAAAGCATCAATCACAGCCTATGATAATAAGGAATGCGGTAAATTAATTCGAACTATAAAACCCTGTTGATATTTTGACATATTAAGAATATATTGGAAACCAATGCATCTAGATGCATTAAAACAATCTTCTTTCACATTCTCAATCTTTGATCTTCCGTTGAAGGATTCTCATCACACCAATGACGTAGAAGGTTGGCTGAAAAAGCACAGCGACGAATATGCATCGGTCAAATACCTGGGGCCTCACAGTTTCCTAAAGGAGCACGAAGCGAGGAGTAAATCACTGTAAGTTGATTTCGTATCGAATTAAATGCAAAATCAGGACTCACGCCTTCGCCCACTGTCGACAATCTGTTTCGTGACCAAACATCTCTGCTTTTTTTATACCGTCACTGTTCAACGTATCGTCCACTCTCCGATCGAATTTTGGAGCCTTATAGAAGGGAACTTGTCGAAGTTTTTTTAAGTTGCACTTCCGGGCGCCAACTCTAAGCGCGCTTAATTATATAGGGCGCTGCTTAATTATATAGGGGGGTTAATTGTCAAATGAAGTCAGAATCCTTCCCTAACCGTTATTGGTGGATTGAGCGGTGCCCATCTCCGTTTCGTCAGCATTTAGGCCACACAGCTGTGCAAGCACAGTGAATACAGCTACAGTAGGGGGCTGGCCATCTGGTAGCACTGTGTTTCACTCCCATGCTGTTATTCGTAAAGTGCTGAATCTTACGCAGGGGCATAGCACGTACCATTCTTCAAGTCTTTGGTATGATTGGACAGGGTATCGAACCCTGGGCCACCGACACGGTAGCTTATGGGCGCGTAATTATATGAGGCACTTAATTGTGAGGGGCGCTTAATTTTGCGGGGCGCTTAGTCGCATTGAAGCGTTAATGCATCTACCGATTTCTTCGTTCAGGTTTCACTGCAAACAAGTACAGTGCGCCTTTGTGTTTGTTGTTGATGCTGACGTCACTCTTACCAATAAAGACACACTGAGGATTCTGATCCAACAGAACAGGTGAGAGCACTCAGCATTTCCGCTGTGGAGGAGCACTCAGCATTTCCACTGTGGAGGAGCACTCCGTTTCTTTATTGCAAGTGCCTGTAAAACTTGGAGGAAGACTTGGGCAGTGTTTGTGTTTGTGTTTGTGTTTGTATTTGTGTTTGTGTGTGAATGAGAAGTGTCAGGTTTTACGATTCAGTGGCCAGCTTCAATCATGAGCCTTTCGGCTTCAAGTTTGCCTAGAAGAATGTTTTTTGAAGAGAAAATATCCTTCTTTTGCTTACAGTCTACTTTTTACATACAGGTCCCTCCGTTTAGGTTGACAAAATTTCCGACAGAGGAATTATCCAAATTCCGCTTGCCCGAACGAAATTTGATTTCCCATGACAACTTTCATCTTGAAAGAAGCAGTTTCACCATTGATCTTCCCTGGTCACTTTGAATTTTCACCGTATCCAATAATGGTTTATCCCTATCATAGATTTATCCTCGATGATTCAAAATTTTGATCTAGTTATTTATTACTGTTATATATCGTAATTAAGTTTCCTTTGCTAAATTTATATGGTAATTAAAGTTCTAAAATGGAGGGCCCCATTGTAAATCAGCTGTGGCTGAAGGGCTACCCTCCTTAATCGAATCAAATGATACGAAAGTGATCAGCGAAAATCTTTCGCCAGTCACAAGTAAAAGATTGTTCTTCACTCGATTCTGCGGTTCGGTTCTAGGACGATCATAGCTCCAATGATGACAGTCCACGAGAAACTTTGGTCCAATTTCTGGGGAGCAATTGGAGACGACGGTTATTATGCGAGATCAGATGATTACATCGACATTGTCAAGTACAACAGAATGTAAGTCGATACTAGTGAATGTAATCAGCTAATGAAAGTCTCTAGTGATTTACTTCTCTTGTCGTTCGCTGTGGCATGCTATGAAAATCAGATGCGCAGTTGGCAGTGTCATCTCAGTAAATTCTCATGGGAGAAGAGTTTGCGTTGCTTTACGTCATGCCGCGTTCGTTTCTCTACAGGGGTGTCTGGAATGTGCCTTTCATTTCGAAATCGTACCTCGTCAAAGCCTCAGTGATTCCAGAAATCAAGGCGAATCCTTTCTCCAGTGATTACATCGACAGCGATATGGTATTTTGCTCAACTCTCAGAAATGACGTAAGCATTCAGCTCAGTTCAAATTGACTCTTCCCAATCAATTGCTTCGATGAATTCTCGATTGATTTGATTCAGTCATTTGACTTTCTGCTAAGAATTGTACAGGCCACCGTGGCATACCCCATCATAATTCACAAAAAATGGAAAATAAAATGCTACTTTTGTGTTGGGTATGTTTTCATGACATGAATCACAACTTTTGCTAGGGAATCTTCATGCATGTCACAAACATGGCCTATTTCGGACATTTGAAAAGTACGGAAAAGTACAAGACGGATCGCAAGCATAACGACATGTATGAGTTGTTTAATAACAGATTGGTAAGTTGGTGTTCTTTGATTTGGCATTTCACATCATCAAGTATCCAAGCAGTCGATTTACGTTGCAACTAGTTTCTTGATTGATTACTGATTGATCAATTCTTGATTAATCAATCGATCGACTCATCGATTAAATGGCTGATTTATGTGATAATCAATTGGTCAATCGATCGATCAACTGCTTGTTTGTTATTTATTTATTGATCGGTTGATTTATGAACTGGTTGTTTGATTGCTCGATTGATCAACTGCTTCTTTTTTATTCATTTATTGATCGGTTGATTTGTGAATTTGTTGTTTGATTGCTCGATTGATCAACTGCTTTTTTTTTATTCATTTATTGATCGGTTGATTTATGAACTGTTTTTTCATTGCTCGATCGATAAACTGCTTGTTTTTATTCTATTCGTTAATTGTTTGAATAATTGACTGGTTGTTGGTTGATGGACTGATTTAATGGTTGGGTTGAATGTTTCATCATGATTTGAATAACATTTTAGGATTGGGAAGACAGATTCTTGCATGAAAATTATTCGAAATTCCTCAATCCAGATCACCCGGTACCACAGGTAAGCATTGTCGAGCACAATTGCATTTTTACATCAATATTTTTCACTTTTGAATCATCAAATGTGACTTAATTAGGCAGAGTTTTTAGCACTCTTCCTCTGATGCGTGCTTGCCATTTCGTTTCAGCCTTGTCCAGATGTATTTTGGTTCCCGTTCATTAGCGTCAACTTCACGCAATCATTGATCGAGGTTCGTGCTTAATTTCGTTCATCAGTTCTTGCCCAACATCGTAATCATTCTGAGGCCACAGGGGTTGATGTCGAGCTTACTGTTATTTGATGATAATGATGATGATGGTGATGATGATAATGATGATGATGATGATGATGATGATGATGATGATTATGATATTGATGATGATTATGATTATGATGATTATGATGATGATAATGGTGGTGATTATGATTATGATGATGATAATGGTGGTGATTATGATATTGATAATGATAATAGTGGTGGTGATTATGATTATGATGATGATAATGGTGGTGATTATGATTATGATGATGATTATGATGATGGTAATGATGGTGATTATTATCATGATGGATGATGGTGATGATGATTACGATGATGATAATGATGGTGATGATGATTATGATGATGATAATGGTGGTGATTATGATGATGATAATGGTGATGATAATTATGATTACGACGATGATGATGATGATGATGATGATTGTGATGATGATGGTGATGATGATGGTGATGATGGTGATGATGTTGATGAATCTTCCCCTTGTTAGTCTTGTGATACTTATTCCTGTTTTCTATCCTTACTTATTTTCAACCATTCATTGCAATCTTTCGCAGGCAGGCAGGCAGGCAATTTTTCCATGAATTTTTGAGCAGACTTTTCCCGCATCTATTTTCCACACAAATCAGTCAGTAGTATCCATGTTTATACCTTGGCATCTTGCTGGATGGCGTTGCTCCTCCAGGCGCTTGCAAGTCGTCAGCCAGCTCTGTCATCAAGTTGATGACTGTAACTGAGCCATCGAATGCTCCTGTCACCAACCCTCTGCAGTGCTACGCATCACTGGTTTAAAGCACAGTAAAATCCATGTGTCCACCGCAGCTAAATCCATGTGTCCACCGCAGCTCAGATTTCGCTTTCATTTCTGTTTTTTGCCTCTCTCAGGAAATGGAATTTTTCGGACAGTGGTCTGGAGGCGGCAGCAAGGTGAGTACCGCAGAATGATGATAGTGATGATAGTAATGATAACCTTTTGTATTCAGACAGGTTAATCTGTTCAGGATTTTACTATAGGGTCTACTTCATGATCCTCTGAAAAGTGCCATAAAAAACTGTTCATCATTTTCTTTAATTATGCTCAGGGAAGTAAAAGAACAGTTATTGGCCGCGGGAAGGAGATTGATGGGGTTTTAATCCCTTGACGATTATAAGAATCGGAAAGTACAGGCCCTTGGACGGGGGTCCTGTTCCAGAGAGCATAAGTGCCTCTTGTCTCGCCACATTGTCGTATAGCACCCCGATAGTCACTAGCTGGCTGCTGCTCTCTCTGTCGCATTGTTTTTCTTACTCTGTAATCAGTCTCTTGAGATGCAAGGCCAATCTAGAAGATTACGTCAGTTGTAAATGCAAGCAAAGCTAGACGAAAATTTTTCGACAAGGAAACATGCTTTTCATACGATTCGAAATGGATGTCAAAGGTAGAAATTTGAACGCTGAGAAGCTTTTTTCTTATTGAGCAGTGTCTAGGTCCTTCCTCTCGATGTGACCACACCTCTTGATTCATACGCCTCGAATTTCAGAGAGCTGGCGACCCTCGGCACTAGAAGTGAAAGTTTAGATGAAGGGGGACTCGAGCCACTGACCATCAGATCAATGCGCAGTAATCTCACCACTGAGCTCTTCTAGCACCTAGGAAACACGTGAACAGTCGCAGAATCCTTTCACGTTGCAGCAGTACGAAAAGCATACTCAGAGCAATCCGTTCAAACCAATACTTCAAAAAATCAAAACAGGATATGCAAGAAGATCGTTTGTGCTTATGGGTGGGATGGTGTACTGTGAACTGCCGCTGGCTCTTCCTAAAATCGAGAACTACGATGATTTCCAGAAGCAGCCTAAAATATTTTGAATGACTTTTATTTGATAATTTATCTTTTTAGAATTTCAATGTAAATAGTTGAGATCTTCTTTTTATATTCTAGTATGATTGCTTTTGTGAGATTCATTTTTAATTGTAACATTCAGGCCACTGACATTGATTCATAATGCACAAGATGCAAATCGACGACTCCAATTTTTTTAACTTTTTGAAGTGTACAAATATCCTGCATAGATGTTGGTATTATTCATTTTTTTATTGATTTGTTTATTTTCATGCGGCAGCCTACAACAGATGAACGCCTTAATGGTGGATATGAAAATGTTCCTACTGTTGATATACATATGAACCAGGTGAGTCCATCTTGTAAAGCAACTCTCTTTAATGGTGATAATCATTATGATTACGATGATGATAGTGGTGACGAGGATGATGATAATGGTGATTGATTGACTGATTGATTAATGATAATGGTGAGAATGGTGATCTATTGATCTATTGATCAGTGATGATGATGATAATGATGGTGATTGATTGACTGATTGATTAATGATAATGGTGAGAATGGTGATCTATTGATCTATTGATCAGTGATGATGATGATAATGATGGTGATTGATTGACTGATTGATTAATGATAATGGTGAGAATGGTGATCTATTGATCTATTGATCAGTGATGATGATGATAATGATGGTGATTGATTTATTGATTTATTGATTGGTTAATGATAATGGTTCCTAGTTGTGTCCCCAATTTGCCTGTAAGCTAAATATTTTGACACATTGATAAAGATTTTGATTGATTTATTGAATGATTGATTAATGATGATGATTGATTTATTGATCAATGATGATGATGGTAATGGCGCTTGAGATTGATCAGTGATGGTGATAATGATCGTGATGATTTCTTTCTTCTCGGTGCATTACCATGCAATTTTAACGGTATGCTTTGAATAAATTTTGCAACAAATCGTACCAATCATGTTGACAAATTCAAGTCGCCACTTCCTCAGTTATCTTTGTTGGTCTTTAGATTGGTTTTGAGAAGCATTGGCTAACCATACTGAAGGACTACATCGCACCAATGACAACTCGTCTGTACACTGGCTATTATCCTGATGTGAGTCTTCGTACTTGATTATTTTATCATTCTTCATATGTCTTCGTCAAACCAACACCGCTAAAGGGATTATGGGACGCACTTTGTGGAGGGTATTTTTGTGTCCTTGTATTTGACTTGCTTTTCTTTCTTCTTTACAGGCTCGTGCCATCATGAATTTCGTTGTGAAGTACACAACAGATGGTCAATACTTCCTGAGACCTCATCACGATTCTTCCACGTTTACAATCAACGTAGCCTTAAACAGACCTGGAATCGATTACGAGGCAAGGTCTTCATTAACAGGCTTGTTTGCGCATGCTCTTTCAATTTTCATAAGATATGATTTGGTAACCTATACACACGGAGCAGTGTGTTTGGCCTTCCCATCCATTTGACCACATCTCGTGATTCCCAAGGTCTCGTGCTTTCTTAGGTAGACACTGGGTCACTCAGAAGCTATCCACACCGAGCAGTAATTGTGTCGCTCCTCTTGATTCGACCGCATCTCGTGATTCCCAAGGTCTCGTGCTTTCTTAGGTAGACACTGGGTCACTCAGAAGCTATTCACACCGAGCAGTAATTGTGTCGCTCCTCTTGATTCGACCGCATCTCGTGATTCCCAAGGTCTCGGGCTTCCTTAGGTAGACACTGGGTCAGTCGAAAGTAATTCTTATCGAGGGAAGTATGCTCGTCCTCTCTAACTAATCGCCTCTTGTGATTCTCACTGCTTGAGTCACGAGCAGGTACCGGCTCTCCTCGCTTAAAGTACTGCCCCATAAGCCCTGTGTCTGGTCTTTACTGATTTCCGGCCGTTCATGCTTGGCAGTTTTGTGTTGTTGAATTCACTCTGTCGCGCTTCCGTTGCGCGCTTGTCTTACGTATCACATATTCGCGTTCAACGGTAAGTGCAGCACAGAAAGTAAGGTTTTTCTAGAAGAATGTCGCAAGATTCTTCCATTACTTCTATAGCTGTTATTTGCAACCGAGTACAAAACGAGTGATGATCGTGTACTTTATTTTTGAAGAAAGCTGTTTTGAATATTTTTATTCAATTTTATTTGCTATCAATATCATAAGGCTTTTAACGACTAGAGCAGCAAATAATGTGCTTGGTTAACTATTACTAATGATACGACCTAAAAAGATAAATAATCTTCTGCAAAAATAACAGTATGAATTAAAGTACTGAAGATTGTCTGCTTCTTTGTCCATGATTTTGCAGGTGGGAGTGAATAGTAAAATCATTAAAAACGTTTCTCAGATTCTCCCACTAATTAGCTAGCTATTAACGTGACCTTTATCTCAACTGAAGTCAATTCTATTCAAAGTTTCCTTATAAAAATGAATAGATAAACTAAAAAAAACAAATAAACGAACGTTAAAACAGGAATAAATCGGCAGTATGATACGCATAGCTCCTGTTGTCAGACATTTGAAATAATTGATTGTTTTAACAGGATTACCTACCAGTACAATGTATCCTGTTGTAATTAGGGTCCTGATACTTAACCATTTATAATTAATGTTAAAAGGTCTGAAAAATAATTACAAGAGTCCAATGCAGTCCAATCCAAAGATAAAATTATTTCAGGTTGTAAAATGATTTTCAAACGACTGTTATTTTGTCAACTTTAAATGTGTAAGATAGAAAATCAAAGTCTCTGAACAATTACTGTGCTAGCCTCTCAACATTCCTTTTACTTTCTTTAATGCATGACCCTTATTGAAAAATGTCATTGATACTGAGAAGGTTTACCCTGTATATACCTGTATATCATTATCATATTATTATTATTATCATCTGGGTCCTGTTTGTAAGTAAATATACATACTGAAAATAATAAAAATCTATTTTTGACTAAAAGTTGCTTTAGATACTGTGCCTTTGTATCTATGCCTATCTATCTATGCCTATCTATCTATGGCTATCTATCTATGGCTATCTATCTATGCCTATCTATCTATGGCTATCTATGGCCATCTATGGCTATCTATCTATGGCCATCTATGGCCATCGATGGCTATCTATCTATCTATCTATCTATCTATCTATCTATCTATCTATCTATCTATCTATCTATCTATCTATCTATCTATCTATCTATGGCTATCCATGGCTATCCATGGCTATCTATGGCTATCTATGGCTATCCATGGCTATCTATGGCTATCTATCTATGGCTATGTATCTATGGCTATCTATCTATCTATCTATGACTACGTATCTATCTATCTGTCTATGCCTATTTATCTATCATTTATTAATTATTTATTTGCATATTCACTTCATTTGTAGGGAGGAGGTAGCCGTTTCATCCGATACAATTGCACGGCTCCACCAAGTCTTCGTGGCTGGACCTTGATGCATCCAGGTCGCCTTACTCATTACCACGAAGGCTTGCCCACCACAAAAGGCACACGGTATATCATGGTATCCTTCATCGACCCATAGATTCAATGCCAAAGCGAGATTCTTTCCATGCTAATGTCGTAGATACCTTTTATAGATGCCGAGGACAATCCTACATTTCCACACTCTGGTGTGACCATGCCACATGTCATTCCAGGTGTCTTTTGAACTTCCAAAGAGCTTTTGTATTATTTTGTGTTGCATTTTTAAGGTAATTTCTTTCAGTTTTCGCCGCTCACAAAGTCCTATCCTTTGAAGCTTAGGTTAAAGTTTAACTTGAATTATTTTTAGTCAATTCTTATTTCTATCAATATTTAGGCTTATGATTTTTGTATGGTGGGCATTTTTATAGTTTCAAGTCGGTCTTGGATAAACGTGGCGACCTCTACTTCCACGAAACCAGGTTTGTCGCGTTTGGATGTTGCTTCCATTTTTAGCAGCCTGAGAATCTTTGATATTTTTGTATTTTACATTTTTGTATGAACAAGTTCAATTGAATTTATCCAGCATTTGTAGTTATTTTTTACTTAAAAGTATTTATAGATTATCTTCCCAGGGCCCTACTTACTGCTCCCTTATTTCCTTACCCCTTGCCCTCTTCATCTCTAATGTCGAGATTCCTCTCCTCCTCCATCCCTCCATCCCCTCCCCCTCACATCTCCCCCTTACATTTCCCCCAGTTCTAATTAGATTCATCTTCTCAATTCATTTTGGTATTTTCTCAGATTAAGAAATGACGATGGATTTTGTAAATTGATTTTCGTGTTCCTTGTCCAATTGAATTTCCAAGAAGAAACTATTGCTTTGTCTTTTCTTGTCACGGGATTGCTCTGCATTCGTCTCATAATGAACCAGTGTCCGTTGAGAATTTAAAGCCGTGTACATATTTCTTTAGACAAGAGAATTTTAGGAGATTGCAGATTCAAAAGGGCTGAACTGGTGTGAAAATTAGGCCCCGGTTTTCGTGATATGTCAGCCTCAAGAGTGTGAAATTTTGATACACCGCAGAAATGCGGACGCGAAACCTATTCAAAGTAAAAAAAATCAAAGTCCTTCGCCATTCTTGGCGAAAAGGGTGGCGCCCAACTCCATTTTTAGCCTTTGGGCCACACAGTTGTGCAAGCACAGTGAATGCTACAGTTGGGGGCTGACTGTCTGGTAGCACTGTGCGTTCACCCCCACGAGCTTTTCCAATGTACTGGATACTAAGCAGGGTACTAGCATGTACCATTTTTCAAGTATTTGGTGTGATTCGACCGGGTATCGAACCACGATCTAGCGCGTACGAAGCGGTCATTCTGCCACGGGGCCACGGACGCGGTCATTCTGCCACCGGGGCGCGGTCATTCTGCCACTGGGCCACTGGCGCGGTCATCGTCCCAGAATCGCCGGAGTATCCACCGTGCAAACCATGGGATGGGTGATGGGTGATGGGTGATTGGGTAATGGCTGATCCACCAAACAAGCGGCCAGTCATATACAACGAATTTACAGGATGAGATCATGCCCCCCTTTCTGCTTGATATTTATATTTTGCACCACGGCGAATTTATTCATTTAATTTTAAAAATTATTTGGCACAGCGTGACGGCATTTGATATGATTATATCGGGCTGAAAAGCGCAAATAAAATGCTGGGTAGGACTTATAAAATATTATAAAAAAGTTGCATTCGGAAGGCCTTTGAACAGTCCTCGTATATAGATAAATTAAGATGTGCTTCAAAAAATCAATCTTCTACTAGCAAAAGGCAACGGAGGAAAAAACAACTAATCGTGTTGTTAGTATTTCGAAGTGTAAAATGAAATAAAAGGATACCAAACCAACAGCATTTCTACATTAATCTACCGACTCCCTCTGCCGCTTTTCTTTCAGAGGAGAGTGAAAGATGTCTTTGCTAATTCCCCCTTGTTTTCTGTCCACCATATATGCATTGTAGAAGTCAGCTGCACGTATCTGATTCTTGTATTCAACTTGTAAACTCTGTGCTTCTATCCAACCATCCTGAATCATGCAAAGACACAAAATTGCTGAGAATCATTTTGCTGAAATCTAGCCGACTCTGAGATCTCCAAATTTGCGTCCAGCAATTAAGTCGTGTTTTGGAGAACACCTTGCTTGAGAGATGCCATCTAGAGTCACGAAACTGTGGCGAGTAGGGTGGCCAGTTCCTTACCTCTGCAAGGCAGCCGTAGCCCGTGTCAAGAAACGAGAAAAATCGTTGGATTAGACCCGGGGAAAACTTTTGTATATGATTCTATCTAGGTGTGAAAGGTAGAAAACTGGACACTGAGAAGCTTTTTGCTTATCGAGCAGTGTCCAGATCCTTCCTCTCGATGTGACCACACCTCGTGATTCCTACGCGTGCAATTACATAGAGCTGGCGATTCTCCTCACTCTGAGTGAATGTTTAGCTGAAGGTGGATTCGAACCACGAACCATAGGATCAATGCGCAAGAATATTACCACCGAGCTATCCTGGCACCTAATCACATAAATCTTGACCGACCGGCATGGAATGAAATCCCACGGGCAGATCTCGGACGCAAGAATATCTTCGGCTTGGAATCGTGGACTAGTTCTCTCGAAAAAGATTCAAGCAAGATGAAACTTTAGCGGGGAAAATCAAAAACGGGCAAACTTCAGTACGGAAGACACGTGCTCTACTGCACTACGCAAACCATTCCTTGCCTCATGCTTGTCTAGTTACGGCTATTACCCGTCAAACTGTTTTTGGATTTCTGTGAAGAACTTCTTCAAACTCAGCTGTTTCCATAAAAAACTCTAGAGACAGGAAGCAGCAGTTGGCAACCTAATCGAAACCGGGCTTAACTCATTTTGAAACACGAATATTGGGTGTGGACGGACTCGTCTGGGAACGGAAGGCTGTAGAATACGGATTGGGTTAAATCTTTGCAAAAAACTTCAAAGTTGCTCAAAAGAGCAGAAACAAAATTGCGTCCTTCTGAAGACAATTTCGTCTGATACTAACAAGAGTATGAAACGTGGCTAACGGCTAAAGTAACTCAGTGTGACGTCGACACAGATGGGGATCAGAAAGTGAGCGATTGATGACAATGACTAGTTGCTCCTTTTTTGAAAAATCGTCTCCCACCGACCTTCGCATAGCGAAAGAGCAATAGAAAAAATTCACAAGGTTTTTTCTACATAAGAATGGGTCCTTCGCTTTAATAAAGACCGATTCTAAAACTTCTATAGAACTATAAGTATCGAACTAAAAAGCTCTTCGGTGTGATGAATTTGTTTCCACTCTCCTGTGGAACGTCGAATGTACACAAAACACTTATTTACAAACCCTTCGATACTTACAAGACATTTGATGAATAATTTTTTCTTCTTTTTGTTGAACCATGATCTACCAACTTCGAAATCTATTCCCAAATCTTCATCTGAAAGATCAAAGCTTATCTGCCCTCATTTTTCATCCATCGTGTTCAAACTCATGCAAAAATATACCCCTGGCGATAAAGCCAGCAGTGTTGACTCATCATTAAAACTATCATCTAGAATGTTGCGAACGAAACTCCTTCGAGAAAACAGAGTGATTCTTGCTCATAACCCCATTTTCCTTTTTGCCGGCGGTTTGCAAAGATTTTGTTTTCTGGGATCATAAGTTACAAGCTTCTTTTCATGAAATTCCCGTAATACGACAGATGATCACTGACCATTTTTATACATATGATTTTATGGTAAGTTTCTTGTGGCTGGATTGGAGTCAGATTGGAGATCTTTTGGAGATGGGAGACCAGGTATGGGAGCATTTGATGTCAACCCATCAAGCGTTTTGAGAAAAATTTCGAGTGAATGGAGCATCCCAAGTCTACCATAGTTGGCATTGCACACAAGGATGGGAGACAATTTTTCTTACAAATTTCAACAAATGGAATGAAACTTGAAAAACTTCTGAATAAATGAATAAAGAATCCTAAATTGTTTACGTTTGGAATCGTAACACTAGGATTGGAGGACATTCATTTAGTAAAATTAAACACACCAAATGATACATGAAATAATTAATCATCAGAAATCAACGAGAATAACAATCGGTGAGCGATTCAATCGATTGAAGAAGTGATTAGAACACATTGCAATTTATCGTTGGTGTAATACATACCTAGTGCTCTGCAATTTTCCTGCTCAAGAAAACTCAAGTCTATAAGTTTCACAAGTTTATCATTGAAGAAAGTGTGCAACCCGATCTAGTAACAAACAACATCTTTTTACTGAACAAGAAAGGAGAAGAAGTACGAGACATCCCACGTCGTATCAAGAATCACAAATTGGTCGGAAAAAGATTCAGACGTTCCTTCATCTGCAGAGTGCTCTAGTTCAAAAAAATATTCCGACCATCATTTCCGATGTTTTCTTCTCTGGTGAGGGCGGAATTAAAATGTCCAAGTCCTTTTCTTACTTAGGTACAATTGGGTATTCATATCGTAGGGTTCCTTCAATCATCATTCCGCATTTTTCATACATTGATGAGTGTCAGATGAAAAAGATTCAAATATTTTCGCTATACTCAGATTCAACTGGGTATCGTTGCCTAGGTTTCTGTCCATCGTCATTCCTTATTTTTTATACACTGATGAATGTCAGATGAAAAAGATTCCAACCCTTTCGTTATACTTAGATACAACTGGGCAATAATTTCGTGAGTTTCTTTTGATCATCGATTCTGATCAATCACATTAAGATGAATGCCTGGCAGAAGCTCTCCCACGTATTCGACAGAATTTTTGGAAACGTTCATACCCTTCCACCAATTGCACGGTACAAGCGATTGATATCGTCGCAAGTTTGCTTCTCCCATTCGATGTAACTTAAATCTGTCGAGATCTTTGGTGCTGGAAAACACAAAGTGAATTTAGCACTACAAATGAAATTTGCAGAAACAATTCTTTTTACAAATATATATGATTCTATCTAGATGTCAAAGGCAGACATTTGGCCACTGAGAAGCTTTTTGCACATCGAGCAGGGTTCAGGTCCTTCCTCCCGATGTGACCACACCTCATGATTCCTACGCCTGGAATTACAGAGAGCTAGCGACTCTCCTCACTCTGAGTGAAAGTTAAGTGGTGGGTGGGCTCGAGCCACTGACCATAGGGGCCGGAATCTTACCACTGAGCTATCCTCACACCTAATTACAGAAATCTCGACCGACCGGCATCAAATGGAATGACACGGGCAGATCTCGGACGCAAGAATATCTTCGGCTTGGAATAGTGGACCAGTTCTCTCAAGAAAGGTTCAAACAAGATGATCTTGCGTCAGTAAACATCCTCATTTCCTTCAAACTGATGGGAATTTTAGTACTTGGCTCAACACTGTTTCTATATGTTATCGTATAATGCTATATAGAACGTGTCATTGCGTCCAGCTTAAGTTGAAATAGTGGTTGATGCAATTGGTTTAAGTAGCATGTGCTGGTTTGACCCATTTCTCACCCTTCACTGACCCACCCAGCTGCTCCCTGCCAATTGGCAAAGACGCACAGCCTTGGCAAGTTCACAAAAGATTCGAAGATGGATTAAGTTAGCAAGCCTACCTAACGGTTCGTCGTTAGCAAGCTTCACTTTGATGTTTCAAGTTTCCACAGTGATTCCTTTAGGTGAAAGCAATGTTGAAATCGAAAGAAATTCTTATGTTGAGCATACCATAAGATGCACCTTCTTCCATCTGGGGGTAGGAACGGGTATCATAATCATCATAATCATCAATGACATCTAGTACCTGGAAAAAGAAGACAAATTTGTAGTTAAGCTAGATGATCAAAAAATCAAAGCAAAGAAGATGGCCTGGCAAAGGTGAGGGCAAACTAATGATGAAAAATCAGATTTGGAAGAAAACAACCTTTAATAAACTATTTTTGATGAAAGCTTTAGAGAAGCTGATTCCAAGAGAGTGATGGGGTCTCTACAGCCATGTCCGAAGAGAAGGAAGGGTTGGGGTAACAAGTGTCCTGCTCCATTCCAGAACTCTTTCCGTTAATCGCTTCCACATTAGCAAAAAATCTATATCAACAATGAGACAATTTTAAAGGACTGACAGGAGAGCTACTCTGTGACCCAGTCAAAGCCGTATCATCATATCAATTTTGAAATTCTCACATTATATGATTTTTGCCTGTACACTCCGAAATTTCCTTGAAAGAGCTTCTGTTTCAATGTATCCTACAACAGCTCTTGCATGCTTGCTCCTGCATTCGAAGTAGCTGGCTCCACAATAAAGACAGAAACTAGTACATTGACAATGTAGGAAATCTCACCATATTGGCAGCAAGGTTACTGAGTTTTTCAGTTAGAATCTCACTTGTCCATGATGAATCAACCTATGATAACATGACAGGATTAAAAACTCATGATGGAGATATGTAAATATAAGGAAATTTCAAAGACAGTAGATTCAGGGCGGTACTAGGTAGGTAGTTTTACCCAACATGATCTGGTGGTAGACTGGTCACATTATGGTCATTACAATGGGACTCAGACTTCAAAGTTGGTCCATATCACCTCCTTACTTAGCACCCTACAATTCAAAAAATAGCACTGGAATTAAGCAACCAGTGATATAAATTGACCAGCTGCCAACCGCAGCAATCACTGTCCTGGTACAGCCGTGTGACCAAAACGCTGAAGGTACATATAAAAATGCCATTTTATGACTACACAGAAAGGCCATCGACCAGCTTTTAAGCTTTAAATCAGGAAAGAAGGGCTTCACAGCTTAAATTTGATTCCAGATATGATTTGGATTTGAATCAATCACGTCTTTCCTCATTGTCTAACAAGTTACTTCCATCTTGATTCATGAACGGTGGAAGCCTCAACCAAGGACCAAGGGACAAAATCAAAGTGGAAATTTCATCAAATGTGAAATAGAATTGAAAAAGATAGGTGGTGATACGGTCTTCTGCGGAATTGATTTTCCACTTCAAAGAATAACTCACAGCAATTTCTCTTTGCTCAAAAATCTTTCCTTTGTCAAATCTATAGTGCAAAAGAGCATAATAAGGAGTGACAGCAGTACTTTCTCTTGATGAAAGATCAGCCTCAATAAGTATGGTAAATTGCTGCTACTGTTTTAGTATCAGCAAATTCTAAATTTGGCATGGCTATTGCTGAGAAAAGGGTACATTTTTTTATGTTTGGAAAGGCATCTTGTAAAGCCCCAGCAATGAATAAAGGAAAGAGGAAAAGAAAGAAAGAAAGAGGGAACAAAATTAGAACGAAAGAAAGAAAGAGGGAAAGAAATAGAAAGAAAGAAAGAAAAAAGAAAGAAAAAAAGAAAGAAGGAAAGAAAGGAAGAAGGAAAGAAAGGAAGAAGGAAAGAAAGGAAGAAGGAAAGAAAGAAAGAATGGAAAGAAAGAAAGAAAGACAGAAAGGAAGAAAGAAAGAAAGAAAGAAAGAAAGAAAGAAAGAAAGAAAGAAAGAAAGAGAAAGCCATAAAGAATGGGAGAGAAGACGAAATTTGCTGATTTCTATTTGAAAGGAAACAAGCTGTAGAATTCCAGGCAGGAAGAGAAAGGCAAGATAATCTGTAGATTGCAATGTAGGAAAGAATGAAAATTTATGGAATAAACTGTGTGGTCATATTGTGAAATTTGAGAAAGGTGGTCAGCTTGACAACAAAATACCAAGGAGATGAAAGTAAAGAATGGCAAATCCCTCATTGTGAATCTAAGGATACTTGAAAAAATTTAATCCAGTAAAAAAAAATTTCAAGGAGGGAAGATATTTTATTGGAGAACAAGGTCTACAGGGTTTACTAATTCAGTAGTCAGAGAGGAAGAACATCTCTGGCTCAAAGGAAAGAGGGAAAGGGGTCGTTTTGAAAAATTTGTAAGAAAGTGATCACATTTGGACAAAAAAAATTGGATCAATATTAATGAATCACGCACCTTCCAACAGACAAGTTTATGATGCTAACTCCAGTCCTTGGATCTCCATTTAGAATTGTGTGTATGATTGGTGCAGCACCACGCCATTTTGGTAGCAATGAGGGGTGTGCATTGATTATACCTCTGAATAAAATAAAGTGGAAATCAATGCAGTTTTACATTTGATTGCAAGGTTTCACCAGTAAATGAGAAACAGCAGTTCAAATAGGAGAGTCATGCCATCTGCGTTGAATTCAGCTTGCAACATGAAACATACTGCTTGGATTTTCACAGACAGATTCTAGCACCTTCGAAACATACCTCCTAAACATCTGGATTGTTTTCTTTGGTATGAGATGGCCAAAGGATGCAACTAGACCAAAATCGAAATCTGAAAGTTTGCTGCAAAGAGATCAGGAAATCAGTTTGGCAATTGAACTTCTTTGTGTTCGAGGGTAGCAAATTTTGATGAGAAAAGCCAGAAAAACCAAAAATTATAATCCCTAGAAGGAAACTGTAATGTGAAGAATGATACGAAACAAAATTTACGAAAAATATTTGAAACTGACATCAAACAAATCTCTAAAGTAAGAAGATGCATACTTTGAAACATCTTTATTCCAAAAATGAATTTTCAACTTTTCTCTTTTCACAAACTTAACAAAATCGCTTGGCTTTTGCTTTTTGTTGGTCTGAAAAATGAAATTTCAAGCTAGCAGCAAGGCCATCATTAACATACATAGAAGCAAAGCACAAATGAACCTTTACAAGAACTCAATCACAAGTGAATGAGTACCAACATGGTGCCTTCATTTTTTCTCTGGAACTTTCCGATACCTCTAGGTACTCTTCATTCATACACACACATCTAACCAACTCCTTCATAGCATCCACTCTTCCAATCAATGTCCTCTCTTCTTAAGAAACAATCCTGTTCACAACCCTTCTTGGTTCTCTTCCTTCTATCTCGTCTACTGTATTGGCCTGACTATCAGTCATGGTTTTTTTCATAGTTTGGTCAGGGGTGCACCTTATACTCTGGAGCAACTCATGTGTGAAATTATTAACAAATTATTACCAGTATCTCATTTCATGTGTTATTTTCACACTAAACTGCAAGAGGGCGCTCTAAACCTGTGTTAATAATTTGAGCATTACAACTTATACTCCAATGTGACTTATACATATTTTTTCTTCTTTATGATGCATTTTATGGCTGGTGTGACTTGTACTCCATAGCAACTTATAGTCCGGAAAACATGGTACTGATACATGCATGGAACGAGTAGAAGAACTACAGAGATGCTTATCACAGCTTCATGGTCCAAATTTGATTTCATTGATATGTAGCAAGACATTTTCCAGAATGCTTTACCTAGAGAATGCTTGTCAATACTAACAAGAAACACTAGGGACTAGCAACATACTATGGTTTTGACTGTGTGGTCAACCTGCTTTATGAATTGCTATTAGGAACCTCGTGTTGAAAGGAGGGGGAAACTTTTCACAAGGCTCAAGTGTAAAAACGTGCGTTCAATTGTGTGATGCATTTTCACAGCCATGGTCCAAGGGCATCAATTTATAGAAAAAGTTTAAACGTATTTGCAAAGAAAAATGAATCATTGCAACTAAATTTTTGGCTACTATTTTGGGCAAAGTGACATGATCTGGAATTCTTTGCCATTTCTATAAGAGGTGTTGAAAAAACCTGCATTTTCAATAAGTGAAGTAAGTGTGACTTTTAATTGCAAATTTCAGCAAATTCAAATGACATAGACAAATCAATCACTATAAAGAATGCCTAGCAAAATATATGGAATGGTGATTATTACCTTTCGAAGAAGAGGAGACTCTGATGTCACAACTTCCACGTCTTCTACAGCTACCTTCCCTGAATTTCTTTCTCTGAAGGAAGCACAAATAGGTGATTTGAGGTTGGAAATAAACTACACAGTATATTCGGTTCCATCAAGTGCCGTTATCATTCCTCCTTCCATTGTCATTTCCCATATTCTATTCAAATCTTTTATCAACCATTCAAACGTTTTTATGATATGAAACTCAAAATTTCATATATACGATGATGGTAAGAAAAAGCTGAAAACGACTACCTCATTCGAGAGACTAACGCAGCAAGTGGCCCAATACTGAATGCATCAGATCCAAAATACAATATCCTTAAACCTTGGCAATTTTGGCAGCTCTGAGCTGAGAAAGAGAGCCTCTGAAAAGACCAGGGCAGCTTTGCTTTTGTAGGCAACAAGGGAAAATATTTCCATCTTCCATAGCCATAGCCTGCATTGATATTTTTGTAGAGATAAACATGATTGTATTTCATTGCATTTGATCTGTAATTGTATAGTTACTAGTAAGAGTGATGTGGATTGACCGTTGCGTTGTGCTCAGAACTGACTGGGCTTGGATTTGAACTTTCGCGCAAAATCTTTCCCGGAATTTTCTAATAGCCTCTTTACCGCTTCCGCGTAGATATGAGGTAGATCCAAAATGCTATGATTGGAAGCCAAGTTTGTAAACACGATTGGAATAACATTTTGTGGGCATACTTTTAAGATTGATACGTAATATGGCGCAGTTCAGTGGGGTAGTGCAATTAACTGATCTCGATGATTTTATAACGCCATCACAAGAGTGCATTAAACCTGTGAAAATCGAGAAAGCAAAATCAAGCAAAGGATCTGCTGCCATCAAAGTTGAAGCGGATGGCTCATATTCTCAGATTAATGAGCATGGGGAGGAAGTGAGATTAAAGAAGGTAGATTTTCAGAATATGTCAAGCAATTTTTGCAGTAGTGTGCGTATGCAGTAGTTTTTTCTCGTAATTGCCCAAGATAGGTTCTAAAGACTCATCGGAGACAAGTGTTCTCTTGCTTGTCCATCTTTCGCAGTACCACCTTAATCCCTCAGAAGTTGTGTAACCAGTGCAGATTGGCCTTCATGCACATCCGTACCATGTAAATTGACACGAGGGCAACCCCTCCTCCCAGCCGGTTGCCCTTTCTGCCACCCAACCCTCCCCATGTACTCTGGCTTAAACATGAGTATTTAACATATTTCCACCAGGCTTAATCTTGGTCGTCAGATTGTCTTCATTGAGACGTGTTATTCATGTCATGTTTGGAGATTTAGTCGATAAATCGACTAAATTTCATACAAGTAGAACACAGCTTATTCCACGAGAATTGAGAACATTTTGGAGAATGTCCAGATCGAGAAGAATCCAAACAGACGAGAAGAGATACGTGTTTGTCAGAATGGGAGATAAAAGAACAACACCTATGTGAATCTATGGAGGAATCTATTGTGGGAAAGCAGGAGGGTGGAGCGCCATTTGGAAAACAAAGGCAATAGAAAACGTAAAACTGCAACAATGCAGACATGCGTAGTAATACACTGTCAATTATTAGTCCCACTGAGACCCCTGGTCCATAGACCACGTGGGTCCCTATTCCACTAGCATCGTGTTTGTCTTATGCAAGAAATCTTCGAAATTTGGTGTGATTGTCATCTCGCAGGCAGTCCATTCCATCTCCTTCTTGGTCTTCCTCTTCTTCCTTTTTCTTCCACCTCCATCTCTAGCGTCTTCGCCGTCTCGTGTCCTCCTCCATTCCTCGTTCGACTACTGGTTGTTATTCCGTCACAGACCTGGAGGGTCCGTAAGCGCAGAGGAGAGAGTTCGTCGCAGATTCCGATCCTTCGCTGCATTTGTAACACCTTCGCTACTTCGCCCGGTCAACTTCTTCAGGTCGTCATGCCAGGTCCATCTCGGCCGCCCCCTGCCGCGTGACCCGGGAGCAGTTACGTGAATGATGGTTCTAGTCAGTGAGTACTGTCCCGGGTGCCTCGTTATGTGCCCGAACCAAGGCATTTTCCTGGTCCTCACTAGATAACTTATGCTTTTGATTGACCATGATTGTGCTCTTCTTTCAACTTCTGCTCTTACCCATGCACTTGTTGTCCGGTCCTTGAAAGTCATATTGGACTACTACTGGTGAAAATTAGCATACGATAATCAGTGACGTAATTCGTTTTAGGCCAATATTACCTTGAATGATTGTCTTGCATGCAGTGGCTGTATAACCTCCGCAGAAACCGTCCTCATAACACAGCAAAGCCAAGAAGAAGTGTACAAAGTTTTGGAAGCCAACAAAATGGCCAAAGAGCAGGGAAATTTTGACGACGTGAAAATGGTCATTGTATCAATCGCCCCCCAAGTTAGAGCATCGGTTGCTGCAAAGTTCGATTTGACAGCTCAGGCAACAGCCGAGAAATTAAGTGGCTTTTTCAAAATGCTCGGCGTCGATTTTGTGTTCGATACGACCTTTTCGAGAGTTTTCAGCATCATGGAAAGCCAGAGAGAATTTGTGAGAAGGTTCAAAGAAGGCCAGAA
Organism: Pseudorhiza aurosa; assembly: GCA_964026355.1. Classification (NCBI taxonomy): domain Eukaryota; kingdom Metazoa; phylum Cnidaria; class Scyphozoa; order Rhizostomeae; family Lychnorhizidae; genus Pseudorhiza; species Pseudorhiza aurosa. Next base: position 4,197,567 of record OZ032129.1, on the reverse strand, counting down.
TGGCACGAAGGGTGTTTTGCCAATGTTGGCATCGGCATGCCCAGGTTGGGTTTGCTATGCGGAAAAGACTCATGGCAATTTCATTTTGCCCTACATCAGTTCGACGAAATCCCCCCAGCAAATAATGGGCTCTCTCGTCAAAGATTTTCTGGCGAAAAATGTCGGAAAAACACCCGATCAATTGTACCACGTCACCATCATGCCATGCTACGACAAAAAGCTCGAAGCATCAAGAGGGGATTTCTATAATGACATTTACAGAACAAGAGACGTCGATTGTGTGTTGACGTCAATGGAGCTTGAGAAAATGCTCGAGGACAAGGAGATTTCTCTGAACGATGTTCCCAATGGATCACTTGACATGCAATTTTCCAACGTCGATAACGAAGGCAACATGTTGAGCCACCACGGAGGAGGATCTGGGGGCTATGCGGAGCACATTCTTCACTACGCTGCGCGGGAGGTGTTTGGCATCGCTAGCCCGGTAGTCGAACTGAAAACGCTTCGGAATAAGGATTTCAAGGAGCTGCACTTAATGGTCGATGGGAAGGCTGTGTTGAACTTTGCCCTCGCGTACGGCTTCCGAAACATTCAAAATTTGGTGCAGAAATTGAAACGAGGCAAGTCTCAGTATCATTTCGTTGAGGTCATGGCGTGTCCTTCCGGCTGTCTGAACGGTGGGGGGCAGATCCGGGCTGCGTCGACCCAAGAAGCGAAAGAACTTTTATCCAAGGTTCAAAATGTTTACGAGTCAGTCCCGAAGCAAATGCCGCAGCAGAACACGTTCGCTCTACAGCTGTACGAACAATGGTTGGGAGGCGAAGATTCTGAGCATGCCCAGACGATGCTGCATACACGATACCACGAAATAGAGAAAATGTCCAGCTCGCTCGCTGTTAAGTGGTAGGAAATCAATCGAATAGCAATTATAATTGTATTACATTTGTTATGATTAGCTCACGTGTAAATTTCCTTTTTCGTATTCTTTTATCAGAGTTTTCAGCTATGTTTTTGTTTTTCTATATTCGCATAAAACTTTTACTTCAGCAACAAGTAATACAACAAGATAATATGGCAAATAATGTGGCAACCCCGTTGAAATAATGTTTAACATGACAATTTGCAATACGAAATGATTCATGATGTATTCTGATTTACATATCAAGGGCAAAGGGACACCACTAGAAGCGAATAACACGCGAGGGAAAGTTTTTAACAGCAATCTTAGAAAACTATTGGAATCGTTCGGAGATTATGCGTGTGAATACTTATTATACGTATGTGAGTATTTTATACGTATGTGAATATGTGAAGTGTTCGCTTTGAAAGAGCATCAACTTAGGTTCACATCGACAGTGTCAATTGCCACATGTGAAAATCCAGACTCTTTTTTCAACAAAACGAGAAAAGATCTTGAAGAGTAAGGTTTTGTAATTTGTGATTTTTACACTGGTGCTGTTTCTACTAATTTCATTTAGGCCTGTATTCAGCCTTATCTCTCATTGTCTCATTCACTATTAAATGTTCCCTTTTCATCTTAACCGCGAGCATACGTACTGTTCCCCGATACTTACTGCTCATACTGTCATACTATGTATGTATATATGTATATGTATATACAGTATATACGTGCGCATGTTAATATGTCCAAGAGACAAGTGATGAAATCACCGAGTGCTCAATAATGGAACTAGAGCGATTGATAGGATAACGAGAGAGAAAGACCAGTGCTAGTTTGAAACTCCGAGTTTCATGTTACACAATCTTAAGCTAAATATATACAATATATGTTATATATAAATATATGCATGTTTAGCTGAAGATTGTGTAACATGAAACTTGGAGCTCTAAACTAATGCTGGTTTTCCTCTTTCGTTATTCTATATATCTTATGTGGTATATTTTAACGTCGCATTGATTATTTTCGTATTTGAATCGGAAGATGAATTTTTATGGTCATACAGGAATTAATGCCTTCATCTTAAGATGAATTAATCTTCTTTCTCGCACTGATAATAATAAATTTTTAATCACCGCTGGCTTCAAATAAACCGATTATTCGAATCACCGTCGATTATAATAACCGCCGATATTTCATAAATCGCCAGTTTCAAACACCGCCAATTTTGATAGAATATGAATGTCTGTTTCCCGTGACAAAATGGATCAATCTTTCCTTTTCCTACGCTAATCAAATTTTCTGAAAACTTGTAAGACAACTAAAAGAGTTTTCTATGCGTGTTTGATCCATGAAATATGGAGTAAGTACATGTATTCATCAAAGGAAAAGAAAAGCAAGATATATCAATTTCAAAAATGTTTTTTCTCTTAAATTCAAATAAGATATAAATCTCTTTATAAACATATCATTTAGTTGGTCAAGGATGCATCAATTGGCGTCAGTAGAAGACCATGGACACTGATGGACACTTTAATGACAGGCATGGTGGAGGGTGGTTGGGGAAGAGGTTGTCCCAGACGACAACGGATCGATGATGGGAAGAGGTGGACAGGGATCTCGGCGGTGCTCTGCGCTGGAGAGGCTACAGGCTGACGTGAATGGTGGAGGAGGGGGAAGTCCGTGGCGTGCCCGAACACCCCAGAGGCCACGGGAGTGACGTGACGTGTCAATTGGCCTTGCATAATAGCTACACAGAACACTTCCCTGGACGGTCACATTAACGCTAAGGATAATCGGTCGATCGATTCATTAGCAACTCCATTACTGATCATTCAATTTAGACATTTTAGGTGAGTGATGTTTGGCAATTGGAAAATTACGTCGTAGACCGCTTCGACAATAAGCAATGGCAACGCAGTAGGAAAAACGCTTGAAGCTTGCAGGGCAAAAGTACGAATTTCGAAGGCAAAAGTACGAATTTCAAGGGCAAATGAACGAGAATGCAGTTGATTCTATTCGAAGGGAGGAAACGAAGTGCAACCATAATCGAAAGGCGAGGGATTCGAGACCTCACAGAACGGCCTCTATCACGGCTGTCCTTCTCATCAGGCCGAACTGCCTCGGGCACTCCTTTTTCATGAACGCAACAACTCAGTTCAAACATGTATCGTCGGCGCATTGCCTCCTATACGTGTATTGGTGAATACTTAAAAAATTTGAACAAAACTAAAAACGTCAGAATTGGCAGTCAAAAGCAGCAGAATACATAATGCTGCTGATAAAATTGAACCGTTGGATGAATTCTTTGCAATGCATGGATGTAATCAACTTAGGACACGAGGAGGGGCTGATATCCTTTAAGCTGATTAAAGTGGAATTTGTCAGGAGAACTATAGTAAGATTACAAGCACATCGGGTAAGGAGATTGTGTTAGTATTAGTTGCAACGAACCGATTGTGTGGGGATGACTCAGTGGTAAGACTCCCCCCCCCATTGATCCTAAGGTCAGTGGTTCAAATCCCCATCAGCAAAACCTTCACTCAGAGTGAGGAGGGTGCGAGCCTCTCTAATCAACTAGCTCAAGCAGAAAGGAGATGGATTTGCCCGCTGTTCGGTTGATACTGACGTAAGGTCACTCATACCCAATAAAAATATGCCTGGCTAATTTATTTACCTCTTGTTGATATTTACAGCATAATCTTTACGGCATCATATGGGGGAAGCCAAATATTTCGTAAAATACTTAATACCATATTTGCTTTTAAAGGATCTTAGATGCGCCGATATTTTCAGTGCTGGTCCAAGTTTTATGCCCATCGACTGTACCAAGTGTTCCTCTTTGATAAGCATTAGCGCTTGCCCGTCAATCTCCTCCTCCGAGAATCGTTCCGCGTATTGCTGACAGCCAGGAATGTCACTAGAATAGCAATGAAGACAATGTCATTACCAACGCAGATCTCTGAATCCTGAAATGAATAGGAGGAAAAAAAAGCTGCGTTCCATACTCGACTTCGAGCTTAGCAGAAACCAGAGACAGGGCTCTTTGAGTTTTTTTTTCTAGGGAAGTGGAATTCATGAGGTGGTTTCCCGTTGCCTTCCTCGCCAATGGCGTTTTAAAAGTGAAACATGGAGGAATCGAACTGACGACCCCTGTGTTGTGAGTCCGCGTGCTTAACCACTACGCCACGGCACCACAGAATAGGAAGAATGATTTGTTAAAAAGACGACAATCTGTTCAAGAAACGAGAGAGGATATTTTGCAGGAGGTGTATTGAAACGCTTTTATCACAGAAATGACATTGGAAATGATATTGTAAAAATCAAGTTGAACTGCTTGGAAGATTCAAGCTCCATGAACAATCAAAAGCTTTTTGGACGACGCTCATCTGAGCGCCAAAAGGTCAGAATGACAACTGCTCTAAGGAAGCAAGCATTGTCACAAAACTGGAGCTTTTGGACGACACTGCTCAGAGCATCAAACGTCAGCATAGCAACTGCTTGGAAGGATTGTAAAAAATTGGACGCTCCTTGGTCGACACTCATCACAGCATTAAAGGTCTGAAAAGTGATGACTGAAATGCACTGAAAAAAATTTCAATACTACCACGAATGCCTTCAGAATTTTGTACATGCCAAAAACATAGAAGTGTAGATCACATAAGTACCTACGCATACACAGTATTCACAAATACGTCACAGTCTGGGGTCTGGGGTCTGGTCTGGACCGTTAGAGTCTTGTTGGTTCTCACGACCTGCCGGTAATCAGATGATCGGTACCACCTATTCATGTTTGCGTTGTCGACGACGAAACAGGATTCACCTGGCTACCGTCAAACGAGGAGGTTGTGGAGCAGAACAGCAACCGTCAAAAGCATGCTTGTAAAAACACACGTACAGAAATGAATATGAAGGCAGAGCAAAGTGCGACTCGTACCGTATAAAACTGACTACATCATCAGATGACCATAGAACAGCGGGGACTCTTGCATACTTCATCAGAGGTTCCACTCCATCGAAGAGGTCTTCCTCCAGGTTATAATCGCTCAAGCCTTCGATTTCGTACGGCCATGTTGTGAAGTCGTCGAAAGAAAACACAGGACTTTTTGTATCTAAGAGGCAAACGGACATCAAGCAGGTAACTTCATTTTCAGCGAAAATTCTACGTGCAAAATGCAAAGCTCTTGTTCGTGCTTCTACCAAGCATCGCAATGCTGACCTTAGGACACTGAGAGGCTATGAGTATAGAACACTGTGTCTTGGTCCTTTCTCCCAACGTGAAATTGTGTTTAAGTGTAAGGATAGCTCAGCGGTGAGATTCTTGGGCATTGATCTTATGGTCAGTGGTTCGAATCCACTTACACCTAAACTCTCACTTAGAGTGAGGAGAGTCGCCAGCTCTCTGTAACTCCAGGCATAGGAATCAGGAGGTGTCATCACATTGAGAGGAAGGACCAGGACACTGCTCGATGTGACATTACCCAAGGAAATTACTCACGCATAACCGAGCATATGGAAATTCACAATTGTTTCACCCGACACCCATTTCTCAACTGACTTCAAGTTAATTGTTAAATGCCACAGGGTTGTTATGTAGCTCCACACTCCCTGTGACAACTTTGTATTCTGTGTTGTAATTGTCTTAGAAGCATATGGAAAAATTGGGTTTATTGTCATTGTGAAGGAAAAATAATCATCTGGATACTACATATTGCCTTTGTATGTCTTCTTTTAATGTATTCTGTGTGGTAATTGCTTTCCGAGCTAGCATATGAAAAAAACATACAATATATAAATGACTGATCCTTCTTGTTGATAATTGAAACAAAAACAACACAAACCTGGTGAGGTAGGTGTACTTTGAGTAGGGGTATGCACCTCTCCCAATGAATCTGATCTCGATTCTTCCTGAAAAAAAAACACATCATACACAACTGCATTGCATACTCAATTTTGAGCATAGCAGAAACCAGAGACCGGGCTCTGAGATTTTCTCAGGAAAGTGGACTTTATGAGGTGGTTTCCTGCCGTCTTCCTCAGCAATATTGTTAAGCATACTCAATTTCGAGTGTAGCAGAAACCAGACACAAGCCTCTCAGTTCTCTTCTAAGGAAATTGATTTTATGAGGTGGTTCCCGTTGCCTTCCTCAAAAATGGTGTTTTATTGTGACACATGCAGGGTTCAAAATCACAGCCCCTGTGTTATGAGCCCGCATGCTTAACCACTACATCGTGGCATGCACAGAGATTGACGGCTTTGAACCCCTGCAGAAACTTCTACTCCAGGAACCTGAATCAACACACAGCAAACAGCTTGAAAAAATCCCAAGCTTTGTATGATTCAAGGCTTCCAAAAAAATCCTTTTCGACTAACCAATTTTGCATGAAAAACAGAAACTCTTGACCTGTTTTTCATATGTAAGATAGATATTAAAACATTTGTCGTATCATATATTCAGTCGCATATCAAGTCTCAATTCAATCAATAGTTTTTACTTATTTTTTCTTTCACTAGTATAATTTGCTCTTTGATTCACTTTTTGCAATCCCATCTTATGCCGACTCGTTCAGTTGACCAATCTTTCAAACACTTGGCAGAATAATCAATGTATTTCAAGACTTCTATATTTCATCTATATATATCTTTTCACTTCATTCTGCATAGCAATTCTTGACGATAGAGAATCCAACATACCCTTGGCATCCTTAGCTTTGAATATCCACGACCCCTGCCACCTCTACTAGTACTACCACCACGCTTCCCATATCCCCTTCTGGCCCGCGAAGGATGACTAGCATTGTATCTTTTACCACATGATTTACTACAGAATCTTTTCCCCCAAAAGGCACGCTCTTCTGGCAACGGTCCACCACAGAGCTTGCAGTTTGTTGGCAATTCAGGGATGTACGGTTCATGCACAGATAAGTTGGCATCTCTTGACTCTGCAACAGAAAGCAACAATGAATAAAGGTTTTAGCAACTATAACTATGACATAAGACCTAAGACATAAGAATGTTGATTTTAACAAAAATGGAATTACAAGGAATTGTAATCAAGTATAAGTAAAATTAATGAAAACTGAGTAGGTAAACTAGAATAAACCTATCGAGGGCAAGAGCAACAAAAAAGTTGAATTGTAGCAGAAGGTCAATATTGAAAGGACAAAATGACATCTTAAAATTTTATAAATAACCAAATGATTAGGAAGGGATCTTATAGCAGAGCTAATTTGCAGACGTCCACCCGGCTGATCCAGCGGATTAAGACAAACTAATTGAAATTGTAGTTGTTACGTGTAGCTCTTGTATTGGAGATGATGAAAACGTAGGCCAACTTGAGCATGAATTATTATAAACACAACATGAATAACCACTTTAACAGAAACGGCACATTAATTTTTTTCCATGAAACAGAGAAAACTGATGGAAGTGTCAACATGGCTTTGGCCAAACTCATTCCATCACAGGATTCTATAATTACTAGAAGCCTCAACATGGCTTTGGCCAAACTCATTCCATCACAGGATTCTATAATTACTAGAAGCGTCAACATGGCTTTGGCCAAACTCATTCCATCACAGGATTCTATAAAAACTAGAAACGTCAACATGGCTCTCAATAGAATCATTCCATCTCAGCATTCTATAAAAACTAGAAACATCAACATGGCTCTCAATAGAATCATTCCATCTCAGGATTATATAAAAACTGATTAACATTATTGGACCTGTATCTTGTTCCTCTGCTGTTCCATTGTAGACAAACTGAGTCTCTTTTGGTATTTCCATTGAATTAGGGTCATTGTTTTCTTCAGATCCGTCAATCTGAAATGATAAGATGAGAGAATTTTGATAAGTTTGATGAAAAACTGGAGTCTCATCCAGCATTTTAATGATAAAAACAACTTGAAGCAGAGGCACCTCCTAGTGGAGAATGCAGCAAACAGGACAAATGTTAATGAAAGCAATTGTTTAATCGTTGAAGTTTTCATCCTGTCAAAAAATTTGATACTATTTATCTATTATTTATTATTTATCATTAGCCTAACTTAGGTGACAAAATTCTAACATTAGCTCAGTGGATAGCTGGGTATTAGGATATCTCAGTGGTAAGATCTTGCGCATTGATCCTATGGTTAGGGGTTCAAATCCAACATGTGCCAAAATTTCACTTGGAATGAGGAGAGTCACCAGCTCTCTGTAGCTCCAGGCATATAGATCTCTATGTGACAGCTGCATGGGAACCAAATCAAATTTTTTAAAAATTAGAATTCTGCCATGTTTATGTGATTAACTGCAGTGCCAGAAAACACACACACACACACACACACACACACTCACACTCACACTCACACTCACACTCACACACACACACACACACACACACACACACACACACACACACACACACACCATCATGACTTAGGCTAAACTAATTCTTTGTTTATCTAATTGCTACGAATAGTCTATCTCTTTGAATTCAAATATATGTCCTACTGCTTTTAGCACGAGTTCAGTGAACACAAGCCTGCATTTTATCACTTATTTTGACTGTAATTAGCATTCTGAATTCCCGTATGCATCATCTGCATCCGCAAAAAGCCTTGCAGAAATGCCATAACATTATATTTAAGACCGAACACTCTTCCAAGCACACTAGTTCAAATGTTGATAATTTCTGCAACTGTATTAGACAAAAAGGCCCTTGAGCCGTGACGCTCAGAGAATCTATATGCACGGAAACTTAGGCTTTGCAGCTTTTTTGAACTGAGACATCTATCTTAAAGATCTTCTAAAAAGATTGCATGTTAATAATATTTCGAATCAATATAAATTCTGAATGCACGAGACACTGGAAAAATTGTTATCAATAGCTTGCATTGGAATTTACCGTGCAAAAAGCAGATTTTTCTTTGCTGTTCGTTGTTGAAAAGATAGAAAAATTGGACCCTGAAATGTACAGCGAACTTTAATGATCGACCGTGGTGAAGCTTTAAAAGAATCACGGAATTGAAAGCCTCACGGGGATGGAAACTCATAATTCTGTCCTGGGTTCGAGCCCCACCGTCGGAACCATTTTACCACAAGCCAACAGTCAACTCAGCTGTCCATCCTTCCGAGGTGGGTAAATGAGTACTCAGAAGCAACTATGAGGACACGAACACTGGACACACATTGATAACAGCTAATCTAAAGGTGAAGTGTTTCATCCAGTATAAAGATTCGTATTGTTTAATGAACTTGTCCTGGGATAGCTGAGTCGTTGCCTTGGCAAATCTAAATAGACATGCATACCTGAAAAGGGACACTACTTTCTTCGATCACAAATCCATCGATAACATGAATAAGCCATCCTTTCGACCCCGCTGTTTTATGCTTGGGACAAAGAAGATCCTGTTTAACTGAATCTGTTTCAGCTGGGCTGGTCTTCCCCTCTTCCTCCATTTTGAATTCAATATGTCAATCCTCTCCTCCGCAGCACGATATCATTCTCCGTGGCAATCACACTACACAGTGATTGTTTTGATACATTTGATCAACAACATTGCGATCAATTTCAATTTTGATTTCTCATGATGGAATATTGCCTAAATCTCTTTAAGATGTTGCTAGATTTCGCTAATTTTGAATTAAACGGGACATTGGTATAATGCGCCGGAAACGCGGTTTCTTGGCAGGCTAACGGTGGAAAGCCATTCAAAATATAGTTTAATTAAAGATCCATTTTTTGAGTTTCATGTAATGATTATTTGCAATTTTCTTACATTCTGTAAATTTGATTGATAGAACCTTGTTAGAGCAATGTTGGTGTTGCTCAGGCTGCTATAAGGCACTCCGGCCGAAACGGCAGACTCAAATCTCGGGTGACAGGGCAATCGTAAAATTCTGCTTTTAACGCGCCGTAATCAACAAACAAAGGTATCAGGCAAACCAAGAACGCTCTTCTCCTCTTATCTAACTAATTTTCGCATCTTTTCAGCGCGTATAAACCACCTAATTTCAAGTCGTTTACCGATAGACTAGGCCTAATCAAAAAAAGTTCCCATTATGAATTTCACCGACGTTCCGCAGTTTACTGCAGCCACTTGTCTCAGATGCAGTTGTTGTCGTGTTGACTGTCAATAGCAGATGACGTTTTTCAAACCTTCGCACGTTAAATATCGCTGGATTTACGGGCAAACAAGCATTGGAAAAGATCTGCAGAAGGATATGTGGTAGTTACAAGGGCGACTTTCTTCCGAATAACATTGGAGTAATGCTCGTGAGGAGAATAGTATTACATCGCCCTTTTGCCATTGTTTCTCCACCAGCGAACACTACATGTACCCCCGACCTTGGCATGTGGCGAGCTTCAGCAATTCGTGAAGATATTGCTAGTCGTCTCTCTCCTTTCTGTTGTGCTCACCGTTCGCTCGTGGAAGATGCAAAACCCTACATGGAATCAAAACTGGAATGATTGAGCCTTCACTTCATGTAAATGAATTGGCATTTAATTCAGAGAAATGCAAGGGGGCAGCAAGGGGTTATTCCGTTTGATAGGAAAGAGATTTCTCTCTTGCTGAACGATACACTTTACGGGGGTAGATTGTGTGACTTTTTGACCTCTCTTTAACAGATATGCAATACTCCGATAACGAAGAAGTCGTTGTATAATATAAAGGAATAGACACCCTCTATGTGTGTTCACTCCAATGTTATTCGGAAGAAAGTCGCCCTTGTAACTACCACATATCCTTCTGCAGATTTTTTCCAATGCTTGTTTGCCCGTAAATCCAGCGATATTTAACGTGCGAAGGTTTGAAAAACGTCATCTGCTATTGACAGTCAACACGACAACAACTTCAACTGAGACAAGTGGCTGCAGTAAACTGCGGAACGTCGGTGAAATTGATAATGGGAACTTTTTTTGATTAGGCCTAGTCTATCGGTAAACGACTTGAAATTAGGTGGTTTATACGCGCTAAAAAGATGCGAGCATTAGTTAGATAAGAGGAAAAGAGCGTTTTTGGTTTGACTGCTACCTTTGTTTGCTGATTACGACGCGCTAAAGGCAGAATTTTACGATTGCCCTGTCACCCGAATTTGAGTCTGCCGTGTCAGCCGGAGTGCCCTATAGCAACCGTGGCCACATTAGATGTTTATGTAGTAACGTGAGGACTGACAAGCTGCGATATTGTGCTCTGGATGAAGTGAAGATCTTGAATTGCATTGTATCGTAAATTGTATCTTGAATTATATGCAGACTTCTCAACTTTACATTGATGGGTATAAGGATCGCCAGTCAACTTCTTCGCGTCGTTTTCGAATGAGAAGCAGATATACGAAAGCAGGTAATTTCGACTTAGGGGCAACTGACAATTGACCCGAAACTGTTCTCTGATTTGAAAGCTGAAATTCTGAGAATGTCAAACTCATCCCAGCATTGCCTGGAAGTCAGAATAAAGTCGTATGAATATAAAAACACAATTGCAAATGGCTACGTTGTGTTGGCATTTTTTCTATCCTTGATTTTCACTGCCATCGCAGTATTTGTGTTTTCAGTGTATGTTTTGAAAAAACTCAGAGAGGAAGCTCAGCGCGAGCAAGAATCTCAAAGAAGAAGAAAAATGAGACAAATAGCTGCCAAAAGATTCAAAATAGACGAGGAAGAGGACAGTTTTGCTGAAAATATGCAATTTGAGACAAATTATCTATGGTCTGTTGATCCAGATGGAGAAGACAAAGCAGAGAGAAGTCAGTCTAGGATAAGCTTTGCCCTGGATGATGGCAAGCAGTCTTTGAATGGCTTTTTGCTTGAAATTGTTGCTTCATTATTCACAAGCAACAGAAACTCATCATCCCCCACAAGTCTGACTTCCTGTTTCGAATTGAGAGAGTCCTGCTTTGATCTAATCAAATCCGTTCACCAGGAATCATATTCTTGTGTTCTTCGCTTAATGCTTCATGTCTTGTTTGAAGAAAAAGTGATTAATGAAACAGAGAAACTCCACCTTACAACAAAATATGAGCAGATGATGGAAGAGAAGTTTAAGCCAGAGGAAATTGCAGATTACACAAATAGACTACATTTTGTGCTTGCCAAAACTGAGAATGAAATACAAGATGTAGTAGAAAAAGCTAACAAGGCAAAGCAACTGCCCCTTACTGGAGAATATTTTGGAAAGTACATGACAGTATTCCAACGAGAGCTTTTGTCATACCGTTGTAATGTTTTGGTGAAGGAGATGGTTGTCAATACAGAGAACTGGCTGGTTAAGATTTTAATGGATAGATGGTTCAACTTAGAAGTGATAAGATATAGAATCAATATTGTTTATGTGTCTATAGAGGAAGCATTGAAGAAAAAAGGAGAAATGCAAGATGTGCTTCAAGGCTGTTTGAACAGATATCTTGTAGACATTTGTGAAAACATGAGCAAATATTGTACTGCGTACGAGAAAGAGCTTTTTGACTTGCTTGAACAAATAAAGAAAGACAAACAAAGTAACAGAAAGCAAGCTACAATGGAGCTGGAGACGCAACGATTTGAGCGGCGTGACCATGCAATACAGAATCTTGAATATACCAAGAAGAAGGCAGTTTCCAAGTTTGTTATTGCTCAGATAGATTCACTTCTCAGCGACTTAAAAACAATGGCAAACTATGAAGTTGTCATCAGTTCAGAAAGTTTTGAGCTCTTTGAAGGTTTTCAAAAAGTCAACAATAAGAAAGTAGTGAAACTGTTGAGGACATGTGAAGAGGAATTGTTTGAACAAGTCCAAAAGGATGCATTGATGATGGAAGATGATATCATTGCACTTGGGAAGAAAATGTCCGTTGACTTGAAAGATTTCAAAACAGCACAAGAAAGGATAAAGACTGATTACTTGGAATTCACACAGAGCAGTATACGTAGGATCGGAAGTTTGCTAGATTGCTTGTATTCAGTACTGGAGCGAAAGTTTACCAAGGGTATAGAAGATATGAAACAGGCAAGTCTTGAGCTTTTGCACTCGTTATCAAACATTGAAGAAGAGGAGATGAACCGATTGGAACACGAATTTGAGATTGGATTTTCATCTCTTGTTTTTAGTCTTTATTTTGTTGTGATGACCCAAACCATGCATACAATTCACTCGGAGCTATCAGACATAATCACCAAATATACTGTTGATGATGCCAGCCTTAGCTTACATGATTTGGTGAATGTTTTAAGACAGGACAAAAAGGTCATTAAACAGGCATCATTTTTTCAAATGCCAAACAAAGATTTGTATCCAATTATCGAGAGAGAGTTGGTTAAAGTGGAAGGCACACTTTCCAGGGTATTAGATGGTTACCTCCAGGCTTTCTCGCAGAAGCTGGAGAAGTTCTTCCTTCCAAAAATCAGCAGTATTATTCAGGACAGTATATTCAAGCAGTCACACTTGTGTCTATCAAATTTAAACGTAGGAAAAGAGAAGATGCTTTCGTGTAGTACTAATAGCAAGGGCTACACATCAAAGCAAGCGTCATTGCAAGCAAAAGATTGCTTTGAGCAGATAGGAAGCATCTGGGAAAGTCAGGCAAACTTCAAAGCACACCAAGTAAGAGAACGCAAGGGTGAAATCATGCAAAATTTTGAGCCATTGATTGAAACCTTCTTTGATGGACAGGGAAACAAAAGGCAGAGCTCTGGGGCATTGCAAGAAAGCTTGCAACTTGAGATGCAGTTTTTTGAGTCTTTGGAAAAATTGTTACGATCAAATTCTGTTGAAAGAGTGCTTGATTGCAATCTGGAAAACGAGCTGATGATTGTTAAACTGCATGAGAAAATTGATTCCTTTGAGCCCAGAACGGGTTATGATGAGTTGAACAGCTCAAGAAGAAGGCTGGCTAAATCACATAGCTCTGACAGCGGGTCAGTCAGAAGGAAGGAGTCCTTACGCCAGTCAATAACTAGGAAAAACAGAAAGGCATGAATCAGACAATTCAGGCAACGTAATGTTGTCTGTCCAACTTTTATACCATAATGCTGTTACAAAAATCTCTTAGGAGAGAAAATGTAACTGTAATTAGTACTCAAATCTATATCTCTATTCTGACAAATGGTGGACAGTATATCCAGTTCCAGGAGCAACAGAAACTAACACTCAGTTTCCTCTCAGAAAGTACATTTTTATTAAGTGTTTTCTCTTTACCTTCCCCATAAATAGTATTTTGGCAAGGAGCCAATATTTCTATATCAATATATATATGTGTGTGTGTATATATATAAATATACATATATATAAATACGTATATATATATGTGTATATATATATATATATATATATATATATATCTATATATATATATATATATATATATATATATATATATATATATATATATATATATATATATATATGTATATATATATATATTTATATATATTTACATATATATGTTTATATATATTTATATATATATGTTTATATATATCACATAGAGGGTGCTGTCTTCACCACCATATGGTGCTCTATGTACAAAGTACAGAGCGTTGATAGACAGTAACTTGCCAACGGCTTCTTTTATTCTAATTTTATTTTATTTTTCTCCTTTTTTTAACCCATTCACTTATTTTAAAATCAATGTAATTCGGAATGTGATTCAGTTATAGTCTGTCTGACGAGTGCCTTCGCACGAAACTCAGAGTAACAGAGAATCTGTCTTTTCCTTTTCTGCATTTCTGCTATATTTATATTTATATATATTTATGCATATATGCGTACGTGGAAATATCCAAGAGTCGAGTGATAGATAAAATCACCAAGAGTGCTCAATAGTTGAACTAGAGCGATTGATAGAATTATGAGAGAGAAACCAGTTCTAGTTCAGAACTCTGAGTTTCATGCTATGCAATCATCAGCTAAACATATGCTATATATATATATATGTATATGTTTAGCTGATGATTGCATAGCATGAAACTCAGAGTTCTGAACTAGTACTGGTTTCTCTCTCGCTATTCTATATATGTATATTGATACATAATATATATGTACTATATAATATATATATATAATATATATATATATGTATAATATAATATATATAATATGTACTATATATGTATATTGATACATAAATATTAGCTTCTTGCTAAAATACTATTTATGAGGAATATCTATAATTTATGTTCACACAGCATATATCTTTATGTATCAAAACAAAATTTCAAGAAAATTATGATTGCTCGAAAATTGCCCACGCTAACACGTTGGCTTTGATTGAATGAGATACACCCAGATTTGTTTTGCCTAAAGGATAATTCAAATCTGTTATCAATCAAGAAACTGCACTGCCAACGTGGGAATGAAAGCATATTTTTCTAACTTCAAAGAAAGATTTCAAGCAAAAGCCTGTTTTGCAAAAAATACCTCATTCAGTGCAATAGCCACAAAATGGGGGTGAAGCAGCCCCCTTTAAGCACTGCGGTTTAACCGTCACGGCATCTGCTGAAATGAACGATTCAAAGGGGAAGGGGGACGCAAACCGTTTAAATAGATATGAAGTCTAACCCAGTCGTTGTGGTGTGCGTACTGCTGCCAGTTCCGAGTATGGGAAATTGGAGTATTCAGCAGCAGAAAGGGCACCCAGGTTTAAGAGGGGCAGCCCCCTACGCCAGAATATATAAGAACACAGTTAAACAATCATCCGCACTGCTGGTGGACCGGTACAGTGAGATTAAATCGAAAAGAAGAAACTGAAATGAAATCTGAAGCTTAAATTTCACTCACGACGAAGTCGCTTACGATAAAAAAGCCTTCTTCTACAGTCGGAAAAGTGAACAATTACGTGATCACTAAAACGGAAGTCAAAATGTAAATAAAAAACCTCTCCATTTCGATGTCTCTGTGCATTCTATGAAAAACAGACGATAGAGAGCATTTTCGGGGTCACATAAAACTATTGGCATGAAGGTGTTCTATCGTAACAAACCCAGACCTAACTGTCACGAAATGTTGATTCGATACTTGATAGTTGTATATACGGGTGATCGCCCCAAGTGGACAATGGCCCGCAGACGTAGATAAAAACCCAAAGTTCCTTCCCTCAACATTATTGGTGAATAGGACGGTGTCCATCTCAGTTTCATGAGCCTATGGGCCTCACAGCTGTGCAAGCACAGTGGATGCTACAGTTGGCCATCTGGTAGCACTGTCCAAAAAATCTACCTTGGGATGATGACAGAAATAACGAATACAGCCTTCCTCACAATACAATCCTATTCAATCGTTCGCAGTTGGAGGCTCCTTCGCAGCCAATCAGTTGTCTCCCTTCGTTTCTTCTAACCTTGAAATTTCATCTCGCAATGCATGTATCGCATTCTTGTGTCTCTTTAATCGTTCCTTGACTTGCGTTATTTCTTCGGTCACTCTTTTCCTTGCGTTTGCTATCGTTTCCAGTGTCCTCTCTTCCTTGTTCTTCCCTACACAACGAATACAATAAATAATAATAATACATAATTATAATAAATAATTTCGAATCTTTATACTAGATGCTATCAATGTGCGTCCGGTAATTATAATAATAATAATAAATAATAATAATAAATAATTTCGAATGTTTATACTAGATGCTATCAATGTGCGTCCGGTAATTATAATAATAATAAATAATAATGATAAATTATTATAATAAATGATTTCGAATCTTTATACTAGCTGCTATCAATGTGCGTCCAGTAATTATAATAATGATAAATAATAATGATAAATTATTTCGAATCTTTATACTAGCTGTTATCAATGTGTGTCAAGTAATTATAATAATGATAAATAATAATAATAAATAATTTCGAATCTTTATACTAGCTGTTATCAACGTGCGTCCGGTAATCATAATAATAATAAATAATAATAATTAACAATTTCGCCTAGCTGTTAACAATGTATGTCCAGTGCTGGTGCTCTCAGAGTGACTTCTAAGTATTCATTTACCGACCTCGGAAGGATGGATAGCTAAGTTGGCTTCAGATTAGCTGTTAACAATGTATGTCCAGTGCTTGTGCCCTCAGAGTTACTTCTGAGTACTCATTTACCGACCTCGGAAGGATGGATAGCTAAGTTGGCTTCAGATTAGCTGTTATCAATGTATGTCCAGTGCTTGTGCCCTCAGAGTTACTTCTGAGTACTCATTTACCGACCTCGGAAGGATGGATAGCTAAGTTGGCTTCAGATTAGCTGTTAACAATGTATGTCCAGTGCTTGTGCCCTCAGAGTTACTTCTGAGTACTCATTTACCGACCTCGGAAGGATGGATAGCTAAGTTGGCTTCAGATTAGCTGTTATCAATGTATGTCCAGTGCTTGTGCCCTCAGAGTTACTTCTGAGTACTCATTTACCGACCTCGGAAGGATGGATAGCTAAGTTGGCTTCAGATTAGCTGTTATCAATGTGTGTCCAGTGCTTGTGCCCTCAGAGTTACTTCTGAGTACTCATTTACCGACCTCGGAAGGATGGACAGCTGAGTTGACTGTTGGTTTGTGGTTAGTGGTTCCAACGACGGGATTCGAACCCACACTAGTAGACCTCGCATGATTCGAAACACTTCGCCTTTACCAGTTAGCCAAACTACAATAATGTGATGTTAGTTAGCATAACCATAAATGCAGTTAGAGTTTCATAACATTTTATAGTTAAGCCCCATTCCTTTCTTCTTCCTTTCTTTCCTATAATAATTACCCACAAATCTCTATCAGCATACATGAATAATATCTAACATATTACATGATACATGAATATATGTAGGTGCCGGGATAACTCAGTAGAATCAACGCGTCTCCCGTACATTTACAACATTGAAATGTTTATATGAAGATTCTCTAGCAAATATTCTCAGTAGAAACAAATTTGGAAAGATTCTTCAATCGCTTAGTCCGCATCTCATTCTGGTTGGATATTTTCTCTGAAGCAACCCACGGACGAAATGAATGTTTACACAACTTTGTGTAACTAGCATATATTTTTTTTTTTTTTTTTTAGTGGGTTATGTTGAGGAAAGGCCATGGTGGCCTATACAAAGCCCCAACAAAGGAAGAAAGAAGAAAGAGAGCAGCTAAGAGGATAGAGAGATAAGATCAAGTTTATTATATGAAGGCAAAGAAATAAAAAGGCGGAAAAGGAAAGATAATGGTGATAAACACCTGCATAATTAGAGCAATTAGTAGCTCAGCCCGAGTGACAATTTCTATTACACCTCATCTCAATGAATTACAACATTGCGTTTGAAAATCGAGAATTCTAGCAGAAAAGAGGTGACGTAGAAACTAGGGTGAGTAAAATTTCAAAAAAGAAATCATACTTACAAATTGTGTCGTGCTTTGTTTGTGCAGTTTGCAAAGATTTCGAGGATGACAACATTCTATGCATCAGCTGAGTTGGATCTTGAAAAATCTTGAATTAAGAAGAAAACTGTCGCAATGAAAACATGTGTAGAGACCCAGTCTTTCTTTCATTCATCTACTAATTCATTCATTCAATGAATAAACTATTCATTTATTCATACACTCAATCAATCATCAATTCCTTCAAACAATCATTCATACATTAACTCACTCATTTATATATTCCTTCAACCATTCACTCCTTCAATCAACCATTTATTCCTTCAATCAATCATTCATATAATAATTCAATCATTCATTAATTCAATCATTCACACATTCCTTCCATCATTCATATATTCCCTCAATCGTTCATACATTTATTCTTTCATTCATTTAAAAATCAAAGCTCCTTCCCTGACCGTTTTCAGTAAATAGGGCGGCGTCAGCTTTCGCCTCTTTCGATTTTGGATCACACAGCTGTGGAGTTATGCTACAGTTAGGGGCAGGCCATCTGGTGGCACAGAGTATTTAACTGACATGCTCTTTTATTAGTGTTGAACGCTAAGCAGGGAAATAGCATATACCATTTCTCAAAGTCCTTCTTATGATTCGACCAGGTATCGAACACTGACCTGGCGTACACCCAGGGAGCATTGTACTGCTGGGTCATGAAGATACTCGGTCTTAATTAATTCATTCGCACGAAAAGAAACAGAAAGAAAATGTCGATGAACTGATATGCAATAAACTTGATCTTATCTCTCTATCCTCTTAGCTATTCGCATTCTTCTTTCCTCCTATGTTGGGGCTTTGTATAGGCCACCATGGCCTTTCCCCAACATAACTCACTCAATCTTACAACTTGCCATCTTTCAAATCTAAGATCAATAAACTTGATCTTATCTCTCTATCCTCTTAGCTATTCGCTTTATTCTTTCTTCCTATGTTGGGGCTTTGTATAGGCCACCATAGCCTTCCTCAACATAACCCACTAAAAAAAAAAAAAAAAGTTGGGGCCATGGGACCTTCTATACCTTTCCCTGCAAATTGTGCGGATAAATCGAGTTCACTTTCTTTTACATTTTGTTTGATTGATGCTGAAACAAAGATTCGCCTGCTTCCGTTAATATTTACAAATCCAAAATGAAAACGACAGCTGAATTGTTTTGCCAGGTTGCGTTTCGTTTCATTCTGTTGTGCGGAAGACACTGAAGGTGGAGGCACGGAGACGAAGCCGAGAGAGACGCGACTCAAACGATTCTGATAAGTAGCACAGAGCCAGGATGACTACGTTGGGCAGAGAACACGGCGGATTCTGACAGGCGCAAGAGGGAGACGGAGACTATAGGAGGACGATAGGTGGATTACGCGAGAGAGGGCATGAAGGCGGGAAATTTTACTCAGCGGGATGCCTTGGGCAGAGAAAATGGCAAGGAGGGATTCGCACCAATGACCTCACGTAGGGTGGGAGGAAAGCCATTAGAAGAAGCAATTCGGCTGATTCAATCGATCCCTGTATAGATGCTCAAGCTATCTGACCACAACATGCTCTCTCTCTCTCTCTCGGGTCTCTCTCTCTCTACGATGACTATATGAAACATTACAACCAGCATCGCTACTTATCACCCTTAGAACACAATTGACAGCAGTTGTCTGTCTGCAAACAGGTCATTTCCTGTCCACAAAATAGGCATGGAAACAATCTGCCCTCTGTTCCCATTATCGATGATGGCGGACACCGTCACATCTGTATTCTTCTTCTTCCCCAGGTCCACACTTCCCTCCCCAATGTCTACAATCCACAGAAAATCCCTGTCCAAGTTACCTGTGGTCTGTGGCTATTCAACACAGTTACTTTCGTAGGGCACAGAGTAAAATTAGAATGGCGAATCGCGAGAGAATGGAAGCAGAAACGTGCGTACATACAATCTCATCGTAGAACTCCGAAACCAGCTCCTTTCTTTGGATCTGCTGTTGCGGTTGCAAATGGGCATCAGCGTGAAAGAGTTTCAGCAAGTGGTACAACGTCACCTGTGAAAATTAACGCGTAAAGACAAAAAAAAAACGTCATATCCATCTTTAGTGAACATTTTTTAGCATTCCAGCTCAAAAATTTAACATCTCATGACTCAAACGTAATTTCTTCACACGTGCGTCAATGGCTCGAGGCCATATCATCATTTGCTTAGGAATTCTAAGGCTCCGGGCTCGATTCCAGACATCACCAACTCAGTGCATGAGTAAAACGTGCATCCTAAACTGGGATGAATCCCCAGGGAACGGACTGCTGGTGCCGCGCTACGCCAGGTCAGGTCAGGTCAGGTCAGGTCAGGTCAGGTCAGGTCAGGTCAGGTCAGGTCAGGTCAGGTCAGGTCAGGCATAATATTAACCCCTGCCAAGAGGTTAAAGAAATCGAGACAGAAGCCAACACTCACACCAAGAGATGAGAGAAGGGCCTTCAGCTGAATTGACTTGCTGTAATTTCAGGGTGCAATTTCAAAACTAAAAGCACTGCAAATTTGAACACAGAATTTCACACAACAAATGCTGCAGACACTTACTGGTCTTTCGGTTGGGTCAACAAAGTATATCTTGATGATTATTTCAAATTCCCCCCAACCAGTCTCTGTTATTTCGTAAGGCGGCTTCATACAAACTGGAAACAAAACAAAAGCATCAATGAAATTGGCTGCAATAAGTACTCAAACTGCGTACTTGCAAATTACAAAAAAGTTATTGCATGAAACAACTTTTTTGCATCATAAATTGGTCCATAAGAACTTTTCAGAGCTAAAAAGGTCCCTGAGAGCTTGTCTCAAAAATCACTTTTGAATCCAACCTTGAAAAAATTTGGCAAGCCAAACTCCCAAAATTTCAATAATGGGTGTTTAGAACAAATTGGATGAGGTGAAACTTTTCAAAATTTCACTTAACAGGGTCATTTTTGAAAAACTTGATTTTGACTTGAAATTATATCATGAAAAAGGACCAAGGCACTGCTGATAAAGCAAAGCTTCTCAGCTCCCTAATTCGTCTAATCTTAAATGCTACATAACAAGCATTGAAGTAAATTAAAAAGCAAACATTAGAATTGCATACTTCTCTGAGGGTTTGCGTAACTCTCGTGCAACTTGAAATGGACTTTTTTCACATAGGCTGACATATCCTAAAGCAAACATAAAAGCCGAAGCATCATTAAAATTCAAAGCGGATTTGCAGAGAAATTTTATTAACAGATTGAAATAACATTAATACTACACTGTTTGCAGATGAAAACCCAAAAAGCATGTTGGAGTCTTCCGGGAGTCTTGAGTCATAACAAACATGAGCTTAAAGACAAATGATTAGAGTAGATGAGCTGCAACTTATTCGGTCAGAAAAGGTCGTCATCTGAGGAACAGATTGGAGGGTGTGCTTTTGAGAATACATTTTTAATTTCCAACAACAAAACTTTGATTGCTAGCAAAAAAAGAGCAAATAAGCTACCTACCTCGTGCTCGTTAAACGGTTTGACATAAATCTGCCACCAGTGGGTGTGTCCATCCGATTCACGTTTTTTACCAAAATATTGAGACTTGTTGCCAAACACAATTGGCTTCACAACCACTAACCCCTTAAAGATACAATTGTGAAAAGAATAAGATATGAAAATGTGAACAGAGACGACAAAGGTAATAAAATAATTAGATAATCACCGTGGCTACAACTGGATTTCATAATTTCGTATTTCAGGAGGTTGGCCTGCAGCACAAGTTGGTTTCAAGGGGCACACTGGACACGCTCCAAAATTGGAGGAGATACCTGGGACAACTGTGGTGCCAATTCTATGATTTCCTGTGAAATTGGTAGGCAAAGCACTCAATAGACTGTCTGGAAAACTCCATTCAGAGTTAATTGGAAACCACAGCCATGACTCAGAGTTATTTTTATAGGGAAGCGCATTCAAAAGGAGCTTCATAGCGTGTTCTTCTTCTTCTTCTACTGGCTTCATTCCCACATCGGGTGGGGTCGCCGGTGCGGATTGCCCCTCTCCACTTTGCTCTGTCCTAGGCATCCTCTGGCTGCACGCCAGCTGCCCGGAGGTCTTCCGAGATGCAGTCTTTCCACCTCCTCTTTGGGCGGCCTCTCCTTCTTCTTCCAGTTTGCAGTGTTTGGACTCTCCAGCCTCCATAGCTGTCTTCCCGTCTTTCCACATGGCCAAACATAGCAATAACATAAGATAATAGGAATAGCATAATAAATGCTAATCGTAGCAGAAACTGAAGGTAGGCCAGAGTCCTTCTAGGGAAGTGGAATTTGACAAGGTGGCTTTTCATTGGCTTCCTCATCAATGGTGTTGTCACAGAGAGCTGTGCAGCACTCCAGCACATAATCCCTACGTAATGAGTCCACTGCAATGCAATTCTAGTTTCAAGTTGATCTGTTTTACCCATATCCACACAACCTTCATAAGCCGAAGTTTCCTTTTTTTAGCAAATTATGCAGATGAAAGGCCATGGCGACCCATAGAAAACCTCAACAATGGAAAAAGAAGAAAGCGAAAGGCTAAGAGGAGAGATGGATCAGATCAAGTTTATTGACCTTAGATTTGAATATGGTAGCTTAACATACAGTGCTCATAGATGGCAAACCCCAAACTGCATCATTCACTATGCTGCATAGCTGCTTGGGAAGTATAGTCATGAGGCAGTAATCCAAAACTTTGGCTGTTTCTCTAAGCCTTCATGGATATTTCTTGCACTCTTGATCCTGTCTAACGTGCCAAGGATGTGAATCCAGAGAGATGAAGAGTGAAGTTTTGATCATCTGACTTGATAATGATTATGAGCTTACATACAAATATAACAATAAGCTGCTTTTATGCTAATATTTCACTAACAAGAAAGAGCAGGAGGTGCTGGCTGAAGTGAAAAAGCTGTAACATTAAGTCGTTTAGCATACTCAATTTTGACACGTGAGACAGGGCTCCGAGTTTTTCTAGTGAAGTAGATTTTATGAGGTGGTTTCACATTGCCTTCCTCGCCAATAGTGTTTAGCATACTTGATTTTGAGCATTGCAGAAACCATTTATCAGTTCAGACACAGTTCCAATTTCTTCACTAATAATAAAGAATAATAAAATAAATAAATAGTAAAGAAAATAGTAAAGAATGATCTCAAGACATTTCATGTCCTGGAGTTTGGATACTTAGTACTCTACGAAAGATCCTTGCAGTCCCTAGTAGACATGTCTTTTGAAGTGATTTGATATTCATTGCTTCTGCGACGTTTCTGATGCTATTTTCCATTCCTTTTTTGATTTTACTAACTTCTCCAAATCACAATGGGCGTTACTTCTGTTTTCATTTTCCACATCCGTTGCATCTCTATTTTAAGATCCTTAAATTTACTGTTCTTTTCTATTTCTTTGCTTGGTGCATTATTATCACACTATTATCATTATTATCATCATTGTCATTTCATTGTTATTACCCTACCAAACTGCCAAACTACATAAATAACTTTGCATCTTCTTTTTTCGCAATGAAGAAGAAACAGCACGAAAGTTACTTGCTAAATCTTTGACAAAAAGCTGCTTATGGATCAAAAAGCACTTCAATTTCACCCATTATCAACTTCAAAGGTAATGAATCTCTCTTTACCTTCACTCTGGAGTTCTCGAGTAGTACACCGTCCGCCATTATTGAATCTTTTAAAAGCTACAACCTCTATCCGGTTTTCGATATAGAGGTAAATGCAAAATGAACATCGATTCATGTTGGATGCCACATGTGTAGAATTCTCTGAGGACATTATAGGTATCGAAGATAACCATCACTAAGTCGTAGGTATCCTGTTCAGACATGCGAAGAAGCGCTAGAATATCTGCTAGAAGGAGTCTAGCTGTGTTCAAGGCCGATGAAGATGACTCAGACGCGACTGCTTCCGTGGAAGCATCAAATATTGGCGAAGAAGCACAGAGCTTGCAACCAGGAGGTAGATGCCAAAAAACGCCGAAGGTTGCAAAAAAATCAATGAGAATGGCCAAAACTGAGCCCAGGGCCACAACAGGAAGAAGGCAATTGAGTTTACTTAGGGAATCAGATGTGCAAGAGGAAAATAAAAAGGCGGAAGGGTCCGAGGGGAGAAATGAAATGGAGAAGGAGAATTCCATTGCGAGTGTTGACATTAAAGATGCTGATCAAGCTGATGAAAAAGCAGCGGAGAAAGGAAATGATCAAAGCAAGAAAGATGAAAGTGGAAAGATGGAGCAGTCAGCAGAAAGTCAAAGTGTAAAAAGGCAATCAGGAAAAAGGCCATCAATAAGAAAGACAAAAGAAGCGAAAAGCATAAAAGATGCTACCATGGAGGAAGCAAACAAACCCAGTGATTCAACTGTGGCTCAAAAAGATTCGATAGTTCGCCCAAAATCTAGGAGTATTGATAGTGAGAGTGACTCTTCATTCAAAATAGTTAGTCACAAAGAAGTTGTAGACGTCATTGAAGAAGAAGTGAAAATTTTTGAGGAAGATGATATCAATGATAAAGAGAAAATGCTCTGTTCAGTTGTGGAGGAGAGTAGTCATGATGATGTGTTGATTGAAAAAGAGAAAATTGCTGGAAAGGTGGATGATCAATTCACTACTAGTGACGCTCCAATCTTTTCCAAAGATGAGTCTGAAAAATCCAACGCAGATTATTCAAGAACTGACAAACTCAGAAAGATAGGAAAGTTTAAAATTAATCGTTCACTCCTTCAAAGTGATTCAAGCAAAAGCCATCTCTTGAAGCTTACATCTGAAGTGTTTGAAAAAATTGCCTTTAAAATTACAAAAGAAGATCTATTGAATGGCCAGTCAAGTAAGTCTGAAAATGGAAATTCCGTATCAACAACAAATGAGCAGGAAAGTTTGAAGAAAATTTTAGAACAGGATGTAATCTCAGTGAAAACTGATGCAAGTATCACAGCAAATGGAAACAAACTTGAACTGTCTTCAGCGCTTGATCCTAAGATTGAACCAAAGGATCTTTATTTTCACTTGAATAGAGAGAAGACAGAGCCTGTCAAAGCTCACTTTAGGAAAAGTGCGAAAGAGGAAAGAAAAATTTTGAAGAAGAGCGTCATTGGGCCTGATTTTGAACAGAAAGAGAGTTCAAGCAAGCGCGAAACTGCCACACAGAAAATGAAAAGACGAAGACAGAAATCCGAGGAAACGGCAGGTCCTGGCTGGTACAACTTACCAAAGACAGAAGTAACTGATGAGATAAAACAGGACTTGAAACTTATCAAAATGAGAGGTGTTCTGGATCCAAAGAGATTCTACAAAAAGGGAGAGAAGAAAATTTCCAAGTACGGTTTGTTTTTAATGATTTACTTTGCATGTCTTGTACTTATGTATTACTTTCCTCTGACCGATGTGATTTTTCTATACTTTGTTGTGATGAGAGTACACACACAAAGAGAGAAACCTTCCCCTTCGTCATAGACCGTGTTGGTCTGTAGACGCACTTTGATATCTTACGTCATACCACCTATATCTTGAGGATGATGCCCGGACAGCTTCCGCCACACGCAAGCCAATCCACTGAACAATGCCATCGGCCCATTTTCTTTGCG
Organism: Pseudorhiza aurosa; assembly: GCA_964026355.1. Lineage (NCBI taxonomy): Eukaryota > Metazoa > Cnidaria > Scyphozoa > Rhizostomeae > Lychnorhizidae > Pseudorhiza > Pseudorhiza aurosa. The sequence continues at coordinate 4,171,740 of OZ032129.1, read as the reverse complement.
GACTACCTAGAACACGATTTCCTGGAACATGGCCATGCATAATTGAATGAGCAAACTGAAGGTCTTCTGGATGTCTTGTGCCATTACCAAACAATAGCATCTTTCTCTCTTTTGCTATCTCTAGAAATCCCATGCTGTGGACTGCCTGCCATGTTTGCTACTTGTTGCCTGATTGACTCGTTCGTCCGCTTATCGGTCCATTTGATGCGGACGTACAAATAAACAAAGTAAAAGATGTAATGAGTGAGAGAGAGGAGATAAATGAATTTCTAGAATCAATTTTAGTGAATGAACGAATTGATAAAGTAATTTCCCAACAAATCAATCATGTGTTGAATATGTGGCGGACTTCACATCTGATTGCACAAATGTACACAGTAAATTTTGCATACAAGCCATGCATTATTTTGTAATTCATGAATGGATCTATACCTTGCCATTTTGCCCTTATTTTCAAAAGGTTTTATTGTAATTCATAGTAACATGCTCTTTTTGTTGCAAGGCATTCTGGGAATTTTTATTCTCCTCTTCTCTTTTCAAAGGTATTTCCAAGTTGGTACTGTTGTTTCTGGGGCCACGGAGTTCTATTCGTCTCGAATCTCAAAGAAGGATAGAAAACTGACAATGGTTGAAGAACTTCTAGCAGACTCAGAATTCAGAAGGAAAAACAAGAGAAGATATCTAGATATCCAAGAAACAAGAGCCAATTCTGGGAAGAAGTTTCGCAAGAAATTTAAGAACGCAAAGGGAAAATGAAATCAGAAGGAAATGAAGGACATAATTATGAAGGAAATTTTATAGCAGCGTTGAGAGAAACGGTATGACTTGTGGCTTGCCTTGATGAACTGCAAGAGACAATTTTTCAAAAGGAGCTATGTTTTTCAAAAGGAAACGACTTTTTCTGAGGAAGTTTTGTCAGAAAAGGGTCAGCTTTTGTAAAGGAGGAAAATTTCTTCCGGGAAAGGTTTGCAAGGTGGCTAAAGGTAGATGTGATCCCTCTGACATTGCAAGTATTTCAATGCAGTGAGATGAATGCCAATTCCTCTGTGAACATTCCTGGCAATTTTTCTCAATAACCTAATAAACATGTTTTAATGGATAAAAAATAGCTGTACTTTTTAAGCAATGTCAACCAACATTTACACAACAACATCGATTATTTTCACATCCAATAATTTGGCAAATGCACACTTGGGACAGTGGTCAGAACGCATGCTGCTCTTCTCCTTCTATCTGTCCGCCCGGCTGTAAACGGGTACCGGGTGGGAAGCCGGGGGTACATTGCGGCGATGAAAAGGCACCTCCCTAACAAAGTGCTTCCCAAAGCGAGGAAAGGAACTGGCCATCGTACCTCTCAATGTCTTGGCTAAGTATGGTATCTCGCTAACAAGGTCCTCTCCGGCGTTCGTTTCGAATGTAAGCCTCGACCATCCTTTACTGTATCTGTTTACGCTGGTAGGAATTACAGCCATCTGGCGAATCCCATCCCTAGGTTGCCGTTTCAGTTCTCAGGATAGACTAGTTAACTTAAAGGATAAGGAGCTTTTTGGTGACCAGGTCAAGGGGTTCGATGCTCTACTCGTTGAGAACCCCCTTGCCATCACCGTACAGAACTTTGGAGTGTGCAAATGTTCGTGAAGCATTCGACTGACTCGCCGAAGTGAGTTGACGTGGAGTTCGCTGGTCCAACGGCGCCGCCGCATAGAGTGGAAATACCAACAGACAGACGAAACTTGTGAGTGCGTCTATAAGCCTCTACGGAAGCTTCCAACGAACGATGCGAGAGAATGCATTTAAGAAGCCAGTAAACTGCATCGAGCATTAATTTTTTATGCACACGATTCTACCTAGATTTCAAAGGTAGAAATTTGGACACTGAGAAGCTGTTTCATATCGAGCAGTGTCCAGGTCCTCCCTCTCAATGTGACCACACCTCGTGATACATACGCCTAGAGTTAAAGAGAGATGGCGACTCTCCTCAATCTAAGTGAAAGTTAAGCTGTTCAAACCTCTGAATATAGGATCAATGCGCAAGAATCTTACCACTGAGCTATCGCGAGAAATTTTTAGCGACTTGCGTCATTTCTTGACGAATAATGCTCTGCTGTAACCAAAATAAACACTAATTTCCGTGTGTGTATCAAAATCTGGAGCACCATTCATGTTTCTATCCTGCAATAGCGATCGAGAAATGGCAAGTGGTGACCGAACTACGAGAAGATGGCTAAGGGAAGGATAGATTGACGTCTATGTTGGTATAGGGATAGCTAATAATTTTTTTTTTAGTGAGTTACGTTGGGGAAAGGCCATGGTGGCCTATACAATGCCTCAACAAAGGAAGAAAGAAGAAAGCAAAAGGCTATGAGAAGAGAGAGAGAATAAATCCAGTTTATTGATCTCAGATTTGAAAGATGGCAAGTTGTAAGCTTCAGGAAAGCAAGGAGAAGACAAGACGTTCCATAAATTGCATGTTCTTGGGATGAATGATGGTTTTTGGGGTAGAGTTCGTGGAGCAGGCAGTGAAATGTGGAATGGCTGTGGACCAGTCGAGTTTCTATCTTTATGATTTCCCATTGCCTTGTGCGTTTCCTTCTTATGAATCTCAGTCATGGCAACAGCTTGCCCTTTAAAGGTTTGAGTTGTCATTAAATCTTTCATTATTCTGAGCTGTGGTAAATCTGCGAAGCTGTTTATTGCAGTCGCCTTTGATGTAAAGTGGTATTCTCAGGCCCAATGTTGTTTAGTCCTTCTACCACCTTTTGCGTTGTATTTGAATCACCCTTGCATCTACAATTTGTTTGAGCGATCGTAGAATGGGGCCTATGGTTATGAGGTTGGTCAAAGTCGCCCCAACTGTATTCTTAACAAAAGAGGAGTCAACGGCTATTCCTAGTGAATTTCTAGATAATTCAAAACATTTACCAACTTTTTGTCTAAGTACATCATATTCAGTCTCTCTAGTCGTTACCTATAAACAATCTAATAGAATTTCAAAGAACTCAGTTTTCGCATGGACACTTTTTCATCTGCTATTCCAAGTCCTTCTTTGCGTCTTTTCTGATTTTCGCGTTCTCGATTCCTTGCTTGCTAAACCACGTTCCATAGAACACGTAGATAAAGGCACCTAGAACGGAGAGAGACGGATGATTGAGGATCACTTTTTCTGGAAAAAGGGGCCCAATGCGCTTTTCTGTCAGACACTCATCAGTGCATAAAACATGAGAAGTGATTATTTGAAGGAACCCGCGAATTGAATGCCCAGTTGTATCTATGTACAACGAAAGGGTTGGAATATTTTCATCTGACACTCATCAGTGCATAAAACGTGAGAAATGATGATTTGGAGAAACCTGCGAATTGAACACCCAGTTGTATCTAAATATAACGAGAGGGTTGGAATCTTTTTCATCTGACACTCGTCAGTGTATTAGATGTGTATATAACGATGGTGCTCAAAGTCTTTTTGGGCTTCAGAAATGGCCATCCTTAGACACTAACCAAAAAATTACCTAGCTGCATAACAGAGTAACGAACATCTTTAGTAAACAGAAATAAATGCAAGCAAAGATGCCAAAAAATATATCGAATAAATGGCATGGAATCAAAGTTGCATCAAATGGCATCATGTATTATCTTACCCAGTAGCATCCACACTCCAAATCGAACCCAGGTAATTGTTGAAAGTCGTAGCATTAAGAATATATTACAATATATTGCAAGAATCGGCATTCCAGGTATGCAAGGTGCCATAAATCCATACTTAGTCTTTGATTGAGGCATTGAGACTATCACACCAATTGATACAATACACAGTACGCCAAATATGGTCAATATTGTGATGGGAACTATCTGTTTTTCTAGAATTTGATCGAATGCAAATATCAAGGTGCTATTAAAACCGAAGAACCACAACAGCAACAGAATGCTCGAACACGAGGCAATTTTTCCTGTCACTTTTGTTGGTCCACTTGATGTGTCATGTGACTTATCCAGCGCCCCCTCGTTGTCATCATTAGTATCATCAGCCAATAGCAGCGTGCTCTCGCTCTCCTCCGTTCGATCTTCCACCGTAAACGTATCGAACGCAGGGATTTCGTCATTTTGCACGGCATACTCCTTCTCAGTGGTGACTGAGCTATCTAAAGTAGCCTCTTCCTCCGCAGCGCTCATTTTTTTCAACTCCGCATCAGGTCTAAGGTCTCTTGCTTCGACTGCGTCTTCTGGACACGTTTGAATGTGGTCATCTGGTTGGTAGCGCAATATAAGAACGCACAAGGAGACGAGGCTGTAAGCTAATAGTGTTCCGATACTCATCATTTCAACTAATTCTTGCAGATCGAAAAGAAGAGCGAAAAACGCGGTGAGAATGCCTGGGTACACAGTCGCATTCACTGGCACTTCTGTGCGTTTGTTGATTCGACCAAAACACTCGAAAAGCAATCCATCCTGAGACATTGCCAAAATGATACGCGGCAGTGGGAAGAGGTTGCCGAGGAGACTCGATGATAGTCCGCAGACTGCACCTATCGAAATGATGTAATTTGCCCACGGCAGTCCACGCTGTCTGAACGCGTCAGGAATGGGAGAGTGTTTGTCAAGCATGTTGTACGGAACCATAAGCGTGATGACGGAAGAGACGCCGAAATATGCAACGAAAACTATAACCAACGAAGCCACAATTGCGATAGGGATCGATTTCGGCGCATTTGTCGCCTCTTCGCCAGTTGTTGCGATGACGTCGAATCCGACGAAGGCGTAGAAGCAAGTGGCGGCACCAGATAGGACTCCCATGCCACCGTATGGAAAGAAACCGTCGCCTTCGGTCCAGTTTTTTATATCAACGAAAAAGAATCCAGTGATGATGATGAAGATAACAACGACGACGTTGAAAATATTGAAGAGAGAGGTGAACTGGGCGGATTCCCGCACACCGCAGGCCAGTATCACAGTCACTAGTATTGTGAACACAAAAGACAAAATATCCGGGTACTCACCGATGTAGGGAGTATTAAAAATACCTATGTGGGTGATGGTGAAGTTCCGGACCCGGTAACCAATCGCGTAATCGAACGCACCGGACAACGCGGCCGCGTCCGCTGCTGTGCCAATCATGTACTCTAGGATTAGATTCCAACCAATCACAAACGCCCACACCTCACCCACTGTGACGTAGCTGTATGTGTATGCACTCCCGGTTGTCTGCGGCACGCGTGATCCGAATTCAGCGTAACAGAGTCCCGAGAGGATGGATGTGAATGCGGCAATGGCAAACGAAATGGTGACAGAAGGTCCAGCAATGTTTGCTGCCACTTGGCCTGTGACGACATAGGTTCCAGCACCAAGAGTGGCCCCAACTCCGAGCGAGATGAGATGCGATGTAGTGAGACATCTTGCTAAAGCGTAATTTGGCTTGCTTCTTGTGATCTTCTTTCGTCTAAAAAGACCTTGGAACCAAAGATTTGTCACCTTTGCAAATGAGCCCATGTCCCAAGAATACTATGTTTCTGTAAAGAAAAATCTTCTTGTTACATACCAGTCTCGATTCGAATAAATTCATCATTCTCGTCTCAGAAATCCTAGTCACCCAAAACAGAGTCTACCAGCTTGACATAAAAGGCATTGCTTCTTCGAAAGTGGTCAGCAGGATGCATACAAGCACCGAAACTGATGCAGAAATGGCGAACGAAAAAGGGGGATTCTCCTGCACGTTTCCATAAAGATAAGATGAAATATTTGCGGTCAAGAAATCTCGGCGTGCCCATGAAATTAGGGTGCGGTCATAACAGTTTACAGGTTTACAGGGCTTCTCTTGATAGCAGCTTTACTTATAGCTGATTGAATTTCCCTTTAAAAATATAGCATTATTATTATTATTATTATTATAAAACAAGGGTGTGATTACCAAATGGGTGCGTAGTAGTCATAGAACTAGGTCTGGGTGTCATGAGTGTCAGGGTGTGGTGTTTGGCGTACTAAAGCAGCCCGAAGCCAATGACATCTTAAGAGGTCATATTGGGGTTTTGTTACTGCAATGAAAAAATAAGAAGTAGGCGGAATAACAAGGAAAAGGAAAATTTCAGAATGATACGAAAATGCACTATAAGGATTTACTTGAATGATTCTCCCATTAATTTGAAGTCAAGCCACTCAAAGCTCCGTCCAGTTCTCGCGTACACGTTGACAGACCATAGTGATACCAGGGCTTGGCTGTGTTTTTAAAACAATGCCTCAACACGGGTGTGATTGGAGGCAAAAAAGTGAAGGTTTTATTTGGAGATATAGCTTAATGAGGAGGTGTACAAGTTTCCAAGTGACTTAATTGTTGTGTTATGGCAGCTGGCATTAGATCGCGTTTATATTCAACAACAGGACAAGAGAGTGATAAATAACGTGTTCCCGACGGTGAATAAACAACACAACAGATTGAAGTCAAGATAAACTTAATTGCAATGCATTACTTCGATCGCTAATCACACGTTCGGTATTCCATGGTAAACAGCATCGTTAATGCACGATAAATGCTGTTGCACATTGCTCACTTCCCTCGCACGTTACCATAGATGATTATAGCTGTCGTTGTGGTATGGCATTGCGCATAAACGATGCCAAAAAACATTGCTTTGTATGTTAATTGATTCTTTGATTAAATCTGAAACTACGGCGACCAAAAAATATGAATCTTCCATGGTTATATTCTTCCCTTGCTATTCACTATATCATATCAGATAACACAATAGTATATCATGTGAGATAATATTATGTTATATATAACATAATATCATTTCATATCACATTATATTACATTACACTTTATGATATCATAATACGTAATATCAAATTATATTCTATTATGGTATACTAAAATAACTATATTGAATTATAATACATTATATTATATCATATCATATCATATCATATTATAGTACAGTATACTATAAAAAGTTATACTAAATTTTATTACATTCTGATATATCATTTCATTTTACATCGACTAATATTCTGTGATATCAAATCTATAGTCAATGCTATATTGATATAGACCTATATATATTTTATCATGTTGTACCACTTCCTATCATGCTAACTTATTTCATAACGCATCATAACATATCACGTTATAACAATAAATTATACTACATCAAACTTTTTCTCACTATCAAATGATATGATAGGGTGTCATATGATAACTATGATATGATAACACAGAATGGATAATTATCAAATATGTTATGATATAGGATGATGCACAATTGACAAATTTTCAACAAATGAATTGAAAGATATTGATAAACATATTATCAACATGGTTTGGCATATACTTTATTATATGATATAAAATTAAACCATGCCATTCCTACTAGTAATGTTTATCATACACGGAGCATATAGGAAAAGAATCCTACGTGAAAAATTGAAGATCATCGGTTGACGGGTCATGGAAATGAAAATGAATCGCTTCTGTGGTCTAAAAATTCGGGAAAACATTTTTACGGAAATATTCCCTGCTGATGAAATATTGCTCACATACGAATCGCAGTGGCCTGTGCTGCAAACTATACTTGAAAATCATTTCTTTTTGGGACTGACTAGTGTGAAAGGCGTTGTGCTTACTAATCAGTATTCCCCATTGGTTTAAGTGATGAAACAAGACATTACATAGATGGAAAGCCCTGCATGTGATGTTAGGAACACATCTATACCTAGGCCGCATAGACTTTCGAGTGTGGTTTTTAATGCTTGTTTGTCGCACACAAATACACAAGAGAGCAACATAGCTTACTTTTCTTGAATAACTTCTGTTCTCTTAGCCGCAGCTTCTGCTTTCATTACATCCACGTTTCTGAAGTTTATTCACACGCCTTCCAAATGACCAGTCTACAGAAAGCGAGGCAATCAATCGATCGTGCGCTTTGAACGATGTAACGAGCAAGCTAATTGCCAATCATATCGCGTTTATTCCTTGCTATGACAGGTGGGGCGAATTTCATTAGCAACCTAACTATGCTATTGCAGGTATTGTGGAAATTCCATGCTTTGACATGGTCAGTCAACTATTTATGATAGTCATTTGCAGTAAGAAGTAGCTGGGTTGAGTGGCAGTGGTGCCGTGGAGCTGTGCTTAAGCACCCGGACCACAGCACAGGGGTTGTCAGTTCGATTCCTCCATGTGTCACTTTAAAACGCCATTGGCGATGAAGGCTATGGGAAACCACCTCATAGAATCAATTTCCCTACAAAAAACTCATAGCCCTGTCTCTGGTTTCTGCTACACTCGAAATTGAGTATGTGATGCAGCAGCAGGTTGAGACACTCAGTCGGTCCGAGCGATTGGGAGCATCCAGTTAGAGAGGTACCATCCTGAGCCATATCGTCTACTTAATCACAACTGCAAGCCAGGGAACAATCCACAGCTTGGTTGACCGATAGAGGGCTTTCAGAATCGGAAACGAGTGTGCCTCGTACCCGTGACTCAGTAGACGTGAGTACTAACCGATATGCCAACCTCTCCCGAGAACAGCCAACTTTGAACAAAATATATACGGTAATTCCATTTAAAACAGGCCCTCACTGCAAGCCAGGGACTACAAAGGCAACTTACTGCTGCTTGCAACTCAAGCTATTTTCATGGGTCGGCCTACTTTCAAGGGTCAACCTATTTTCAAAGGCCGGGGCATATTCAAGGAATTATAGTAACTTTTTTCATTAGTTGAAGAAAATAATCTTACATTCACTGGGACTTTCGTTCAGGAAAGGATTCGTTTCGTTGGGTAGAGGGTAGTTGTCCCTTTCTCTTTTAATCAAAAAATACGTTAAGTATTTAATCAGTGTGATTACCCCCATACTTATGCAGGATTGCCCTTTATGTAAAGATGTTTACTGCCATTACTAAAGCTCTTGCTCATATCAAAACATATAAGGGATGGAAGTTAAAAGGACCGAAAAGTGGACAAGGTAAAAGCCTTTTTATACACAAAGGTGAAATTCCCTTCACCATCATCATCATAGGTCAGGTTCCTTCATCGATCTTGCCTGAATTCGCATAGCTACACCGAGCCCTCCAGATTTTCCGGTCCCTCGTGGTATTCGGGAGATCATCGACAGCCAAGTTCGTGTCTTCGACAAGTAAGTCGATGTATGATTTGCGAGGCCTACCTTGACGAGGTCTCCCGTGGGTTGGCCTCCATAGAACTAGCTTGCTGCATGGTTGTTGTTCGGCGCGAACACAATGGCCAGCGAACCTCAAGCGTCTGTCTCTGGCAGCAGCCGCTCTTAAATGGTGGGCTGTCGCACTTGGCGACTTGTCGGCCGGCCTCATGCCCGGAAATTCCCTTACGGTGGTCTAATAGGTAAAAGGGTGGACTCTTAAGGGGGCATGGAAGGGTTGTGTGCTACGATCTAGCAAGATTCATACGGCAGCTATCAATCTACAGCTAATAATAAAGACACTAGGTTGATAAACAACACTACCAGTAAGAATGGCAACGGGAGACCACCTTATCAAATCCACTTTCCTCAAAGAAACTCAGAGCAATGTCTCTGGTTTCTGTTAGCATGCTTTGGAAAATTTGAAGTCGTTTGAGAATGTAAAAGTTGAAAGCTGACCAGAAGTATTCCCTGTAGGTATTCAATAGCTTTACAGTTACGCCTTAACCGAAATCTTTCATGTCGTCTGAGAAAAGAGCAAGACTTCCCTCCTACGGCCTAAAGTGATAATAATGAAAATATAAACGAAGGTATTACATTAGATTTGGAAAAGTGAATTTCTTGGAAAAGGTTTCTATAAAGGCAGCTTTAAGATCTTTTCTACGCAAAGCGGAATTCATACCCAGAAATCCGTCATCAAACAAGGTCTAGACAAAGCTACTTACGATACACTTGAGATATGAACTTGCGGCGACGAAACTTCCATGGACTCTCGTAGTATCGCAAGATCGTAACAAAGCTTCATTCAGAGGCGAGAGTATATACACATGTTTCTAATATACAGGCGTACGTGCAACCTTGCAACCACCATGTGTCGAAAATTTTACGAATGCGAATGCGGTATGATGCATAAAAAGTTCGATAATTAACGGTATTTGGAAGGTTGCTTAACGGAAAATGCTGCTTGATCACGGAATCAACGCTAGAACAGGTTGATCACTGAACCCGCTAACCTCATTATCTATACATAATGCATTCCCCGTCAAACGATTAACAACGCACACGCAAAAAGGACAAAACATGATTTCCACGGGGGCTCTGCCATCTGAAAGGAATCGTAGTCGGGCGTGGTTGGTGTCACTTGGCTCGTGTGTTCAACTCAACCCGAAGTCAAGCTATGAACACCACAGGGGAAGAAAGCAATAGCGAACACTTGGTAAAATTCAGTTTGCGGAAAGAACTGACATGTGTTTCTGCTACGCGTCCATGCACAGGTCGATCAAAAGATGGTCGAAAGACGGGCAGAGGAAGGAAGATGAACACTATTATACCTGATTCATGTTCATAACTTTCAGCAAGGTGTGAGGACAGCTCAGTGGCAAGGAACATGCTCGCATATCCTGTGATCAATGGCTACAGCCTCATTTTGAGTTCGACTTTTAACCAGGGTGAGGTGATTCGCACGTTTCCTGTGTTAAATTAGTTGGTCTGTAGGTGGATGGCCCCTTGTAAACCAGCACTGCTGAATGGCTTACCGTCCTAAAATAATTGACATCATTATTATTATCATAACTCCTGGTGGATAGTTCACGATGTGAGAACAAACAGCTAGATACCGTAAAAGAACTATTAAGCCCCCTTATGAACCAACAATTTGAAATATACCCCCTATAATAGTCCCTTCTGGAATCTCTAAAACGAAATAAGCCCCCATCGGGGATCTATAGGGCTCTTCCGGTAAGAATAGTTTCTCAGTGGCCTAAAGCCTACTTAAGAATCATGAATTACAGAGGAAGCTTGAAATGACGTCACATTATGAAAAAGTACCGAAAGATAGTTTTCGATATACAAAGTTCTCAGTGGCCTAAAATTTACTTAAAAATCAGGAACCATAGGATTATTGATATGATGTATATAAGAAAGGACCAGAGCACAGTATTCGATAAGCAAATCTCCTCACTTCGGATACTAAGTAGAAAGCATTAAGGAGGATGAGATAGAAACCTGCTGAGCTGAGTCGATTGATATCTGGGTATGCCATAGTCTTATCAGGACCTTTGCCCGATGTTGAATACTGTAGAGCAATATTTTACTAGGCCCTTCATCCAATTGACTTTGATACCCCGACTGTTAAGTATCGAAAGAAGCAATCTGCGGAGTGGGAAAACTGTGGTATGAATTTCCTAAAAATATTGCACGCTTTACCGGAAGTTTTACAATCTGTCGAACATGGAGAGAAAATAACATAAGTATGGCAAAATTAAGTTCGCGCTGATCTGTGACAAATTGAATTTTCCCACATGAAGGCTGCGATTCGTGGATACACAGTACAGGTAGTGAGCAGAGAAAAACTGCATTTGAAATGAGACCCTACCACAAAATACGTGGAATGACCTGGAAACATAAGATAGGACCAATCCTGACCCTCTTCCCTATTAGACCTGTCCCATTCGATCGATTTAATATCCATCTTCTTACATATATTTGCGTTCATTTTGTTCTTTTCTCCATTGCCTTAGTTTTTATATTGCAAACCCTAAGCCAGGCAAGCCAATTTCAGACTACTTGTGTATCAGAGAGGTTTGAAATTGTAGCTTAGATTGAATTCGAATGAAAGGTTTCCACTCTTATCATTTATTGCTACATTCTGTGATGACGGGTATGGTGGATGGGGGTAGGGGGTAGGGGAAGAGAGAAGGCAATGGATTGAAGATGTGAAGAAGTGGACAGGACTGTCAGCGGGAATCTGCGCAAGGAAGGCAAGGGACAGGTGATGAGATGGGATGGTGTGAGTGGTGGAAGACAGTAGCGTCAGCGATGTGCCCCAGCTGCCGTGAGGCAACGGGAGTGACAGGAGATGGCATCAAGGCATTTAGTCCAGGAGCTTGAAGCGCTGAGGCAACGTCGCAGCTTACGTCACACAAGCATGGAGGCATTGAAAATGGAAACGCTACTCCAGGGGCGGGAAATTCCCAGAGCGGGCCATTAATAGACCGGGCGAAAAGTCAGAGAACTGATGCGAATGATGACACAACTTTACTAAGCAAAACAAAAACGTATAAAAATGGCTTTTTTCTAACGAATGAATTCATAAAATTACGACGGAATGGATAAATGATTATTCATTGCATAAGTTGCCAAACTAGATTAGCTTTTCAATAATTAGCCATCTGGCTTTTCGAGAAAACGATCTGTCTCCGATGCGACCTCCATCACACAACGATTTCCTGTAACATCGGAAACGGGGCAACGAATAATCACGAAAAGTAAGACTTTTTGGAAGGCTGGCCGATTCTCATTCATTTGAGACCGATCTTACAGTCAGTGACAATCCTCTCGTTGTTCAGGGCACAGCTGAGCCAGCAGCCATTTTGATTTGGCAGCCATTTTGAAAGGTGTCATTCACGTTGAATTCGATCGCATGTGCCTCCACAATGCACTCAAATCAGAGGAAGTCTTTTGCTCTTGTCCTTCGGCGTTCTGCTACGCAGCGTCATTTTATGAGTGCTCGTCACTAAGGGACTTTGTAGCGAGTATCTCTTTGAACGATCCCTACGAAACTCTTTCTCAGATTCTGCGAGCTTCTTTGTGAAAGATATGGGGCTCTCACTGATGCTGGTACTGCGAAACACAAAACAACACTTCAATATGATACCCAGACTTTAGAAATCCCGTCAACCTACGAGCGCTAGCAGAAATGAGACTTTCCATCATATGAATAATCAATAACGTTGAATCAATTTACATCGTGTTGTCTTTGTATAAGTTCGTCCATTCGAGTTATGAGCAAAATTGCAGCTTTAAAGATAAATAGATAGATAGGTATATAGGCATAGATAGCCATAGATAGCCATAGATAGCCATAGATAGCCATAGATAGCCATAGATAGCCATAGATAGCCATAGATAGATAGATAGATAGATAGATAGATAGATAGATAGATAGATAGATAGATGGATAGATTGGAAGATAGATAGATAGATAGATAGATTGGAAGATAGATAGATTGGAAGATAGATAGATAGATAGATAGATAGATAGATAGATAGATAGATAGATAGATAGATAGATAGATAGATGGATGGATGGATAGATAGATGGATGGATGGATAGATAGGTAGATGGACAGATAGATAGATAGATAGATAGATAGATAGATAGATAGATAGATAGATAGATAGATAGATAGATAGATAGATAGATAGATAGATAGATGGATGGATGGATAGATAGGTAGATGGACAGATAGATAGATAGATAGATTGGAAGATAGATAGATAGATAGATAGATAGATAGATAGATAGATAGATAGATAGATAGATAGATAGATAGATAGATAGATAGATAGATGGATGGATGGATAGATAGGTAGATGGACAGATAGATAGATAGATAGATAGATAGATAGATAGATAGATAGATAGATAGATAGATAGATAGATAGATAGATAGATAGATGGGTATAGACGCGTAGATAAATAAATTCATAGACAGACGAGCTCTAGTCATGTATATGTTGCCCTGTTGCCTTGTGGCTCTGTTGCCTTATAAGGCAGGTAAATGAGGCAGGTAACCTTATAAGGGGGCTTGTAACCACAGAACCACACACACACTAACTGACTGCATGGTATCAATCATTCCACGTACCTTAGCAAACTGCTCTCCCCGATTTCCTGCAAAGCTCTCGTGGCAGGGGTGCCTTTCTTGGAAGAAAGCCTCGTAATAGGCGGTGTATATAGAGATGAGCTTGTAGTCTTCTTTGGTGTATGGAAAGAGCGTCGTGATTTCGCGGGTGAATTCGATCTGGTTGACTTGAGAGGTGACGTAGATTTCGTCTTCTTTTCTTCGGCTGATTAGCAAAAAATACGATCAAATATCAATAGACCGTACGAAAATTGCATGACACAATATACGAAAACGATTGATTGGATGACACAAGGTTGAAGACTATTGGATGAAAAGACAATAGATCGATTGAAGGAGCCAGTGAAATTAGAACTTTGATCTTCACTTTTTCCTATCCTAAGCACACTCCGCAGATTCAGGTGCTAGGATGGCGCATTGCTTACGTCAGTTGATTATAGAGAGTGGTTGGAGTCTCGGCCCGAGCTCAACTTCCACTGAGAGTAAAAGTGTAGCTGCATCATTGCGATTCCGGGTGTAGACAGCCGCAATAACACCAAGAGGAAGGACCAGGGGGAAACTGTGCCCTATTAGCATCCTGATAATGAATCAAAGGGGCCTTGATTTGACGTCATGTAGCAAGAAAGGGGCAGGACACAGTGTTCGATAACCATAGCTTCTCAGTTTCCTAAAATACACCTTACAACCCATGAATCATAGGAATCTGAAATGACATCACATAACGAGAAGGAGCGATGACACTGTTTGATAAGCACAGTTTCTCAGTGTTTTGAATCTAATTTCGGGTGCTAGGCAAAACACACAAAGGGTTCTTCTGCTACATTTTTGCAGGATCATTGCTAACTGACGACGGAAGGACTAGCTAGAAAATTACCCAGGCCTTTTGAAATACATCTAGCAAATTGAAAACGCAAAGAGCCAGATGGAGGGACACAGTTTGTCTTTCTTTGATGCAGACTCAAATCATACTCAACAAAGACGTCTCGCGTAATTACCGACGAGGCAGTCGCAAGAATTATACCCTGCTCCGTATTGGGATCGAACGGAAATCAATCGAAGAATAAACGAAAAACAGATGCGAAAACCGACGAACCTTTTCGCCTCTTCACGATCTTTGTCGTTTCTGCTTTTCTAGCTTGCTTCGGTGGCGTCGCTTCTCGCTCCTGAGGGAACTCATCGAACGGCAATGAATAATTTTGCGCGGCCGATGGCGACGATGCAAAACTGCTCTCGTGAGACTCAAACGAAGAATCGAAACAATGCATTGAACTCGTAACATCCGTCTTGCCAACAATCACTTTTATATTTCCCTTCTTCACTTCCAACGAATCATCCAGCACTTCTCCAACGGTTTTGCGAGAACTGCGTCCATCAAAACTGTCTGTAGCCTCTGGCGTCCCGCTGGCTTCGGCAGCCGTTGTTGGGGCAGCTTCTGGCGTTTCGACTTCGGATAAACGTACTGGTGAACACGAATCTGCTGCGCCTAAGTAAGAATCTGGTGTGCTAGGGTCGCTGCTGGGAGTGTTTAAACTAAATGACGGTTTCAAACGCGCTTGTAAATCTAATGTCAATGCAGGAGCTTCATTTTCCTCCTCCTCACAAGCGTCTAAATTCTGAGGATCGACAATATTCATTTTGCCATCAGTTCTTTCGAACGATTTTTCTAATTTCTCTTCATCGCTATTTGGTTTGATGTCACTCGATACTGCTGCAAACTTTTCAGCAGGGATTCCAGGAACATCGTTTCCTCCTAACCATTTCCCTGTTTCTTTCAATTGTTCATCTTCCCCAACCTTTATCTCCTCTTCAGCAATTGCAATTTTTTTCTCATCATCCGCACTTATCCTTTCTCCCCTTTCTTCCTGGGCAGCCTCAATTCCCCGCATGCTTTCCGATGCATTTTTATCTTCTTTCTCGTCTTCACTTTCCACATACGAATCCGTATTTTCCAGCCTCGCTTCTTCTTCTTCTTTTGCTTCCCTTTCAACCTCCTCGCCATTTTCAACGCCTTCAAAATCTCCTTCAATTTTCATCTCTTGCTCGCTTGCAACCTCATTTCTAAAGCTATTGCTAGCCCCACTATCTTTTTCAAACACGTGTTCTAGATTCTTCACGACCCCCTCTGGGCTTTCAACCTCATCCTTGGCTACCTTCATACCACTCTCCTTCGCAGTCTCCTCCGTTCCACGCATTCCCTCGTCTTTCTCTAAATCGTCCGCGTCATCTTCGAGCTCCAACACGAACTCTTCGGACGACTCTTTTTGACCAGTTTTAATGGCCTCGTCTTGGGTTGCCATCCCTAACGCTTCAGCCATTTCAGCCTCGTCTCCGTCCGGCATGCTCCCTTTGTTTACAACTGAAATCACGAAATTGAAATTACAGAAATTCTTGCGATGTATTTCAAAACAGTTTTATTTGCTTCAGATCATCATTATTCGTATACCCATAAAAATTTACTAACATATGAAATACACAGAATTACAGAAATCATATATTGATAGAGAGAAACAGTGAGAGAGATATTCTAGCGTGAGATATTCTAGAGAGAGAGAAAGATATTCTAGAGAGAGAGATATATATTCTATAGAGAGAGCGAGAGAGAGAGAGAGATACTCTGACAGAGAGAGAGAGAGAGAGAGAGAGAGAGAGAGAGAGATGCTCTGAGAGAGAGAGAGAGAGAGAGAGAGAGAGAGAGAGGGGGGGGGGGGGGCAAGGAAAAATCTTCAGCATTCATCGGCAGTTATTCAAACCTCTCCGTGATTGCCATGATGGAATTTTAACAGCATTAGTCTAATAGAAAAAGTAGATTCTCAAACGCCGTTTTCAGCTGCATATGTCAGTATTGTCGTTTACTGCATTTGCTTTCATTAACTCCCTGTCTATACTAAGTCGCATGGCGAACCATTCTCAGCTTAGTTAGTAAACAGAAAATTTAACTCGATCAATGTTTGATGTATAAAGCTTCGATATTGCACAAAAAGAGGAAGCATGATTAAGTCCCACTGAAGATGCTTGCCTATGACATTTATCTGAGTATGAATAGTCAGACGAGAAGAATGGCAAGAAGCAGCTTCGGGCAGTCCATGAGATCATACCATTCCGTAAAAAGATTTCACTCAAAAAGTCGGAAACTCAATTTCACTTTTTGACTTCAGACAGTGTTAGGCAATTAGTGCACAAAAACCAAGCAATGGAGAAGGAGACGTTCGTGAGCGGAGAGAATAAAATAAGGAGGCTTCAAGATTTTGAACGAATAGTGAGGGACAGATCCAGAGGGAGGGACAGATTCAAATGTTACGTATTTTGTAGAAGCAATAAATCGTGGCCTAATCCGGTGTTATTAGATTTTTAACTATTTCATTCACTTTTTCTTTCTATTATCTTGTATTTCTGCTAACCGCTTTTCGCTATTAATTTTCTTTATCATTGTATCTTAGCAGATAGCCAGTTTTACACTACCTGTTATGCTTAATGAATTGAAGTTTAAAAAAAAAATTATGATTCACATTGTAATCATTATCATTACCAATAACATCATCAAGAATCGGAGATGGTGCAAAATTCAGGAGGCTAAATGGATGGGTAGTTGGGAATTTCTAGCTAATAGAAAAAATTTATATTATTTCACGAAAGGAAGAAATAAAAAAAGGAAGTAAAAGTGAGTAAAAAGTGAATAAAAAGTGAGCAAAAAGTGAATAAAAAGTGAATAAAAAAAGTGAGTAAAAATTGAAAAAAAGTGAGCAAAAAGTGAATAAAAAAAGTGAGTAAAAAGTATACTGAAAAATTCAATAACTCAATGGAAAGGAAACCTTGCGAATCTTCGACTGCTCCTTCAGTTTCCAGTATTTCTGAAGCCAAGCTAGGTGCAGACGGGTATTCTGTCGCCGAGATGCCATGCCTCTCTACAAGAAACATTGCGATAGGTCAATACCGAAACGCATCGTACGAAAGGGAAATTTGCTTAGGATACCTTGCTGTGAAAATGCTCCCATAGAAAGCAGATATTGTGCTGTTGATGCTGCAGGGAAGCGCTTTGGCGGATGCAGGGCGGGTAAGAGCAGCAAAAGGAGATCGTGGCTCCAACTTCTGCGGTCTAGGTGGATTGAATAAGATCACGCATTCTTAATAAAACAAAAGCACTACTAGGCTCAAACGTGTCGCTGTGGTGAAGTGGTTCAGCTTGTCGACTCAAAAAGCAAGCTGTGAGTCCCAGTCCTACACGTTTCGCACTAAAATGCCATTGGCGAAGAGGGCAACGGGAAACCACCTCATAAAGCCCATAAAAACTCAGAGCCGTGTCTCTGGCTTTTGTTACGCTCGAAATCGAGTATACTAAACACTACTGGCGAAGAAGGCAACGGGAAACCACCTCATAAAACCCACTTCCCTAGAAAAAAACTCAGATCCGTGTCTCTGGTTTTTGTTACGCTCGAAATCGAGTATGCTAAACCCTATTAGTGAGGTAGGCAACGGGAAACCACCTCATAAAACCCACTTCCCTAGAAAAAAACTCAGATCCGTGTCTCTGGTTTTTGTTACGCTCGAAATCGAGTATGCTAAACGCTATTAGTGAGGTAGGCAACGGGGAAACCACCTCATAAAACCTATTTCCCTAGAAAAAACTCAGAGCCCTGCTTCTGGTTTCTGCTGCGCTTAAAATCAAGTATGCGACGTAGCTTTTACAACTTAACTCAAACTTGAATACTGAGGCGAAATGTTAGCCATTAGAAATGTGACACAGGGAGATGAGGAGTGTGGTTGTGGTTCTACCACGAGTTGAACGAGAAAATTTTTGCCAGGATGTAAAACTCTCACGACACCTTGTTCCAAAATAAGTTTTTCACTGAGAGGCCTTTGGTAAGTGAATATGGCGATAGTACCTTACCTTCATAGAAATCTAACGTCACGTCCTGGCTACATGCATCAACAAACATACTGCTATTCTCGCTTTCTGGATTGGAATCTTCGGCAAAAGACACCGATCTCTTACTCACAACTCCTTTTTCACTGTTCGCCAGTAAATCATCTTTAACAACGTCACCTGGGAATGATCGAGAACGAGTCAAAGCGATATATAAGTATCAATGAAAAATTCAATTTATCATGATTGGTGCCCTTCAAAAGGTTCTTAAATAGATATACCATATGCTTATGGAAACATAAATAAATATGCACACATTTAAAGAGATGTATACATATAAAAAGATCTTTATTTATATAAAGATATATGTTCAAATATATATATGTGTGTGTGTGCGTGTATGTGTATAAAAGATAAATATATAAAACCGCTTTAGTTCTACTATTGAGCACTCTTTTTCATTCTATCACTTGTTTCTTGGGCATATTCACATACGCACATATATAAATGTATATATTATTATATATCTTATAGATTTATATATATATATATTATTCATATAACTTAAATATAAATATAAGTGATGTATCGTGTTAAGGGTTGCAATATTATAACTTATCTTTAATATTTTATGTCAATCTTATCGTCGGGGGTTAAGCACGCAGTAAATTCCAAGTTTCAATCTCAAGTCTGGATAAATTAGGAGACTTGGCGCCACCCGTGTGTGAAATGGGAATGTCCCCAAGTCAGAGCATAAATATGTGGAGACCTAATCCAAAGAGGTGACGTCATTTAAATAGGATAAATGCTAAGGAAGATCTTTTGCTCAAAGGATTATGTGCTATAAATGATCAAATGATTAACCGATTAAACGATTAAACGATTGAATGATTAAATGATCAAATGATTGGATTATTAAATGATTGAATGATTAAATGATTGAATGATTAAATGATTGAATGATTGAATGATTAAATGATTGAATGATTAAACGATTGAATGATTAAACGATTGAATGATTAAACGATTGAATGATTGAATGATTGGATGATTAAATGATTGAATGATTGGATGATTAAATGATTGAATGATTGAATGATTGGATGATTAAATGATTGAATGATTAAATGATTGGATGATTAAATGATTGAATGATTGAATGATTAAATGATTGAATGATTGGATGAATAAATGATTGAATGATTGGATGATTAAATGATTAAATGATTAAATGATTGAATGATTAAATGATTGAATGATTAAATTATTGGATGATTAAATGATTGAATGATTAAATGATTGGATGATTAAATGATTGAATGATTGAATGATTAAATGATTGGATGATTAAATGATTGGATGATTAAATGATTGAATATGACTATGAGCATGGATAGTGGTGGTTGACATAAGAAACACTACAAGATAAATCATGGGGTGTGTTCAGAAAGAAGCAGGACACGATTATCTAAATCTCATTTAAAGAAACAAAAAGAGATACATTGAGGTGCGGCTCTTTCTTCTAATGGAGATTGCTCCTTCGTCTCGGCGTCGATTTCCTCCTTTAGACCCCCATCTTGTCGAACTGGAAGGTTCAGCAGCTTCGCTTCATATCCAGCAACGTCCATCGATTCATCCTCAACATTTGAACGAATTTCCGCTTCCTTTATCCCAGTAGTATCAACAACGGCTATGTCTCTCTCTACCATCGATTCTATGAGAGAATGCCCTGCTACGTTCGATGCCCCTGGCTTCATCTCATTTGCATCCCGATCTGAAGTGACGTCAGGCTCCTTTGCAGAGGCTTCCAAGCCTGCGTCCTTCTCCTTGCTTTCCAAATCCAAATCAAGGTTCCGTTTAATGTCGTCAGACGATTGACCTGTGGACCGATTCGAGGAGTACAGAAACCACGACATCAGATAAAACAATAATGATTGTCAATTAATCACTGTTGGCTTTGGAATAAATACTGGTGGGAAGCATACATGTCAAATGATTGAATTTGTAATATTTTCGTAACGAAAGCTCATTTAGACATCACGAATCTCTTTCGTTCGTCGATTTGGCTTTGAGATTCATCGCTTAACTGCGGTTGCTGGCCAACGCTCCAATCCCGACTATAATTCGACGATACAAGGACAGTTCTTGCACGATCCAGCGGATAGGACGCCCTAATCTGCGCATGCGCATTATTCTGGGTCGTGAGATAATACCAGACAACAGCTTCGTCACCAGTCTCTTCTAGCCACAGTCAGTCAGAGCTATAGAATTCTGCTCATGAAGCTAAACACTTTATAGATGCCAGCACGTGGCTTGAAATGCGAAAAAGCAACAGATGAATCTCAAAGGCCCCAGCAACGTATACCAAGACGTGCGTGGTTCGGATTCAGCTTCGCACTAACCTGTAAAAGATACACCATGGCGCTTGCCGGAACTTCTGCTGTCGGCTGATTCATCCTCCTTGAAGACTTCCGGCGTGAGGCAAGATGGCGATTCTGGTAAATGTGAAGGAGACTCGGGTAGAGGCTCTGGTGAAATCGATACATTTGGATCCGCTGAAGAACAAAGAAGAAACACGTGAACAAACACGTGAACAACCACGTGAGCAAACACGTGAACAACCACGTGAGCAAACACGTGAACAAACACGTGAGCAAACTAATTACTGCACAAAACCGCATATTGCAAAAAGGGTGGAAAAATCCTTTCATCACGCTAAGGATAATTTCATTCGTCCGTGGTACCCATGCAGAATGCTCGCTTTTTACGAGGTAGGTCGGTGTTTGACAACTGTCAAGTCATACCAAAGACGTGAGGAATGGACTATGCCATTTCCCTGTTTAGCATTCAGTACTTTGAGAAAGAGTATGGGAGAGGAATGCACAATCCTATGAGATGGTCAGTCCTCAGCTGTAGCATTCGCGTTGTATACATAGCTGTGTGGCCGAAAGGCTAATGAAAGAGAGATGGGCGGTGTCCTATTCATCAAAAGCCTCAAGGGAAGAATTATCGCCTTTTTCATACCAGAAGTCATCCTGTTTACGAATAAATTCGTATATGCATCTACTGCACGACAAAAGGGCCGTTTGAACGACTACAGTATTGCTTACAACGCAGGAGAGAATGCAATCAGAGAGAAGAAATTGCAGCCAACAGAAATTACTTACAAATTACGACTCTTTTACGAGCAGACTTTTTCTTGGTATCTTCATTTATATTCGCTTCCTTCGGTTTCTACAATCAATTCACAAAGAAAGATTCAATCGATGAAATACTGAACTTCTAATTGAATCAGATAATGATGAGTTGATCAAAACGAATAGAAATCAATCATCATTATTCTGCAATTCCTTGAAGTGGTGAATCAGCGTCAGCGTATATCTTTCTGGTAAGTTTTCTGTTTAGAATCCCAACGTAGATATCATTACAGAAATCAAATTAAATGGAGAGGAGAACAGATGAGACTAATCAACAAGCTTATCACCACGAATCTCTTAAGCAGGTTTTACTACAATGAGAGATACTCCTGACGATGATGGTGATGATGATGGTGATAGTGATGATTACAATGATGGTGATAGTGATGATTACAATGATGATGATAGTGATGATGATGGTGATGATGATGGTGATGATTACAATGATGATGATAGTGATGGTGATGGTGATGATGATGGTGATGGTTACAATGATGGTGATAATTACAATGATGATGATGATGATGATTACAATGATGATGATAGTGATGGTGATGGTGATGGTGATGATGATGGTGATAGTGATGATTACAATGATGATGATAGTGATGGTGATGGTGATGATGATGGTGATAGTGATGATTACAATGATGATGATGATGATTACAATGATGATGATGATGATTACAATGATGATGATAGTGATGGTGATGGTGATGATGATGGTGATGATTACAATGATGATGATAGTGATGGTGATGGTGATGATGATGGTGATGGTTACAATGATGGTGATAATTACAATGATGATGATGATGATGATTACAATGATGTTGATGGTGATGGTGATGGTGATGGTGATGATGATGGTGATGATTACGATGATGATGATGATGATGGTGAAGATGATGAAGATGATGATGATGATTACAATGATGATGATGATGATTACAATGATGATGATGATGATTAAAATGATGTTGATGGTGATGTTGATGGTGATGTTGATGGTGATGTTGATGGTGATGGTGATGGTGATGATGATAGTGATGATTACAATGATGATGATAGTGATGGTGATGGTGATGATGATGGTGATGATTACAATGATGATGATAGTGATGGTGATGGTGATGATGATGGTGATGATTACAATGATGGTGATAATTACAATGATGATGATGATGATGATTACAATGATGTTGATGGTGATGATGATGATGATGATGATGATGATGACGATGATGATGATGATGGTGATGACGATGGTGATGATGATGATGATGATGGTGATGATTACAATGATGGTGATGATTACAATGATGATGATGATGATTACAATGATGTTGATGGTGATGGTGATGATGATGAAAGTGATGATTACAATGATGGTGATGGTGATGATTACGATGATGATGATGATGATGGTGAAGATGATGAAGATGATGATGATGATGGTGATGATTACAATGATGTTGATGGTGATGATTACGATGATGATGATGATGGTGATGATTATGATGATTATTATCATTATCATTATTATGGTGATGATGGCAATGATGATGATAGCGATGATGATAGCGATGATGATGATGACGATGGTGATGATGGTGATTACAATGATGGGGATTTCAAGAATGATGACGGCGATTATTATTTTAATGATGTTGGCGATGATGATGATAATTATGTAGGTGATGATGATGACGTGAAAATGGAAAAAATTAAAGAAACTGAATCAAAAGGAATTGAAAAATGAAGAAAATACAAACTTGCCTTCAAAATTGACGTTGGTGTCTGTAGATGTCTAATGCTCTTCAAGTGTCTTGGGTTCTTAATGCAAAACACAGGGAAATTCATAAATATTGCGACAAACTAGTCGTAATATTCGACAGAAAAATTCGAACACTATGGCCAGAATTAATGAAGATGATAACTGACGAGCTCAGTGACCGGTAGCTTCATTTAAGCTCTAGACAGATACATAAGTCGCGGCATGATAGAGTTGGAAAAGTTCGCCATGCTCTCAACCTACAGTCAACCCTGTCTAATTCGAACTCTCTGGGGAATCTTAAAAATGCTCGAATTACAAAAAGTTCGAAGTACTGGTATTCGAATAGTAGCGGCCATTTGCTGGGAGATTTTCACGGGACCCATATCATTTGTTCGAATTGGCAAAAGTTTGAATTACACGATTTCAAATTAGACAGAGTCAACTGCATCGTCCAACGGCATGCCGAGAAGCTATGCTTTTCGAGCACTGTCTATTGGCCTTTTCTTTCTTTCAATGTAAGACCATGTCAAGATTCCCATGATCAAGATTCGAAATGCAGATCTTATGAAAACGAGAACCTCGGCTTATCGAGCAATTGCTGTCATGCTTTGTGATTTCTACCCTTGGAGTTCACAGAAAACAAGAGCAATGCTCTATTCACTCAAAGTGAAACTCAAATTCGAGGTGTGGTGTGTTGCTGTTGGTTGAGCCGTCGAGGTCGATGGAGCTCGAGTTCCGTTGGCGTCTTGACGCGTGTGCCGCCACCTCTGGTGACTAGATAGCCCGATCCTCCGCAGCTCGCTCGCATCGGCCACGCCGAAAGCCGCCATCGGTCACTGTGTGGTAAACGTCACTTCGCCCCAGCAAAGGAGGAGCACTCCGCCTTTCGTCACTGACGCTTTCCTTCAGGGATGTAATCCTTGCAGATACGAATGACGCGGCGTGCTGGGATGATTGACCACTCGTTGAATGAGGAAGCGCATTAGTACTGAGATATCCTTTCACTTCACGCACAATTAATGCATTCGGCATTATTCCTTTGGATACGCAATAAAGACGGGGAGAGCTGCCAAAATTGGAGACCGGACGGTGGCAGCAAATGTTGAATATTGTTTGCCAATTCACGTTCAAACGTTTTGACATTACAACTGCAGCAAAGAGACGCAAAACGGAATCCGTCTGCACCTTGTTATAAGCAATTACACCATCCCTAAATCCTCTTCACAGCATAACACAGCTTAGCACATCACGTGAACTATAACCACTGAAGTTGAAACACACAAAATGCTTTCCGAATACGAGGCGTTTCCATAAAGCCTGCCTCTTCTCAAAACAAAATAGATAAATCAGTATCTATTGTAGGGTGGAATAACGAGTGCCTTGGTACAGCTTCCAGAATAACATTACCACTAACCCTTATTACAGGAGGCGTTTGCAATAACTTCATCGCTTCAGATCCATAGAACAAATGTCTTCTGTGAAAAAACATGAAATTAAATCAACAAAACAATATATACATATACATTTATATAAATACATAATCATTCATGAACATATATATCTATTAATGAGAAAGTGACATCATATTGTTCTTCTATCAGTGTGAAATGGGCGGGGGGTGGGAGGGAGGGAGGGGCATATGGAAGTGGCATTTATCTGAAAGGGGGGCTGCAAATACCTTTTTTTAACTGGGACTTCACTCTTCGCTGAATCAGACCTTGGTGGCTTCAGGATGCTCTGAAAATAAGGGAGCAATTGGTCAAAGATAAAACTCAAATTATTCACATCAAAACAGAAAACAGCGAAGTCTTGATACATATTTACCACTAAGGGCGTCCTTTAATGGGCTATGTCGGGGAAAGGCCACGAAAATATAAATATTGTTAAAACTTCCTAAAAGTGGGTATATGGTCGAACATCCTTACGCCAGTTCATCATCAAAATTTTTGCCCCCCAATTAGCCGAACCCGTTTCTTGCACACTCAGTCATATCCTAGCAACTAATGCCCTCATCCTCTCGTTACTTGGTTACCTTTGTCTCTGACTTCGTCACAACAACCTCCGTCGGTAGCTGCTGCTTGCCATTTTCTCTCCTAGAATCAACGAAAGCTTATTGACCGTTGAATTATTGATTTGTCATACTGCATCGACAGTTTACAGGTGAAAATATATTCTTACGTGAAAGGAAGGGATCAAAAATCCAGATCCAGAGATACCGAAAATGAATTCAGGGTGGTTTATCCCTGATCCACAGGGCGAGGAGGGGGGTTGCCATTGCAGAGACCTGGGCTTGCATAGAAAGAAATTATCGAATCTACGGAGAAAATGGGTGGTTTGTTTAATGGAAGCATTCATTGGTGACAAAAAAATAACATAATCTTCACTGGTGAACTATGTTCGATGTTTACATTAGGAACAAAAAATTGAGTTCGTTCACCTAACCAGCCGGTGAATAATTGCTTAATTGTTTAAGAAGACGGAAGATAAAGATTACTGAGATGAAGATGAAAAGCCGGGAAAACGAAGCGACACATAAGGATATATCTCAAAATGATATCATCAATTAGAAGATAAATTAGATGATTCAAGAAAGAAGACTGGAAGTTTTTATACATGATTCTACCTAGAAGACATTTGGATACTGAGAAGCTTTTTGCTTGTTGAGTAATGTCCAGGTCCTTCTTCTCGATATGACTACACCTCGTGATTCTTATGCCTGGAATTACAGAGCGATGGCGACTCTCCCCACTCTAATTCAGGGTTTAGCAGAGAGTGGGATTCGAGCCACTGACCATAAGACCAATGCGCAAGACTCTTACCACTGAGCTATCCTGACACCTAAAGTGACTCTCCTCACTCTAAATGAATTTTAGCTGAGGGGGACTCGAATCACTGACCACAGAATTAATGCGCAATAATCTTACCACTGAGCTATCTTGTCAAGGCTGGGGTGGTATGGCTACAACCTTCGCAGGGAGGAGACACGCCAGAAAGCAACTAATCAGCTGGAGAGTACAAGAGAAGAAGCCTGGAATACCGAGGAAAGGATGGCGCGTCTGTGCGAGTTCAGATGTTACAGATGAGAAGCTGAAATGCCGGGATGCAGTGGAGCAAGGCACGTGCACACCACGAACCAGAAACTAGTACCATAATAAAAGTGGCGCAAAGTCGGGAAGAAGCGATAGACGTCACCACATATGAGAATAATAATAAAATTATTACAATAACCGTGATTATCATTATATCCCTAAGGTGAGTAATCTGTACTAATCGAGTAACGTGAGTAATCGAGGATGTGGTGAATTTTTTCTCAACAAGGCCCACTGTAAAAATGAAACTTTGTGTCTGCTTAAGTACCTGAATTATACAAAAAAAGAGTAGGACAGCTATTTACAAAATATCTCAAAAAACCTGGATGTGAAAGTTTAATCAAAGCGATGTTTGAGAAGCAAACTGTTGAGTTTGTTGTTGATGATGGTAAAGCACTCAACGAAGAATCTATAATGATACGAAGGATAAATTATACGAATGAATA
>OZ032129.1:4027080-4139580 GCA_964026355.1 Pseudorhiza aurosa | reverse complement strand
TGGAATAAAAATGACAGTGAAATCTGGAACACCAGGCGGAAGCATCACAAAAACGAAACTTGAAGCTTTATCTGTGGCAGAACAATTTTTAAACAATAATCAAGTGCATTTGCGATTCACATAAATCTCGCGAATAAAACTCACTTTTGAAGCATTGTTCGAGAAAATATTGGAAAAGTTCAAATGAAACATCACTCGATCGGTATTTTGCCTGCAAGAAAAATATCCCATTATTAAACGTTTATTTTCTTCTATTAACCTTATTCATGCGCGATATTCAATAAGTCTAACTTTCAGAAACAAATTAACGACAGAATTATTGAAAATTTTAACCATGAGACGCATACTGTAAATTACTGCTCTTTCATTGTCAGGACATCCGATATTTGCCAGTTTTCAGCCCCCCCATACGCAATGAAAATGCCTTACTCTGACTAACGTCCATGAGCTACAATATTGTCTACAAAATATTTGATTGGTTTTCACACGTTTGCAACACAAATATAAGAAATCATAGGTCTTAGTTTAGAAGTGTTAGAGGTAAATTCCTGGTCAAAAACGTCACTCTCCAAACATAATCTCCTTCAAGATGTCTGTTGACACACTGAAAAAGCTACCCCTTTAGAAGTTCTCTGGCAAGGGATGTCAGCGCAATTGGCACAAGGCTACGAAGCTGTATCTGACTATTCAGTGTGGTAAATCACACACGGGACCAGACAGAACACAAG
The DNA here is from genome assembly GCA_964026355.1 of Pseudorhiza aurosa. Classification (NCBI taxonomy): domain Eukaryota; kingdom Metazoa; phylum Cnidaria; class Scyphozoa; order Rhizostomeae; family Lychnorhizidae; genus Pseudorhiza; species Pseudorhiza aurosa. Next base: position 4,138,852 of record OZ032129.1, on the reverse strand, counting down.
CTTACACATTGAGTAGGAAACGCTATATTTTGCAAGAATGGAAGAACTGAGTTATGAATTAACGATAGAAAGAAGAACAAAGTGAGCAAGTTGAAAGAAACGAAGAATCAAAGAAAGAATGGAAAGAAATGAGGAATAAAAGAACAAAAGTAGAAGAAGAGACACTAGAAAGGAAAAAGGAATGAGAAAGGAATACTCAATGAGAAAGGAATACTCAATGAGAAAGGAATAATCAATGAGAAAGGAATAATCAACGAGAAACGAATAATCAATGAGAAAGGAATAATCAATTAGAAAGCAGATGAGGAATAAATCATGAAAGAAACAAACAAAGAACAAATACGACAAATAGCAACTGCTTGTAACAATCAACCAATTAAATGACGATAAGAATCACCTGTAGCTTATAAGCTTCGTAGATGGCCCTGAACGAGAAAGATGAGGTGTGAACAAACGTTACAAATACAAGTCTCACTAAAAAGGTAACTTGCACTTGGCTGGCTTACAACTACTAATTACAATAGAAATATAGAAAAAAAAGGATACGTTGTGCTATTAAGTATTAGTTAATAAGACAGGAGTTCCGGGTTCGACCATGATTTTTTTTTTCTTTTTAAACTTCATTTTGATATATAAGCTAAACATACAAATACAAATCTCTCTAGTAATAGGTAATTTGTATTCGGCTGACCCAATTTCAGGTATTTCTAGTATCAAAAAAAAAAAGAAAAAAAATAATAATAATAATAAAAAAGATAATAATAATAATAATAACAATCACACTGATGGGCACTGCTCACATCCTTAGGAAAGTTCTGCGAACTGACTTATGAGACCATGTCTATCCTACAACCTATGGGTTAGATCTGGATCAACACGAGGACAAACCAGGACTTAAGAGACGTAGTAACAATAACAACAATAATTTCAATCATTTTAGAACGTCCCTTCCGCAGTGCTGGTTTACAAGGGGCCGTCGATTCAGCAACTAGACTATTGCAAGCTGCCAATTCATTCTGATGGGTGCCTACTTAAAACAGAAATCAGCTATCCCAAAGCCATCGCTACCTTGCAAATGAAGAGGAAATCAAAGCACATACATGTTCTCGACTAAGATTCGAATGCATAGCTTCCAGTCCGTGTCCCCTGACAAAAGCATCTCTTTCGCCTTGTAAATTCCACATGCCAACGATCTGTTGCCTTTCAGAAAGGAAAATTCGAAGAGTTGAATCGGACAGAAAGCAGGCAGGAGAAATAGTGAAGTAGAGAGTAATTATTTCTACTTCAAAAACTTCAAAGTTGCTCAAAAGAGCAGAAACAAAGTTGCGTCCTTCTGAAGATAATTTCGTCTGATACTGACAAGAGTATGAAACGTGGCTAACGGCTAAAGTAACTCAGTGTGACGTCGACACAGATGGGGATCAGAAAGTGAGCGATTGATGACAATGACTAGTTGCTCCTTTTTTGAAAAATCGTCTCCCACCGACCTTCGCATGGCAAAAGAGCAATAGACAAAATTCACAAGGTTTTTTCTACATAAGCATGGGTCCTTCGCTTTAATAAAGACCGATTCTAAAACTGCAATAACTCCGTGAACTCTCTAAGCATTACCCAACGGTTCCCGCACAAATAAGTGTCGAACTAAAAAGCTTTATCATCGCAACATATTACGATTTACATATGACGTTAATTGCACATATTTTACCAACCGTATCGATAGACAACTTCCATCGCTTGTGGCAAGAGTTCTGGTCCGAATTCCATCAGCTTCTCGACACCTTCCTGAACAAGATAAAGAAAAGCAAAAACGCTAAGAAAAACCCAACAACTCTTTTGCTCTCATTGGTGCGATTCGAGCCACCTGCTCATTTCGCACATTATCTTTCGATCATCATTTCTCGTGTTTTATGCACTGATGAATGTCAGATGGAAAAGCTTCCAACCCTTTTGTTGCACTTGGATACAACTGGATATTCATTCGCAGGTTTCTTCCAGTCGTCATTTCTCACGTTTTATGCACTGATGAGTGTCAGATGGAAAAGTTTCCAACTTCTTTGTTGTACGTAGATGCAACTGGATATTCATTCGCAGGTTTCTGTCGATTATCATTTCTCACGTTTCATACACTGACGAGTGTCAGATGAAAAGCCTTTCAGATCTCCGAAAATACTCCCTCTTCAATTTTTCTGCATTGTCATACCATTAATCGATTAACATCGCACTTTATTCACAACTATGACCAGCTTGTCTGTTGAACAAGCGTTTACTGAATCTAAGAGAGAACTCTTAAACAGCCCTCAATATCATTCACAAATCACTGAATCATTGAATCAATTGGATCAATCACCTCGAAGTGATTATGGTCGATTTTCCACGTTGCTTCGATGACGTTTTTCTTCGTTTTTGAGATGTTGAAGAAATAAGACGCATTTTCAGCGAGCTGAAACAAAAACAAACACACTTTAAAGAGCTTGCTGATACGTTGACGTGTGTCTTGCGTAAAAGGGGATGGAAAATGGACTTTACGTTGACGCGTGCCTTGCGTAAAAGGGGATGGAAATGAACTTTACGTTGACGTGTGTCTTGCGTAAAAGGGGATGGAAATGAACTTTACGTTGACGTGTGTCTTGCGTAAAAGGGGATGGAAATGGACTTTACGTTGACACGTGTCTTGCGTAAAAGGGGATGGAAAATGGACTTTACGTTGACGCGTGTCTTGCGTAAAAGGGGATGGAAAATGGACTTTACGTTGACGTGTGTCTTGCGTAAAAGGGGATGGAAATGAACTTTACGTTGACGCGTGCCTTGCGTAAAAGGGGATGGAAATGAACTTTACGTTGACGCGTGCCTTGCGTAAAAGGGGATGGAAATGAACTCTACGTTGACGTGTGTCTTGCGTAAAAGGGGATGGAAATGGACTTTACGTTGACGTGTGCCTTGCGTAAAAGGGGATGGAAATGGACTTTACGTTGACACGTGTCTTGCGTAAAAGGGGATGGAAAATGGACTTTACGTTGACGCGTGTCTTGCGTAAAAGGGGATGGAAATGAACTTTATGTTGACGTGTGTCTTGCGTAAAAGGGGATGGAAATGAACTTTACGTTGACGTGTGTCTTGCGTAAAAGGGGATGGAAATGGACTTTACGTTGACGTGTGCCTTGCGTAAAAGGGGATGGAAATGGACTTTACGTTGACGCGTGTCTTGCGTAAAAGGGGATGGAAATGGACTTTACGTTGACGCGTGTCTTGCGTAAAAGGGGATGGAAAATGGACTTTACGTTGACGCGTGTCTTGCGTAAAAGGGGATGGAAATGAACTTTACGTTGACGTGTGCCTTGCGTAAAAGGGGATGGAAATGGACTTTACGTTGACGTGTGTCTTGCGTAAAAGGGGATGGAAATGAACTTTACGTTGACGTGTGCCTTGCGTAAAAGGGGATGGAAATGGACTTTACGTTGACGCGTGTCTTGCGTAAAAGGGGATGGAAATGAACTTTACGTTGACGCGTGTCTTGCGTAAAAGGGGATGGAAATGGACTTTACGTTGACGCGTGTCTTGCGTAAAAGGGGATGGAAAATGGACTTTGCGATCGGACACCGATTGAATGGCCGACATGTAGTCGATGTCCGGACAAAGGACGAGGATAATATCATGCTTAAAACTTCTATACTCTGATTTCTATACTGAATACACAAAGACGAATCTCTCTTATAATAGGCGACTAGCATCTGAAAGGCAACATGGAAAAGTGTTTCCAATGCAATGAAAGAAAATCATTAAACGGGGACTGGAGGAGCTAAAAGCAGTCAGAATTGGAACGATGGAAGGTCTGGGTTAGTCCAAGGTTTGCTGCATTTATAATTGAATTGGCTAATTTGGTCATCGTGTACTGAAGGTGCATTTGGTCGATAGCTAAATCGCTATACATCTGAATGAACAAAACAAATTGATGTCCAAAAATTCCAAGAGAAACTATGGACAAGCTAACACATTTAAAATGATGGCGTTTGGAAGATAACTCAACCAAAAGATTGCGATATTTTTCGGTCTGGCCTAGTGCAAGGCTTGTTATGTATGCAACAAGTCAAAAGCATTCTATTAAGTAGCCTAGCAACCAATCAATCATTATTCTTATAAAAATATGATGATTATATAAACCTCATATAATTTCAGCCTTAATTCAAAACACAATTTTGACTCTAATTATTGAAGGCAGTTTGAATTGATTAACCTAATAAAAAGTACTTAAAGAACGAGGAGAAAACGATGCTGCAAATGACTAAGAAGAAATCCAATCAGGAAAACAAAATATAAGAAAGGTGGATCGAAAGATTACATAGGAGATTCCGGCGATGAGAAAACGAGAAAACGAATAACAGGGACAATAGTGATTATAACAATTATAATAATAATATTCTTTTCAAACCGTTCATTCGCTTCATTTTGAAAATACAAAAACAAACCTCTCTTATAACAGGCAGTGTGCGATTGGCTGTTTCTACTGAAGATTGATGATAGTTCAAAACGGAAAAAAGGAAGAAATAAAAAGTGACTGAAGGGAAAGCAACGATTATGACAGTGATGATGGCAATGATGACAGCATGGGAAAGAAAGCTGCACCCCTTTCGGCTTAAGTGTCCTTCAGTGATCAAATACAACTAGGCCCTCTCAACAGCCACCGTCAAGACAAATCAATTTGCAGAAAATCAAAGATTAAATAACATATGCAAACCACACTCACTTTGTCTAGCTTCAAACATTCTGCAGCATCCAGAATCCAGTAATACAGCTATTGTTCGTCAAGGTTCGTCAACATAAAAGGTGAATTCTCTTACGACAACGGGTCTATTCGTAAGGAAATGGTTTATCCGACATTTGCTAACATCTCGCCTTGAGGAGATTTACCACTAGAAATAGGGCAAGCGATCTTCGGTTGTAATTAAAAATCATGATTTCAGTTGATAGCCGGTTCTGTGTGCGTTTTTTAAAATAAGAATTGACGAAAAAGATACGAAACTGATTAAATCATCGCGTGGAACATCAAGCAGAAGAGATTTGCAAACAACCTGAAAAGATAAAGAAAAATGTTGTTATCTTTCCTGGATGATTGGAATCGTGGCTACAGCCGCACACATGAAATCATTTAGGCATGATCGGAATCAAACTGAACAATGCAGACATCAACAACAGCCACCAAACATTCACTGCAATCCGCTGACCAGGGTTCAAATTAGAGTTGGAAGATTAGAGGTCCGAGATCATGATTTAGAGCTTTGACTGAAATTTCACAGTTCTAAGTTCAGAGTCCATCATTGAAAGGTCAAGATAGAAGATCCATACTTGAGCTTAGAGTTTAAGGCTCAGAGTTCAGGGTTTAGCATACGGTCAACCTTCAGGCAAAGGATAGAATCTGGTTGTCTTCCTCCATAAGACAATAAGCTTTTGGCGTACTGCTAGAAAAGTAAATGATAGGCCCATACTTCAAAGAGCATCCGGACCTTCTTGTCAGGGAGGCACCGTCCTGAACAACGCCGCTGTGGGTTAGGGGACTGTGACCAACTCATATCCTCCCTGATTGCGCCCTTGCTTCATGCTACATTCCCCTCCATTGGCGCAATCAGGTAAAAAGGCTAAGCGTGCCAACTCATTACGAGGGCTCTAACCACTGTGTAAGCTACCCAGTATTGCTTGTATTGCACTTTGATCAACATCATCGCAAGTAAAGCTCCCTTCTGCTGGGTGGCATACTCGACTTCGAGCATAGCAGAGACCAGAGACAGGGCTCCGAGCTTTTTCTAGGGAAGTGGATTTCTATGAGGTGATATCCCGTTGCCTTCCTAACCAATAGTATTTAAAATGCTCGATTTGGAGCGTATTAGAAACCAGAGGCAGGGCTCTGAGTCTTTTCTAAGGAAGTGGATCTTATGAGGTGGTTTCCCGCTGTCTTCCTCACCAATGGATTTTTAACAGTGACACATGGGGGAATTGAACTGACAACCCCTGTGTTGTGAGTCCACATGCATTAGAGACAGGGAAACTAGAGACAGGGAAACCAGAGACAGGGAAACCAGAGACAGGGAAACCAGAGACAGGCTTTGAGTTTTTTCTAGGGAAGTGGATTTTATGAGGTGGTTTCACGTTGCCTTCCTCACCAATGGAATTTTGAAAATGACACATGGAGGAATCGACTTAGCTACCACTGTGTCATAAGTCAAAAATTGAAAAATCGAAAAATCGAAAAATCGAAAAATCGAAAAATCGAAAAATCGAAAAATCGAAAAATCGAAAAATCGAAAAATCCTAGGCGACAGCTCTGCCGCCTTTGCCATCGACATTAACATTAAAAAATTCGAAAAATTTCATAAAGGCGAAGAGAAGATCTTACGTTGACAGAGGGAGGCGGGTACTGTCCATCCCATCCAAAGTCATCGTTGTCATTTTCACGAATTTTCTGCTGAAGAACCTGACAATACTCGTCAATGAAGAGCAAATTGCCATCGAAGGGGCTAGAATGAAAACGGGCACGATTAAGAGGCAAATCAAGTACAAGAAATCATGATTATGATGACCAAAGTTGTTCAGCAGGTCGGAAGAGAAGAGAAGAGAAGACGACGGCGTGACCAAAATCATCGCCAATGATGAAACTGAAACCTTTGCCCTTAAGCTAGCATGCAAATTCAGTCTCAAGAGACATGTGCAGTTTAAATAATGGTTCATAGAAGACCTCTCTGGATAACACCAGTCAATCTTACCGATCCGTTAAAATTTCATCTTGATACATAAATCCATACAATCAATATATATAAATAAAACTAGCAGGTTGTTGGCATTTTTTCTTACAAAACAAAAAATGCATCAAAACATGAGATAACACAGCGGAAAAAATGGAAAAAGATGATGCTTAAAATGTTAAAGTGAACGTAAAGAATTTTTCCTTCGTCTGCTGATCATCAAATATGCTGAAAAACTGGAAAATGGAATCAACTTGGATACAAAAATGTCCCTTTACCTTTTAAGGCTGACTTGCTTGCTTTCTATAACAAAAAAACTCTTTCAGTCTCTGGGCATTTACAATAAAAACACTGCCAAGGCCTCTGCGCTCTAATCCTAAATCCTAACTGCCATTTTCGGAACAGTACATTACATATATTACCTGAAGGCAACAACAACACCAATAAATCGGGGGAAATACGAACGAAAAGCACAAATTTGAGACGTAAGAATTCGGAGAGAATTAAAATCTGCACACGTCCATCGCTCCACTACAAACAATTTTGAGTGCAGAAACCTGAATGAAGTTGTTTTTAGTGAGTTATGTTGAGGAAAGGCCATGGTGGCCTATGCAAAGCCTCAACAATGGAAGAAAGAAGAAAGCGAAAGGCTAGGAGGAGAGAGGGATCAGATCAAGTTTATTGATCTTAGATTTGAAAAATAGACGGTTTTAAGATTCAGGAAAGCAAGAAGACGGCAACGACTTCCATAAATTGCATGTTGTAGAGACAAATGATGGTTTGTGGGATAGAGTTCGTGGATTAGGCAGTGAAACTTGGAAAGGGTGTGAATGAGTTGAGCTTCTGGTGGTTCTGAAACGCCTCAGAGGAACAGGAATAATCTCACTGATCTCCTGAGAGCAATGCCCGTGAAAGTATCGGTTAAAGGTGGAAAGATCTCCAATTGAAGTGAATCGACGGACACCCGGCAAGGAAGGAAATATCTACCACAGGGCTATCTTAAGATATTGGAGAACTCGTAATCATACGGGGGGCCATGACAACTAAACATAGACACCAGATTAAAAAGGCAAAGGGCGACGCGCACCTGTTGATTCGGGCAGTATCTCTGAACGAACCAGGAACAATATTGCTTCGGCGTAACGATGGATGCAATCAGTGACGGTAAATTTCGTTGCCAAACTTGCTACACCTTGTAAGAAGATAAGATTCGCGAGTTAGATCAAAAGATAGCATTATTGATACGAAAAAATATGATTGAAAAAATAAACCCAGTTTGAGCACACAGGATTGCCTTTTCTGAGTTTCTTCTGTGTAACGGCATGACATGACATGCAGATCGATTTGTTTGTCTGCAATGTCCTCTCCTGGCCACTTGTGTCTTAACGTGTGTTAGTCCTATCTCATAGCGCGACACCAAATCAGTATTTCTTTGACTCACCACTCTTAAGGCGGATTTCCACGAGACGAATCGTTCAGCGAATTCGCCGCGAAACTGAAGTAAGCGTGCGCAGTTTGAGTAATTTGCGTTCACAGTGAGCGCTTGAAAAAGAAGAAACAAATTCTACTTTTTCGCGGCGAAAAGTTTCGCATGTCGTTTTAAACCAATTAAGGGTGAAGGAATCAGTGCACATGTCTCCTGCTTTCCGTGGTTGTGTTGCAGGATCGTTCAGGCGAAAGAGGCACCAGCATTCGCTTCAACGTGGAAATGAAAAAAAAACATTCGCCGAGTAAATTGTCGTGGCGAAAAGCTTCGCTGCAGCAAAATTTTCGCCTCGTGTTCGCGGTGAACTCGCTGAACAATTCGTCTCGTGAAAGTCCGCCTTTAAGGAAGAAATCAGGACGCTGAGAACCTCGCGTTTAAGTCTTACATCATGGATTGAACATAGAGTTTACAATACCACACGATTCATGCTTTGTTCATCTAAGTATGGATAAATCTTCCACCCCAAATAGATGGAGAGTCTTAATATATAGTCCTCGTGTCTCTCAATACAGTGCATAGAAAGAAAGAAAGGGGGTCATAACAAGTGCTGGGGCTGGAAAATTCACTCACGTAAATTAAACAAGGGGATGGGGTGCATATTGATTTCTTTTTATAACCAACAAATTGAGAATATAGTGCAAAGAAGATGTATAGAAACGTCCATAAGAAACGGCGTTTCAAAACAAGCTAATGCAATCTTTGCAAAAGTTTTTTTATTGAATTTTCGAAGTTATTGAAGATTCAGAACACAAAGTACTGCTTACACATTCAGCGTAAGAGAATAACGTATATCATTCCTTCCCTGTTTTTTGGGATACAAGTAGCAAGCAGGAATGAGGGGTTTTAACAAAAGCGGGGGGGGGGGGGGAGATTGCTCGACAGAGAAAAGCGGTGAGGGGGGTCGGAGATTGCCCGAAAAAGGAAAGCAGGGGAATGCTATTTAGGAACTTAGAGCAACTCTTAAAAGTTCACCAACCAAAGATGCTCTCGTTTATTGCCTTTTTAGCCATACCGTTTTCATTTAACCTGCGTTCTACGAGGTCTAAAGCTAATCTCGCCTTCTTGTTTAATGACACCAAGTATATTTCCAGGAACTCGGAGAGGCAGTGACAAGAACTCCACAACTATCCATCGCCTTCTATCAATGATCCGACAGTACGCTTGACTTATCAGAGAATCAGAGAGGATGTTGCAAATACTTTAATCAACACTAATGATCTCGAGCTGCGAAAACTCGCTGCACGACGACTCTGGCGCTAACATAAATTACATCATCAATCAAAGAAGAGACTTTACCTTCATCTGTTATGGACACAGCACTCTCCCTCAACGCTCCCAAAACTTGCAGCAGTCGCTTGAGCTCATCCGTGCAATTGCTCAAGTTGCGAACGACGTCGTCGTCCAACTTGGAGCTCTCCGAGTAGAACAGAGGTATGTCTGAAAATAAAATCAGCGCAAGACGTCAAACGTAGTTGCTTAGAATGACCGCAATGACTAGCGCTCTCTCTACATTAGCGGTGGTGGGTTGGAATGTCGCCTTGGTCTACTGAGAAGATCGCTTTTTCTCCAATTTACCATCCAATCCGTCAAAAAAAGGAAAAGAGGATAGGAAGAAGAAGAGTATTACGATCATCACGATCTGAACATAGCAGCCACTTTATATTTCATCATATTATATTGTATCATATTCAATTATACTATACTGTACCGTATCAAAACTCTTTTAAACACTATTTCAAAATTTTCCACAGGAGTGAAAACTGCTACGAAATCTCCTCCATGAACATTTCAAAATCTGTTCTCTTTAAAACGTCTGCCCTCGAAAACGGTATTCTTTCGTTGTGAAATAAATGAAATCCGTGCAGAGCCACTTTTCTTTTTTGCATGTATCTAAAGCTTCAGAAATCAGCTGCAAGAATGTCCAACTGACAGTGCTAATTAACCCTCCATGCTCAAAGCCGAATTAAAACTACAATGAATATCTATGAAGGCTGGTGAGGTATTGCACCATCCAAATTCAAAAAGGACTTACAGTATTCGTCCAAGAGTCCTTTTGCTTTGATCACTCGCTTCCAGGCCCACTGTAGCACTGATCTTAAGCAACTGCCTGCATTCGTAATTTCTATAACGAAATTAGGAAAGAAGGCGTAATATAGAGAATCATATCTAGAAGAGACAAGACTGGTGCGGAAACGAGGCCCAATTTTCAATAATGCAAGGAGAAAAAGGAACGAAAAGGAATATACGAAATGGAATGCAGAATTTTAACAAGATTTCAAACATGATAACTCCAGGTTACGCCACAAAACGACGAAAAACAAACATTTTCAAAATAACTTTTGACAATCAGAAATGACCGTCGCATTTTCAGGGTTTACAGTTACTAAATGTAACATCATCTACAATCATATTGCTTGCATCACGTGATGTTCGATCCATTCTCTTCCAGACAGTGGTGGTGTGGTGATAAAGGGTGCTGACTCACTACTTAGAAACTGTAGGCTCAAATTTTGCGCGCTTCACAATAAGAACGATGTCGGTGAGAAAGGCAAGAGGAGGCTGCCCCATGAAAATCCACTTCCAATAAACGGATTCCGTTCATCTCAGAGCCTTGTTTCTAGACTATACTACGCCGTTAAGCTGAGAGCCTTGTCTTTAGATTATACTACGCTAGAAATCAAGTACGTTAAGGATTTCCTTGCCAAATATCCACTTTCCTAGAAAAATTCGGAGCCCTGCGTCTGGTATTCGCAATGCTCGAAGTCCACAATGCTATGCAGTTGTTATTCCAATCATGTATAACGGAAGGTGCCGTGGTGTAGTGGTTAAGCGTGTGGACACAGGGGGTTGTGAGTTTGAATCCTGCACGTGTCACAAAAAACCCCATTGACGAGGAAGGCAATGGGAAACCATCCTCATAAAATCCAGCCCCCCCCCCTAGAAAAACCTCAGAGCTCTGTCTCTGGTTTCTGCTACGCTCGAAATCGAGTATGCGACGAAGTTTTTTCCATAACTGAAGGATAATCGAATGAAATGGCGAAATTGAGAGAAAGATGACTCCAAAGCCTCGTCAGCATAAAAAACATGCAGAAATTCGAAGAGATCGGAGCAATGGTATCCTAAGCAGGCCCAAAAAATGTCACCAAGATCACAATTAAAATCATTATCATCGATCATCACCAATTATCATCATCAATCGTCAATCATTCGCCAATGATCAGTCAAAATAGTAATAGTTAATGGTTTGACGCCTCCTCATCCTCAACTAACTTTCTGCGACAAATAAATCCAATTGAATTGGAGAAAATGAGTTTGATAAATGAAGCTGGCAAAAACAAAGAGACGGAATATTGGGGACATGTTTGACAAGAAATCGATTCTTACCTCCCCTGCTCCAGTCTCTAACACAGCCTACGATAAATGTCATGACATTGTGCTCCATCGCTACCGACATTAAGCATTCGAATTGAATCTAGGAATGTAAGAAATAAATATCATAGATGAATACGGTTTTCCGTGACAGCTGGCCCACCTTCGAAATTGGGCCGACTCAAATATAAGCCGGGGTTTTCATTCATTGTGCTAGAAAGTAGAACGACCCTTGTAAATAGGCCGACTCTGGAAGAATAGGCCAATTGACAAATAATCTGGGCTGTCAGTTCACTATGGTGGGAGACAGGCCAACCTCTAAAACAAGCCAACTAGCAATCAATAGTAGGATGCCTTGGCGATGTTTGGTCTACCAGAAAATAAAAATAGCCATTTAAAAGAAAGATTCTCCAAGAAATTTTTCTATTTCAGTGGAGTGTTACTCGGTAAAATTTCGCCTGCTGTCAGTCCATCTTTTCTCATTTCATCCATGACATACTGACGTCTCAATAAGGATCACAGAATCCGTTTTCCTTCTTGCAGAAAACATAATGAGGGAATGCGTCACGCGATTATCTCACAAAACACTTCCGCTTGAAGACGTGAGGAGCATTCTGTGAGGCTTGTTCAATTGACACAACCTTGACAAGACGACCTACAGCCACTAAAAGACCTGATGATGTCACCTGTGGATCATCCAATCTAGAAACTTCCAGTTTTGGCACAAGCCCGGCAGCCCAGCAAAGATTTATCAGCTGATAACCGCGGATGAATACTTCGCTACCTCTTGCAACCAAATCAGCGAGAATCTGAAAAGAGATAAAAGACCTGATTACACTGAACTGGTTATCAAGGGCCACTGTCATGAGAGCAACGTTTGTCGAAGGCAGCGTGGAGATGTCCAAATTGCACAAAGCAGTTACCTCAACACAATCACTCACACCCATTTTTAACTTTAAACGAGCCAGTCTCTCGATTTCAACACGAGGCAACGGGCGCAGATTGATTATCCCCAGTACATTTCCAATCATAGTATCTAAACCGTGGTTTATCTGGCGATTTTCCTCGAAATTCAATCTATGATGAGTGGAAATTGCAATGATTTCGTTACTAATAATCATTCCCGTTTGCATCAAAGCAACCGAGCCTTACGAAGTGATAAACAAGACTTCGAATGTTTCTCTCGATTATCAATATTTCCTAAATTTTGCACTATGACAAGTACAGTCAGTTGTTGCATGTACGGAAACTGAGGAGGCGCGTGACGCACTATTGCGTCAGCATTGATATGAAGGATGAGTTGATTATCACTTTCGTTATATCAACCAAACAGTTGACTGCGTTGCATACTCGATTTTGAGATTTGCAGAAACCAGAGACAAGGCTTTGAGCTCTTTTCTAGGGAAGTGGATTTTATGAGGTGGTTTTCCGTTGCCTTCCTCACCAATGGTGTTTAGCATACTCGATTTCGAGATTAGCAGAAACCAGAGACATGGCTCTGTGATTTTCTAAGGAAGTGGATTTTATGAGGTGGTTTCTCGTTGCCTTCCTCGCCAATGGTGTTTTCATTGCGACACGTGCAGGATTCGAACTCACAACTTCTGTGTTACGAGTCCGAACACGCAACAACTACATCACGTGCCACATCTCCTTCGCTGGGGGTGGACTGACGACAGGACCGGTATTCGGCTGTAAAACACGGTGCGATTCCCAAGATAGCCCAAAAATGATGCAGACATGGATAAGATCTCATCCGCAACGACAATCTCAGTTAAAAGTAGGATCGAAGACAGCAACAGGAAGAAACCCATTGCTATCATTAGTACGTTTACACGTCACATTTTAATACGTATGCTAAATCGTAGACGACGCCCGGTCTGTGATGGAGGACAGACGGTGTACAACTCCAATCGCGGCTCAGTCTGCCTAACTTTACCCACGAATTCGTCGACTTACGGAGTTCTCAAATTCCTGAGCCGTATCTTTTGCAAGGGATGAATTTCGTGACAGAGTCAGGGCTAGATTTTCAAGAGCACAGGGTTTGTGATAAATTCCAATGGTCCTGGCGGCATCGTTCCGTGCGCAACACAACACTATCCTACCAAGGCCACGAGCACAAAAGGACGAAATGTTAGGCTGTGTTCTAAAACCTATTGAGCACCAGTTAGTACAGCTACCGTGGAATCATTTTCTCGAAAATAGAAATGAAAATACATGCAAAAGACGCAAAGAAAATTTGTTATTGGAATTCGAAAGTACCTGTCGTTGCATGCCAAGCATATCTGTTTTGACGATGCCACTTTCAGCCAGGCATACGCATTCTGTTGAAAAAGGAAAACAAGGGTGGATGTTGAAGTAACTGCGTACGTCATCAGGCAGTAGCAGACACGCTGTCGAATCGGCTGGGTAAAACTTGGCGTTCTATCTCACGTGGCATCGTGTTAAAATGTTTCAATAACCGGTAAGCACTGCCACTTTGCATCGCGTCGAAGAAACGTCACGACCGGGCAAGATCACTTTGAATCGATTTGAATGCAATATAGAATTTGCAATAGGCAATGAAATACTAGCGTAGCAGTTCAAAAAACTGCAACACTCACATGGCAAATAAAAATAACAACAACGATAACGATGATAATGAATGGTTATAATGATGAATAATAATGAAAACCGTTCATTCGGTTTTCATTTTCCTCCTTTTCAAAAACTTGCAAGTATTTCTAATCGCATGTTCTTGTAAGATTCAATTTCTCATAATTGCATGTATATTGTAAGTTAGATGTACATATATTCGTACGCAGAACGTCAAACACCATGCTCGTTATCAAATAGCCACTGTCATGGGTCTTATCCCAGTTCATGTCACTTCTCCATTTCAATACTGAGGCGGGTCCGTGGGCACTCGCTCAGGATGTGGTGGGTGGTATGAGTTTCGCCACAGTCACAGAGGGGCGACTGCCGTATTGTTTGAGTGGAAGGTGGACACAAACGCCGCCCTGTTCTGCCAATGACTACCAAATAATTTCAATCTGAGAATACTTAAAAACAATCGTTATTTCAATTGTCATCCGGAATCAAATCTGTTTGGCTGTTGCTGAGCTGGGTTAAAACCAAGTCATATTTAGGCCCCGTTTCCACTGACCCGGGTAAACTTGAAAACGGATAAAAATTTATCCAAATAGGCCTTGCGTTTCCACTAAAACGCAAAAAACGGATATTTTTGAAAACTGACATTTTCAAGTACGCACCGCTCTAGTGGAAACACACGTGCCGGATACTTTTAAATACGCAGCAACAGCAGCAACAATCACCAAGTGAATTAATTCGGCGCTAAAAATGCTAACCTCTTTCGTTCGTGATACAATGTCTTGGTATATGCGAGAAAAATGCATGCCGAATACATGTTCTGTTTGCAGCGTATCATTACCTGCTTCGAACGTGCTTCAGGGTATGGTTGAAGTAACTTCTATTGTAAGTAGAAATTGTAAAAAAAGGCAACAGCATGCGATTCTCAGCATGATGCTCCTAGATGGGAAGCCATGTGTAAAAAGGTTAGGCTTAAACACCAAGAGACCAACAAGGGTTCATCGATTTTGGAAGCGTCGTTGACAGCAGAAGCAGGCAAATCCAACAATTTGGCACTAACAGCCTCTTTTAGGATAACACTGACGTAATTCGTCTCAATTCCAAGGCTTCGTTTCGGATCCTCGCATCTGCGGACACAGGTCAAAGCGGATGAATAAATATCCGCCTGTGATAAGCGTTTCCACTGATACGCAATCGAAAAATTACATTTTCATCCGCTTTCAAATTCACCCGGGTCAATGGAAACAGGGCCTTAGAGTCAATAAATAATCCACGCCAAACTGAGCTTTAGACTCAACAATGAAAGAGGAGAAAGAACCGGAATTGCAGTTTTCTAAAATGAAGTCTTCCCAAGTACCGAACAAATTCCCATCCGTCGAACAAAATTTACGAAACAAAAATAGTGTAGAATCATTTTCAACATACTGAATGCCAGAGCAGATGGCCAGAAGTTCTGTTCGAGAGTCGGGTAGACCGGACTGTTGAACGAGCTAACGTCTTTGGCGTTGATGAAGCAATCCTGAGAAATGAATCGGAAATGTCTAAGTTTCAGGACGGTTGAAAATGGAAGTGCAACTCAATGAAAGAAAGAATGGAGTTGAATTAACAAGCCCGTGCTTCAAGCGCATCTCATTACAGCTTACGCCGGTGCACTGCCTAATAGATTTATCATCTGCAAGGAACGATTTCCAGGCGCCATGTACTTAAGAAACGAGGTACCTCATGAACCCACCAGAAACGTGAAAATGGTGGGAAACGTCAAATATAGCAGAAAGGACATTCAAAGCGTCGTAGAAGATCGAGACAGTTGGAGACTATGGGCGATAGGGCTGAGCTGCAAACTTCGGATTTTACGGTGGTGATAAAGAGTTGAACGATAATCGTTTTATCTATTTATCTATCTCTCTATCTATCTATCTATCTATCTATCTATCTATCTATCTATCTATCTATCTATCTATCTATCTATCTATCTATCTATCTATCTATCTATCTATCTATCTATCTATCTATCTATGCCTATCTATCTATCTATCTATCTATCTATCTATCTATCTATCTATCTATCTATCTATCTATCTATCTATCTATCTATCTATATATCTATCTATCTATATATCTATCTATATATCTATCTATCTATCTATCTATCTATCTATCTATCTATCTATCTATCTATCTATCTATCTATCTATCTATCTATCTATCTATCTATCTATCTATCTATCTATCTATCTATCTATCTATCTATGCCTACCTATCTATCTATGCCTACCTATCTATGAAACCACCTCTAGAAGTAAGCCATCAGTAGGTCACCCCCCGGACCAGTCAAAAACACGCCGGGAGGGAGGGTTGGCGATGTCATAACTTATAGCAATACCTCTTGGAATTATTCACAGCAGGAGAAACTTCAAAGGGTTGACTGGTTCTTCCCCTTGTATAAAATTACGTTGCGCACCAAGGTACTTTGTAAAGCATCGCACAGTAAGATCAAAGCATCTTTGTCGTCAAATCGTCGAGAAAGTTCGTTTGTTCAAAAAGACGTACTGACTTGCGCAAAGCCATCCGCTGCCTCATTTTTGAATCCTTGTAAGCTGGGATCACCTTCACTTATGAAATGACTGCGAAAATTGGTGGACTGGTGGAGTCGTTGACGGGGAAAAATAGAAAGAATATGTGAAAACTCACGACGAGAGCATCAGGCGAGATGACCTCAGAAACGTCACTCAGTGAATAAAACGCGAAGAAGGGGCAAACGGGATCACTGCTGCCATACATTGCATACCTGCGAAAACAGATGATTGTCGATGAGAAATTTTGAGAAAAAATATTATGCTGTCAGTAAAAAAGGTCGTTTAGGAGCAGACAGCGGGCTTTGATTCAAGATGACCATAAATGACACACTTGGATCTCAATTAGATTTATGACGTCACATTATGAGAAAGGATCTGGACAGTGCTCGATAAGCACAGCTTCTCAGTTTCCTAAAGTCTACCTCAAGAATCGTGAATAACAGGAATCTTGAAATGACGTCACATTATGAGAAAGGATCTGGACAGTGCTCGATAAGCACAGCTTCTCAGTTTCCTAAAGTCTACCTCAAGAATCGTGAATAACAGGAATCTTGAAATGACGTCACATTATGAGAAAGGATCTGGACAGTGCTCGATAAGCACAGCTTCTCAGTTTCCTCAAGTCTACCTTAAGAATCGTGAATAACAGGAATCTTGAAATGACGTCACATTATGAGAAAGGATCTGGACAGTGCTCGATAAGCACAGCTTCTCAGTTTCCTAAAGTCTACCTTAAGAATCGTGAATAACAGGAATCTTGAAATGACGTCACATTATGAGAAAGGATCTGGACAGTGCTCGATAAGCACAGCTTCTCAGTTTCCTCAAGTCTACCTTAAGAATCGTGAATAACAGGAATCTTGAAATGACGTCACATTATGAGAAAGGATCTGGACAGTGCTCGATAAGCACAGCTTCTCAGTTTCCTCAAGTCTACCTCAAGAATCGTGAATAACAGGAATCTTGAAATGACGTCACATTATGAGAAAGGATCTGGACAGTGCTCGATAAGCACAGCTTCTCAGTTTCCTAAAGTCTACCTTAAGAATCGTGAATAACAGGAATCTTGAAATGACGTCACATTGTGAGAAAGGGCCAGGATACGACTTTTGATAACCATAGATTCCCTGTGATCTAAATTCTATCTTCGGATGCTGATTTAGAAAGGGCAATAAGAAAAAATTTGTGTCTCTTTAAAATGTTCACGCCACCTGTGTTCATAAATGAAAGAAAATGAGACGAAAGTAAACAAGTTGAGAGGGGAAGGCCGGACGAATTAAAGCAAAGATGCGAACAGAGATTAAAATCCTGTTGACTTTACAACTGGAAAACCACTACCATGTAAACGAAAATTGTTGGCATTTGCCGGTGGAACCTCTTCGAATTGCGTAAATGAAAAATCTAAGAAGAGAATATAGAAACACTTGCCCTATAGAGCTTGGCATTTGGAGTTGGTACCAACGATTGATGTCAAAAAGACCAAGGTGATAGGACGGGCGGCTCTTCTCTGGTTCCTGCGGAGGAGACTCCCATATGACATACGACAAAGTGGTATCAGTATGCCGTCCTAGAAAGTTAAACGAACAAATTAGACAGATTCGAAGAGGTTTTGCAAATTGGGCACACGTCTCCGAATTACATTAAAAATTCAATGCTTTCGAAGCGGTACAATTAGAGAGAGGAAACAGATGTTTAACAGAAAACTGGTACCATCTGCAAAGGCATCTAGACAACGAAATGCTTATTTCTATATTGGCAAAAAAGAACGAGACCTTTACACTAGCAATTTTTGGTTACAAGAATTTTTACCTTCTGTTTCACTTGTGGCCCCAGACAGGCTTTGATCTAATCTGTGCTGTTTTGAATTCCTACCTGAAAATGAATATGAATAAAACCATGAATAGTGAATATTCGTTAGCTAACTTGCACATTTATTAGTCGCCGTCCAGTTAGTTACGAAGTTATCCCATTGGTACTTTAGGCTTTTAGTTTACTTAATTAATTAACTAGCTAGCAAGTTTGCTAGTTACTTAGCTTTTAGATCAGTAAGTTAGCAATTTCGCTATTAAGTTAGCAAGCTAGTTAGAGGCTTGGTTAATTCCATGTTTAATGAGGCCACCTCTGTTGACGCCCGTATGCATTGATGCAATAAGCAATCAAGGTCAGGTTCAAGGTTAAGGTCAGGGTCAAGGTTAAGTCAGGGTCAAGGTTAATGTCAATGTCGGGGTCAAGGTCGAAGTTATCCGTAAGCCAGCCAAAAATACCTTTCTTTCTCTCTCTCACTTCAGCTTTAATAAAATCCTTTCTTGGCCCTGTAATAGACACTACTCAACAAACCAAACCGTGGATGGACGAATCTTTATCGCCTCTTATGAATGGTTGCGATATAAGAAACGCTAAAAAAAGTTCTCCAACAGGATGAGAGAGTGGCGTCGATGAAAATGGAAATGCTACTCAACGATGTGAAATATCTGAAAGGTGATTAATTGGATGGGTGAAGTTAAGGAGGAAGCCATCGTGCAGCCTGCTCATGAACCAATTTTGATCGAACTTGTTTCTCAAAGACTTGATTGATAACAGTGACGATGATTTGTGCATTAAGAATAAAAAGACCAGTACCGAACAGCAGTTTACCGTGTTTTCACCAATAACTTTCAAGAATGCCGTCAGTCACTACTAATTTGGAGGAAGAAATCTGAATTGCTTATCTAAGTGGCTGTGAAAAACATCTTTGTTGACGATTAGAATAAAAAAGCCACGACGTACCAAGGGTTGAGCAAGCGACAATCCTACTGCCAATCGAAACAATGTCAGCTAAGTGGTTTGAGTCCGAGGTTAGCTGGTGATCAAATCGTTCGTTAACTGCCTCAAGATCCTGTGGGTTAAAGTCAAAGTTGTTATTGTCTACCTTGAAATATCACTTTCCTACGTGGATTTACCGAGATGTTAATAAAAAAGTAGAACGCGTTTCTTACATGCTTCTTAGAATTCTGCCCATTTGGGAAATGATACGGAAGTCAGCTGCTAGGTGGTCATCTTCTGAATGTCGTATTATCTGTAATTGCATAGCAGTTTACTCCAAAGACAAATTAAAACAAATGAATCTTGAAGTGATGTGAATGGGAAAGAGTAATTTGAAAGGAAAATGGCAGGTGAGCAGACATTGATACCAGTTTGCCAGCAAAAAAAAAGTAACATTTTCTCTAACTGCATAGCAGCATACCCAAAAGAAAAATTAAAAGAGAACAGACGCTGCATCATTTATTAAAGTGATGTGAATTCGAAAGAATGCAAAGAATGCAAAGGATGTGGCAGAAGAACAGACATTGATTCAAGTTGGCCAGTTCCTGACTGACTGTAGCAGTCAATGTGTCTACACAGATGCGTTGTCCAAAGGGTAAAGAACGGAGCTGGGTGCTGCCATGCTCAATAAAGCAGGGAGGAAAAGGCTTGAAACTTTAACATAACGTCTAAGACAAGCTGCAGACTGCAGATCCTGTACTGGGACATGTGAGAAGCATCCCTTATATTCACAGAGGGAGCCGGTTGCATACCGGTTGCGTGGTTCTTAAATGCAACGCTCGATTTGGTAGTTACACTACTGACACATTGTTAGCCCGGGATCAGTCCACTCTGGTGAAAATACGGACGCATGTGAGCAAGTAGCGTGCTGGTATTCCAATGCAACTGAAACTGAACACCAAGGAAAATAGCGAATGGTGACCAGGATGGGACTTACTCGATAAATAAAAAACCCGGCATCATTCAACTCTTTAACTTCAAAAATCAATTGATACAAGGTTATTGTGGTGGCCATGTTCCTGTCAATAGAAGAAAACAAATGTCAAAATAATTCAAAAAATTTAAGAAAAACTAGGTAGCAACTTCCATTATCTGCATTTTTCGCTACGTTAGCATCCGTCCGCTAAATGAACAACTCAAAAGACCGATCACGGAGATGGCAGTCAAAATGGACTCCATTGAGAAATTCTCGATTTGGAGTTCCAAGGGTGATAGCAGGAATAGTTAGTATAGTGGTTACAGAACGCATCTCTATATAATACTGAAGTCCTTCGAACCACCCTCATTCTCCTTTCTGGACGCTCTCTGTCTGTTTGCCCAGCAGTTAATGGCTACCTTAAAGGAAGCTGGAGGCAAATGCCCCCCTCATACCTCCGAAGTCGTAGCTTAGAATGGCAGAAATACGCACGAAACCTGAGAATTGGGGAATAGAACGAATATGGACAATAACAAGAATGAAAGGCACTCACATGTCTGAAGATGGAGATGGGGTCCGTCCAACCAGCAGATAACAGCAGTATCGCGGATCATTCTCGGGCTCCTGTTGACAAAATCCGTCATCATGTTCTTATTATTGTTATTCTGCATCTTTTGCTGCTGAAATAAAACTTGGACCAATCCTGACCTTCTTCCCAATTAGACCGGTCCCATTCTTTCGATTTAATATCCATCTTCATATATATTTACATCTATTTTCTTCTTTTCCCATTGTATTAGCTGTGTTTTGTAAACCCTAAGCCAGACAAGCCAATTTCAAACTACCTATGTATCAGAGAGGTATGTAATTGTAGTTTAAATCGAATTTGAATGAAAGGTTTCCACTATTGCTATCAAATTCTTTCGAGTTGGCATTTATAGCAGTTTTTACATAGATGGCTTATTCAAACCAGCTATCTACAAACGGAAAAGTTCCTACAAATAATTCCCCCCGAGGGTTAAATATCCTGTCCCTCGTTTCGATCGATGTTTATCCTCTTTACGAATCTGCATTTTCGCAACTCTTTCATCTTCTTTCATCTTCTTTCATCTTCTGCCTATCATCTTTCCGTGCAGGTCCTTTGTCGATAGCAGAAATCTTTTAATTTCTGACCGTGTAAACTTGCTGCCATATGTGTAAATCATCTTCGATTTTGCCATTTTTATTTTCATTAACGCTGCAACTACCAACGAACTTACCTGGAAAGTAAGATGGCTGACGTCTGCCCTTGATGGACTACAGCTGCTGAATCTGTGAAACGAGACCAAAAGGCATTGAAAGAAGGTAGCATCATGCAAAATGCTTCATTACCAGTCGGCCTGCACAGACGGAACACTCAAGCAGGCATTTTTGGCTGTTCCTACATAGCATACGAATGTAGATTTTTGAGTACTGAGAAGCTTTTTGCTTATCAAGCGATGTCCAGATCTCCTACGTTGCGACCAAACCTCGTCATTCGTACGTCTGGAATTGCAAAGAGCAAGCAATTCTCTTTACTCTAAGTGAGAGTTTTAGCTCAAGGTGGATTCAAACGACTGGCAATTAAATGAATGGCCGAGAATCTTACCACAAATATATCCAGACATATCTGATGCATTTGAAAAAAATTGAAATGTTGAGATAATACCTGTGGCTATGCACATAGTTAAAAGGTATATTCTTCTAGAAATATGGAAAACACTACCTAGCAAGTGCCATTGCCTTTAAACCTAGGATTATAAGATGCCAAGCGCATGCCCATTGCCTCCTGCTTCACTGCTATTTTTCTTCCATTCAGCACATAATTTGACCCAAACGAAACTTCAAATAACAAATGCAGCGATAGACAGTTGGTCTGTACGGACAATGTGCATTTGACAATGTTGTCAATCAAGTTCGTGAATTGCCAAGTGAATACGGAACTGATTCAAAACGATAATGGAAGTCTTACATCAGCTGCAAGGTCTGCAGGTCCCAGATCTGAAAGCAACCAAAGGTGTAGCCAGCAACTAACAGCGAAGCCTGCTTCATGGGCAGCAAGGAGGAGACTGCAACATCCCCTGAAAAAGACAAGAGAAGATTAACAAAATGTAAATACGAATTGGTAACAAGATAATAGCTATTAGCATTTGACGATGCTATAATGGGATAGGCAGATCTATATGGAGGGGGAGGGGGGAATTCTCTCCTTCATTAGTTTATCTATTGAGAGAGCTCCTAAGAAATTCTTAACTTACAAATTTTGTTATTATATACTTGTTTTCTCTTTGTTCATGCCTTTCTTTTTCCTACAACACATTTATTTTCTATTTACTATTCATTTTTATTTTATTTTTTATTTATTATCTATTCATTTCTTATTTACTTTTTATTTGTTTTTATTTGTTTTTTATTTGTTTTTTATTCATTTTTTACTCACTTTTTATTCATATTTATTTATTGTCATTTTGTAATTTGTGTTTAATGTTTAAATGCTTACAGTTTGAATTTTGAATTGTGAACTTGAACTTAATGCAAACAGACTCCAAACCGTGACAACCATAGGTAGTTTTCCCACCACTGTGGTTCTGCATCAAGTCAGAGTTTACAAAGCATTTCCTGTGATTGTTCTGTTAAGCTATTTCAATTATTGGATACGTCCCATGTCAATTTCACACTTTTTTAGCGGAACTTTTGCGTGCATTGCTCCAATTCAAGATATCTTAGTCCCTGCTGACTTGCTATTTGATGTTTGCAGTGCTCCTTTGCCAAATCTTTCTATCATTTATGCTGTTTGAATGAAAGAAACTGCTATCAATTAGAGGACCCCAAATCCCATTCTGCAACACTAGTCCAACCTAAAATTCTGTAGTCAGTCACAAAGCAAAGTCCAAATCAGTGCACTTAAATGCTGTGGTAGACAATGCTTGGCTTGCAAAAAGTTCCATACTGAATACTTGATATTACATGGGTTTTAGAACCGTTCATTAATAACAGAAAACCAATTATCATACTTAATACTTTACATATTACATATTACGGATCACAAATTTTTTAATTTCAATCATGAAAAAATGAATAAAGATTGTGTAAATGCTGTTAGGAGTAGAATGTTTCAATTCAAACCTCTTTTGAAGACTTTCAGTGGTTTGCCTCTAGGGTCCAAATATCTAAAGCTCCCATTACTGCAAGAGTTGGCTACAAATGAAAGACAATAGTATTCAAATTATGTGACACAGGTTAATAAAAGAAGATGTTTGACTTCAATAATAAACTCACAAATGATTTCTTCATTTCCTCTACTTGCAAATTCAAACTTATTTTGAAGATTTTTATCAGCTAAATTTGATACAAAATGCATAAGCTGCTGATTGGGGAAAATTGACACACTAATGGCTATTAAAACCTGATGAATTTCACCAAATGTGACAGAAAATCTGGCAAACAATACAATACAATCTTCTATGTCACACAAAAGAGGGGACATGACACCAAAGGTGCTTCCATCTGACACTCAAGAAAAGGAAATGTGGAATGATGGCCAACATAATACCATGCAAGTTATATCACGATAAAATCACACTAGACATCTTTTTGTCCAACATCTGTCAGAGAATCAAATGTCAGATAATGACCAAAAGGAGACTATGAAACTTGTTCCAGATCCTATTTTATCAATTGCTCACTGTTGCATATTTGATTTGCATCTGGGTACAGATTTCATAATCTTATTATGGCAATTGTCTTGCGTTTCATGCTCTGATGAATGCTAGATGGGCAATTCTTCAGTATAATGCAATAATACTTCAGTTTTTCTTTGCAATAGTAAAATTTTTGTAGACTTAATTCCATAACTAGCTATAAAGTGTGCATTCTTTATCTTGGCAATAACCTAAGGTCATATTCTGATGAACGAGTCAAAAGGATCTCTGGTGTGGCAAAATTATGTGGAACATTCTGCGATCTTCTTGCTTGCTTGAATCTTATCTCATTATGAATACCATCATTCAACTCTGAGTTCAATAAACTTGATCTAATCTCTCTTCCCTCTTAGCCTCCTCGCTTCCTCCTTTCTTCCTTTGTTGGGGCTTTGTATAGGCCACCATGGCCTTTCCTTAACATAACTCACTAAAAAAACTTTTTTCTACAATGAATGCACCTGTGAAAATGCCACTCTGGCATAAGATACTAACCTGATAGATCAATGCAATAGTTTGTGGATGGATCAAATTCAGAGGAATCAAACTTGCAGAGATTTTTCAATTTGATGTATTCTAATTCGGCAGGAAGAGACAAATCATTTTGATGATCATACGGCTTCATTTCACCAATCTTTATTATTAAAACTTGCCCCCCTTTACAACCGACAATGACCAGACTTTTGTGCATTTCATTACTGCAATGAAGAACATAGTAGAATTTTAAAATATTTAAAATGTCATGTACGAGAGTCAAGGCTTTAAAAAATAGCTGGGGGCATATCATTCAGTTGCTAAAAGTTGCCCAGGGCAAAGAGAACTAGTAGATAATAAACAGAAAAGCAAGGGTACAAAATTTGTGCTCACATTGGGGTGAGTTACACAAAGGTTTGAATGGACAGCATGAGAGGATAGCTTTGAAAAATGGCTCAATAATTTAGCACAATTCTTCTAGATTCTGAAATTTAATGAATTCATCTACAAGGAATGCATGCCACTGCCATGCTCTGCAGATTAGTTAGTGGTGATATCAACAGGAACAATGAATACCTCAGCACGGACAAGTTTGATTCGAACTCTTGAATGTCCTCAACTGCACTGATAGCTGTCACAGCCTGTGGTAGCCATATTGCTCTGATAACTTTCGATAGGGAAATATCAAATACACACAACAAGCCACCTCTTTTCCAACCAAAAACCTCCAAACCAAGCAAGAGTTTTCTTGAATCTCCCACAAGAAGTTCCTTTATACAAACTATCTTCATATTGTCTCGCGCAGCTGCTAAATTGCAGGCAGATCGCCGGCTTCCATCGTTCGTTTTAACAACTTCGATAGCTGTCCCCCGAGCAAGGTATGCCAACTCGCCATTAGTTCCGATACTCCCTACTAAAGCTCCAACATCTGATCGCTCTAAATTTTCTTGTGTGTTATACGAAAAGGCCAGAAGGTCTGAGATTTGATTAACTTTAAGTTCTTTCATTTTGTTATCCTTCCAAATAAACTTCAATATTGATCACATTGGCATTTGTAATTGGCTAGGCCATCGATAGAACGGCCCGCGAAAACGGTTAAGGAATGGGCAGAAACACAACAGAGGCTTTTTCCTGCGCAGAGGTGAGATCTCGAAGTACTTTTGCCTGGACTCAGCAAGGCGTCTAATGAGGTGTTGCTCACGGCTGCTATAGGGCACTCCGGCCGACGCGGCAGACTCAAATCTCGGGTGACAGGGCAATTGTAAAATTCTGCTTTTAGCGCGCCGCAATCAGCAAGCAAAGGTAGCAGTCAAACCAAGAACGCTCTTCTCCTCGCATCTAACTAAAATTGGCTTGAAGGTCTTTACAGAGTTGAATGAAGCAAAACCATTCGGCTTTTGTATTTGTTGGCATTCGCATTCTTTATTTCTCTAACACTATTTATGTTGTCTAGACCAGCAGCCTTTGTTGTATAAGTCTTTTGCAGGCAGTCTCTATCTTTTAAATTTCAGGCAATGTAAAACCATTCTCACAAATCATCATTCATCCCAAGAACATGCAACTTATGGAACGTCTTGCCCTCTTCTTGCTTTCCTGAGTCCTACAACTTGCCATCTTTCAAATCTAAGATAAATAAACTTGATCTTATCTCTCTATCCTCTTAGCTGCTCGCTTTCTTCTTTCTTCCTTTGTTGGGGCTTTGTATAGGTCACCATGGCCTTTCCTCAACATAACCCACTAAAAAAAAAAAAAAAAAAAAAATGGCTGGAGCAATGCGGCAGTTTTCATTTTCACTTTGGCAATTGTTAGACTTTGCTTTAAATTTCTTTCCTAGTTCTTTTCCTATGCTACTAGAGAACTTATTCAGTGCAGCAGCTTTTGCAATACGGTCAATTACCTCCTTCTCTACTTTAGGTGCTCCAATGTTCTCAATCTCTCTTGCTAATCCTCAAAAGGACTTTAGGCCATCTGTTTCTTAAAATGCTGTTTGCCAGTTTTGGGTTTTGAGCCTTTCTAATCTTGGTTTCTGAGCCTTTTGCATGTTTCCCAGCAACTTTAATCTCTTGTGGTTTTATGATTTTTAAAGCCCTAAATCTGCTGTTAATTGGTTTTTTTGTCTCAGTAGTTATTCAAGGCAGTTACTCGTTCCTAAATTTCGCCCTTCTCTCTGGTATCACATTTTCAACAGTTTTTGCTACACACAAATGTCTGTTGCCAGCTGGCAGGAGCTCTGACCAAATTAAGGACATACAGCCGCAAAATTCAAACCAGAAAACACATGATGCAAAGCATAATGAATTGAAATGGCCCACTGCCAATGGAGGAGGCAGTGCATCAACCAGGGAGGGGGTGTGTGAAGAAGAACATTTACAGATGACCCCACCTTGTAGAAATGAAACCAGCGGAAGAAGAAGAAGCAGGCTAATTTTCTTCATCTGTAGATTTTTAGTTTGCTACTAAATCGTAAGAGGAAATTCCTGTTCTTCTTTTCATATTTTTACGATATATATACATATGGTATAGGGCCGAGTACAGCCGAGGAATGCTGGTAGACAGGGCTTCAAATTTCTCGTTATCAGAAGGAGGTTCCCATTGACGCACCATAATGCAAAGTGTGCAGTAACAGGGATTTTTAAAAATGGCGGCAGTCGCTGTTATCCCGAGCATCATAACAGGGATTTGATTTATTCAAAAAGCTACTGTTTGGTGTCGATAACTGCTGCACGAGTGAAAAGTATACAGATATTCAAATGCTGTTGATAATTTGCAGAATGGTGCTGAGAATTTTAAGATTTTTTTTGAGAAAGCTTAGAATCTTGGTCTGCTTGAGGGCAATCGGCGTTTTTCTTGCAAAGATGTGGTCAATGTTTGATTACATGATGCGCAAGAACGTCAAAACGGTACTGTATTCTATCTTTGTTGTGTGTAGATGTCACAAATGATATGTCACCCACCGCATAATAACTACGCAGAGTACTTAATACCGAGGTCAGCAGGTTCTTATATGAGTATACGTTGATTGCATGTTGCATTCGATCCCGACTTCAGTACCAGCCAGAATCAGGCCTGTGAGTAGTAACAAGAAAACCGGCGTGTATAAAGCAGTTTTTTCCTCGCCGATTCTGCAGGAGCTGCACCTGTACCCCCAGCGTCTAAAGTCCACATGCTTAACCGCTACGCGGTACACTACACATGCTACTACACTACATAGCGGTGCATACAGCCCCCACCTACCGGACTATAATTCCATTGTACAAATGCAATTCGTTCGCAGTAATAATGTGGCTAGTCAAAGTGGCATTGTATTTTGTCTGATGATAAGTGTGCCATTGTTTGTCTGACACACCCATGCCAGGTATAACTTCCTATTGACAAATTCGCCAACTTTTTGAAATGTGCATCAGTGAGACATTGTCCTCTAGAAATAAGCAAGATCTTTGGCCCAGCTGCAAAAGCATCAGGGATGGAGAAAGTGTTTATTCAGAGGAAAAGGACTTGGGTGATGCATAGGCAATTTAGGCTTGATGTCTTCCCAACACAGTTGGTAGACCAAAATGATGATGATGATAATGATGATGATGATGATGATGATAATGATGATGATGACCAAGCGTGATTCTGATTTTGCTGATTTTGGTGTTCCAATCTATTACCCCGTGTTTCCAAGTCCCACACCACACTATCTGCTTCCTGTGCAATGTTAAATTTTTGTAGATCAACACATTGATTCTCTGTCATATTCAATACTTTTTGAATACTTGTTTGATGTGGGGCTTTGCAATGTTACCACTCTTTCACTCCATTCATTTATTACTTGATCATAATTATGTTTCTCTTGTATTTCAGTTGATACAACATCAAGCAATTAAATATGACATTTGTGAATTGTCACCATTATCAATACAGAGACTAAGTATGTTCCCAAAATAGTATACCTTCCTTTATTTCTGCTTCCATTGTATTCCCTCTGAAGGCATAGCCTGAAGCATGAGTCATTAAAGTTGGATGCCCTCCCGACTCCATATCACATGCCTTCTGTTTACAAAGCATTCATACTATCCTCAAAGCCATCAGCATTTCCCCTGTTGTTTTCCCTTGTTGTATAGCATAATTGATTTCAAGTATAGCAGAAACCAGAGACAGGCCTTCAAGTTATTGATACAAAGTAAATTTCCCATGGCCTCACTCATTTATATTTTTGTCATGTGGGACTTTGCAGGATTCGCAGCCACATCCCAGCATTCTTCAGCCATTTAACTATGTGCACTCATTTAAATCTAAGTCACTATCTGACAATCATCATTCAACAACAAGAAGATGCAATTTATGGAACATTGTGCCTTCTTTTTCCTTCCCAGAATCCTACAACTTGTCCTTATTCAATTCTAAGATAAATAAACTTGAGATTATCTCCTTCTCCTGTTAGCCTTGCCACTTTCTTCTTTCCTCCTTTGTTGGGGCTTTGTGTAGGCCGCTATGGCCTTTCCCCAACATAAATCACTGAAAAAACTGTCTTCTCTAAGCCCTGTAATCCCAATTGAGCTGTGGTCTTCAGCTCGGACCATCTTCCTCCACACTCCATCACCCATTGATTCCTTGCCACCTCCATCTTCTGCAAATCTCTCCTCACTCCATCCAACTAGCTCTATATGATAAGATATATGAGTATAATTCCCATTTTTCCTTCTAGTAGAATTTTATTTTCATGTTCTTTTTTCAGGTTTAGTAAAAAGAAAAATAATGGTTCTTGATTTGGACGAAACTTTAGTCCATTCACACACAGACGGGTATGAAATTTTCCACTAATATGCCATATTTGTAATTTATAAATGTGTCTGAACAATTCTTTTGTTGCACAGTAGTTCAATACAAAAGACCTGAAAATTTTGTTTGTCGCACGGACAATCTCAAGAGGATGGAAACTTGAATGATAGCCTAAATTAGAATACAAGATTTTACCCAGCTGGGAATATACCAGACCTGCCCACTTTTACATGCTTAGGCCCTGTTTACACTAGCATGGAATCAAGTGCATCCATTCCAAAATGATAACAGATGGGCTCTCAGTTTACACCAACCTCACTGTATTGGTATCCATTAAGGTCTGCTTTCTGAAACAGTTTGGATGGATTGTCACAGATTCAAATTGGATCCATTTGGATCTGTGCTGGTGTGCTGGTGTGCTTGTGTGAGCGTAGCCTCAAAACACTTTTGAAATTTATAGCTTTCTTGGATCATTATTATTCAATTGAGGGAATCATTGCTGTTGACATGTAAGTTCTGGAAAAAGAATGATCCACTAATCAGTCAAATGTCTTCCCCTTATAATTAATAGTGGTGGCGCAGTGGTTAAGCATGCAGACTCATCACAGGGGTTATCAGTTTGATTCCTCCATGTGTCACTTTTAAATGCCATTGGTGAGGAAGGCAATGGGGAACCACCTCATAATTTCCACTTCCCTAGAAAAAACTCAGAGCCCTGTCTCTGGTTTCTGCTACGCTCGAAATTGAGTATGCAACACTGTTTATAATTGATATGATTAATTTGCTATGTTATTGATGTTATCCTTTTACTCTGATTTTAGGTTAGCAAAGCCGACTGTAAAACCTTCAATGCCTGCAGATTTTACAGTCAAGGTAGATTTTTACCTATTTTTGACATGAAATTGTAGATGTTAGGATGAAATGAAACTACTGTGTCATGCTTCCTCTTGACAATGTCACAACAACATTTCCGTATGTATGACACAGGAATCTTGCAGTTTGTTTTACTTTGAGAGAGATTTTAGCAATAGGTCAGAAGAAAGCCATTGAATTTTCTTTT
Source organism: Pseudorhiza aurosa (assembly GCA_964026355.1). Lineage (NCBI taxonomy): Eukaryota > Metazoa > Cnidaria > Scyphozoa > Rhizostomeae > Lychnorhizidae > Pseudorhiza > Pseudorhiza aurosa. The sequence continues at coordinate 4,108,372 of OZ032129.1, read as the reverse complement.
TTTGAATATGTGATATTTCAAGTATGTATCTTGAATTTATACACAACCTTGCAAACCATAGTCAAATTGATGTCATGTTTTGCTTTGATGACAGGTGACAATAGACAGGCATCCAGTGAGGTTTCATGTTCATAAAAGGCCACATGCTGACTTCTTTCTCAGTGTTGTGAGTAGAATTCAAGATATTGAATCACTTGTGTTATCATGTGTGTTATCACTTGTGTTATCATGTGTGTTATCCAGCATTCAAAGGTAGATTTTAGGACACTAGGAAGCTCTTCTTGACAAGCACTGTCCTTATCTTTTCTCCTAAAGTGCAGTCAGGTCAAGGTTGCTATGATTCATGAGCCCCTAATGTAGCATTTACTGTGCTTTACACAGCTGTGTGACCGAAAAAGACATAATCAACGGTGAAGGAGAGACCTTTGACTTGGGCCTTTGACCTTTGACTATTATTCAGTAAATTCAATTCGACTTGGCATTTCTTATCTACAGTTTTATGTTGAAGCAAATGACTTAAGCTCACCGGAAATTTATTTCTTTAGGTGAGCCAGTGGTTTGATTTGGCAGTGTTCACTGCAAGTATGGAGGTATGCATTTTTTAATATATGATACGTTGGATCAAAGGGCAAAATAGAGTAGGTGTTTCGGCAGAATGATAAGTGGCGCATATATGCCTACTGGGAAGAATATCATTTGATCAGTGAGACGAAAAGGTTTTACTATATAATGGTTTACATTATTGGAGATAAGAATTTTTACCAGAATCCAGTAAAGATTGTGATTCTAATTTGTATATTGATCTCGTTTATTCATGATTGATCGATCTGATATTTGTGATGGATCTTTTGTTATTTGGCAGGTTTATGGTGCAGCTGTAACAGATCAGCTTGATCAATATAAAGGAGTTTTAAAAAAGAGGTATTATCGACAGGTAAGATTTGCGATTTCATATCTGATCGAATTCTACCACTTATGTTATCAGAGTATATATTGTAGGTAATAACAGAAAGACTAGCTTAGCGAATCGATATGCTGCAGTGATTTGTACTGTGTTATATCATATCACACAGGGCTGAATTGTGTTACACTGAGTTTCATCATTTTACACTGCGTTTCATCCTGTCACGCTGTGTCTCATTGTTCACACTATGTTGCACTTGGCTGCTTTTTGCTGCACCCAGTAGCACTGCGTTACACGTATTAGACTGTGTTCCACACGGCTACGTTGTGATACACAGCGCTATATTGCATTACTTTTGACCATGTGGTGTTACACTAGGTTACTTTGAGTTACTCTAGAATATTTGGCGTTACACTAGGTTAAGTTGCTACCCTGGGCTACGTTGTGATACACAGCGCTATATTGCATTACTTTTGACCATGTGGTGTTACACTAGGTTACTTTGAGTTACTCTAGAATATTTGGCGTTACACTAGGTTAAGTTGCTACCCTGGGCTACGTTGTTTGAGACTTAGTAGTGCTTCTCGATTTCCTACTTTTTGCTGATATGCCCTCCTGTTATCCTATGGTAAACCAGAAAGTCGCTAGTTTTGTGTCATGGTATTGTACGGGTCTTTGGCACGATGAGTTTGAGGTAGAGCAGTTAGTTCTAGTTTGTCTGGTTTGGCATAGCAGTGATTGATTTTCTTACATCGTTGCAGCATTGTAAAGTTGACATATTTGGATTTACTAAAGATCTACGAATCATCTCGTCAGATTTATCAAGTATTTTTATCATTGACAATTCCCCGGGAGCATACAGAGAAAATCGACGTGAGTATTTTCAAATTTCATTCCTTTGCTTAGAATAGCAGTATGGTACGCGAAGTACAACGCGCCCACCTTATCCTCCGCATGTCGTAAAAGGCGGGATAATGAAGTTTGGTGTAGGAAGTGCATACGACCATATGTCAGACTCAATTCAAACCGCCGTGCAGGCGAGGACTCGATGCTTGAGAATCCACACCGACGACCCAATCTTGTAGGAGAAGCCTGCGTAGGTAGAACAGTCATAGTTAAGGATGGCTATAAGAACAATTAATCCCTCACTTGCTAGACGGCTTAGTTTTAAGCGTTAAAAGAATGATTGATAAATGATACTCGCCTGGCACCCAAAAGAGGCACCCAAAAGAGGCACCCAGAAGAGGCACCCGCCTCAGCCATCGCCTACTTAGTCACACACTTATTTCTCGTACACGAATTTGCGATTTTTTTATTCGAATTTTTACGACTTTGCAGATCCCGGACGCGAAGGCTTGACCACGCGTTAGTAAAGGAAAGAATCTTATCGAATACGGTCTTAAACAGTTATCTTTAAACGGCTTTCGTTTATTTCGCAACATCGATGCGAAGGGTCGAAGCTGCTTTACAAAGGGTCGTCCAGCCAGTTTACAATACACGTGCATGAATCACGGATAGAAGCGCTACAATATGATAGATATAGAAACTGAAACATTTTTGGGGGAAAGGAAGATGCAGCGTTATATGAAACGCTTGATAAGATTGAACAGAGGTATCAAAGGTGGATGCCGATTTTTAGTCTAAACAGAGACTAAAAGCAATGTTGACAGGAGTAGGTTGAATGGTGGTTAGAGCAAATTTCTATTGTAATTGAAGTTAGGAGTTCCTTCCCACGCTCTGCCCGTTCCTTGAATGCCCTCTTTTTCTCCACCCATCGGTAAGTAAGTACCTGGGGTGGAAGGAAACTGGCCACCCAACCTCACCTTGCCGCTTCACGAGGTGGTTCCTCTGCTGCCAAGAAGTGCTCCCAGGCACTCGTATCCAGTTCATCACCATTCGTGAGGACAGATGGAAAGTTTTTATTACGTTTGCGTGAAATGACAGCCTGTTTCGTCTTGCTTTGGTTGAACGAAACTAGGTTGTCTTTGCCCCACTTCTCAATAGCTGTCAGATCATTGGAGGAAGGCGAAACTGAAGTTAAGACTGTAAGTTACTTGAAGGACGTCAGATCTGTCTCTCTACACACGATCATAAGAATCGAAAAGTGTTTATTTTGCGACTGAGGCCCAAATGTGTCAGATTAATGGTATTTTTGGAATTACCTGTTCTTACTCTCGTTAGCAAGTATTCCGTAAAAGTCGATTATGAGTGCAAGCGCAGGTTCGATTTCTCATCAGGCTGTTTGCAGGCAGGTCTTTTTCATCAGTACTCGAATCCTATTATCTGGTGACATGAAAGCTATGATGTCATCAACATACTCTCGGAAGTTTTCCCGCCTTGTAGTACTAATATAACGATGTAACGCATTATTTATATTTGAAAATTGTGTGCCGCCATCAATTATTTGCAGAAGTGGGATTAGCCTATAAGCGCGAAGCGGAGTTTTCGATGAAATTCTTCCTCTTAATTGAGTCTTTCCTTGAAATGTGCTTCCAATATTGTAACAGGACTTGACGCAAGTATACTTTGGTATAAAAATTCGTTCGTATTTGTATAAGAATTTTATCTCTTTTAGATAACGGCATTCCAATAGTATCGTGGTTTGCTGACCCATCGGACAAAGCACTTCTGAATCTACTACCAGTTCTTGATGCACTTCGTTTCACTTCGGATGTTCGCTCGATCCTGAGCCGAAATTTGCACAAGCCTGCATACTGATCATTCCCACCTCGCAAAGTACAATAGTCATCTCATCAATGCAATGATTAAAAATCTCGAAATAACAACCAAAAGACCTTTGATAATTATGTTTTATATTCTTTACCGTTGTTTCATACATATCATTCACTAATCGAATCACTTGTCACTGAATGTTTCGTATCTTTAATTCCCAATCAGTCAATCAATCGATCATGTCAATTATTCATTAGATCGATCATGTTGATCATGATGGTCATATTAATCAGTTGATCATATTGATCAGTCGATCGCATTAGTGACAATGATCATACTAATCAACCAATCAATCAATCAATCGTGTTGATCATGATGTTTATATCAGTCAGTCGATCCTATTGATCGCGATAATCATATTCACCAGTCATTCATTTGATTACGAAAATCATCTTGATCATTTGATCATGTTGAGCGTGATGACTATTTCGATCATTCGATCATGTTGATCACTAGAATCGTGGCATGGTTGTTTGAAATTCGTTAGACGAGTCCAATATTTTTCCCAAATAATTTTCGGAGCCTGAATTATTTCAGTGAGACAGAGCCAAATTTGATGGCGAAATACCGAATCGTATCCCATCCGTCCAGTACTTCACCATTACACGCATAACGCCACCAACACTGCACATTTCAAAACCACTGCGCACGCATGCCATACAACCCCTTCTACTAAATGGCCGCGCACGGCCAGCATCAGTTGAGGATATTTTGAAGAAGCAGCCATGTATTACTTGTTACGACATAGTATCGTTGCGTAAAAAGTATAAAGCGAATTGAAAACCTGTTATTCGCGGGGATTTCTTAGTCAGCAGCAAAACTGTGATGAACATGATAATTATTAAGGCTATTATGATAGTTATGATGATGCCGAATACGCCTTTTGTAGCACTCGTCTAAAGCTTTGAATCACTTATGTGTAAGAAACTGTTTGGAAACTGTCATCCCTGTCAAATTCGCCCATTGAGGTCTGTCATTTCTGTCCATTACAGCATGGATTGTGATATCACTTGCATAGTAGAGGTAGCTGCATCGCTAACCAGAACACGTGCCCGATACGCTAAAGGCCCCAGGCTCGGTCTCACATTCGTTCCAATTCATGGACGCCCTCAATTATTCCACCTAGCAGTGAATTGGGTGGTTTGGGTTGGAGGGTAGTGTAGCGAAGAGAGAAGCTGCCGCCCTCCACCTCGCCATGCTGTGGCTCAGGATGGTTCCTCTACCAAGCCGCTCCGTGAGGTTCGTGTCGGCCACGAGGCAGAACATGACCTCTACCTGCACTCCTATTTGCATGGTTCCTAATCAGTTAGAGTCGTCAGTACCCGTCTTGCTTCCCCATTCACTCCTCTTTCTCTCCCCCTGCTTTACAGTGCCCCCTCCCTCCCTGCTCCCTTTCTCTCTCCCCCTGCTTTACATTGCCCCCTCCCTCCCTGTTCCCTTTCTCTGTCCCCCTGCTGCACATTGCTCCCTCCCTCCCTGTTCCCTTTCTCTCTCCCCCTGCTTTACATTGCTCCCTCCCTCCCTGTTCTCTTTCTCTCTCCCCCTGCTGCACATTGCTCCTTCCCTCCCTGCTCCCTTTCTCTCTTCCTCCTCCCCACCTGCAACTCTCTCGTTCTTCTTTCCATTAGATCCATTGTCCGCCTTCTTATACGGCCCAACTGCTGCAATGTACATTCTCAAATATTTAAACATATTATGAAAACATGTGTTTCGCCATTTTTCTTCCTTGACTGAACTGTGTGAAACAAAGCCATTCTTTTCTACGCATAACCAGCAGAGCGCAATCATTCCATGTCATAGGTTTATGTTTTACGATAAATAAGCCATTTAAACAATACCAGGTGGCAGTTTCTCCTGTTTGCAAAGCTGTTTTATCTGCATGACACAATGATTACATGTTTGCATCGATGGTGCTGAGACAATATTCTCGTCTTTTTGTTGGTTGTACATGGACCCGCCGGAGGAACTAAGCTGCGACTTGTCAAGGATGAGGTATGTGCCAGCCAATTGCCAGCCTAGCACCTATCATTAAGCAAAGCTATCCTTATGTTAGATTCTGAATTTGTACCAATGCATGTGCACTCAACGTGTAGGGTCGTCAGCCGTGCTGAATTTTTCATGCGATTCCTTCTAGTGCCTTGCTTTGGTCGTGCTTAACAATATAGGAAGGCCGCATCGATTTGCCTTGCATAGCATACTCCGTTTGCAGAGACTAAAAGCAAGGCTCAGAATTCTTCTGAGGAAAGAAATACTTCGTAGCATATTCGATTTTATTCAAGGAACCAGAGCCTGGGCTTCAATTTTGTTTCTAAAGGAATGGATTTTTATTAGGTGGTATCCGTTGTCAGCCGAGAGGGCTTGTTTGCTTATTTCTATTTGCTTATTTTTGCATATCTATATCATCATCATCATCATGTTGCATCTTCAAACTGAAGGTCGCTCACATTCTTCCTCCGACCAACACGAATTTCAGCACTCCTATTTGCATCTCCCATACTATTCACTCCTGCCCATTCCTTCACATCACCCCCCCCCCCCCCCCATTTCCTTCTTGGTCTGCCTCGTCCTATTCTCCCTTCCAATTTTCCCTCCAGAGCCAACTGCAACATCCCTCCTCCACTGAATCTAAGTATGTGTCCCGCCTATCTAAATTTCCCTTTCGCAAGGTCCATAGCCAAATTGTCCTCTTCCTTCACCGTCATGCTTTCCCATACCTTCTCATTTGCAACTTGATCTGCAAACTTGATCTTTAGCATTCTCCTGTAGCACCACATTTGGAGCGCCTCAACTCGCCTTCTTATCATTTTGTTGAAATATATATAAATATATATATTTTATATTTAAAGAAGGCGAGTCGAGGCGCACCAAATACATATATATCTATATATATAAATATATATATAAAGCAATCGAAATACTTTTTAAGGCAAATTTATTGATTTGCTACATCAGACGCTTCGCCTTGTCTGGCGTCTGATGTAACAAATCAATGAATTTGCCTTAAAAAGTATTTCGATTGCATTACATTCACATTTTATCTCAGGCATGGCCATATCTAAATGTTCTATATATTTAAATATATATATATATATGTATATATATAGATGTTTTTATATATATATATATATATTTATATATATATACGTGGTATGTATTTATATACATATATATTCATATTGTATATATGTATGTATGTATATATATATATATTGCTACTGAACGATAAGAAGCTTTTTCTTATCGAGCAGTGTCCAGGTCCTTCCTCTCGATATGACCACACGTCATGACTCCTACGCCCGGAATTACAGAAAGCCAGCGACTCCCTTCACTCTAAGTGAAAGTTTAGCCGAAGGTGGACTTGGACCACTGACCAAGGGACCAATGCTAAAGAATCTTACCACTCAGCTATCCTGACACGACAGGGCTTATTTTGATGTAGCACGCTTAGCCATTACCATACGGTACCACAGCCTCTCGAAACAAATATGCTATTATTGGATTCGCAGATCCAAACCTCATGCGTAATTTTTTGTGATGTGAACTGTGCCATTTTTAAACGCATGACCTCAGAAATTCTGTAGCTACAGCACCACTCCATAGTGAAGTGACCTTGAGGAAAGGTAACGCAGAACTCAGTGCACTTTCATTCAATCATATTTGCGTCCAAGATCGTCGCTGATGTAGCGAGAGACTTAATAATGAATATTAGAGAAATCCAAACATTCGGGCGCTTCAAAAAAGAACTAAAAGCGCACTTGACGAGCAAAGAAAGCTAATTACCCCCAAACACGACCCTCTGGAAGAACAGCTTAGACGATTTTATTTTTTCTTCATTAATTTTAGAATCCTAATTGTTTTCTTTAGCATTTAAACATTGTAATAGATCTTAGCTGAAGTGGTATCGTGTATAAATAGTAATAACGATAATAATAATAATTGATAAGAGTAGGTTTTCAAGACCACAGACAGCATGATGATATCCTGTAGCAACCCTATGACAATTTACAATGAAGATATGCAGTACAGTACATTGCCCGTTTTCCAACATGCATTTATGATAATTATTAAAAGCGAGAATAGGAGAAGGAAAAATGTGCAGTATTTTCTTACCAGCTATTCAAAGTGCTTTGAATTGTCAAATCTAATGGTTTCGTAATTTTATCGGTTATAGTATGTTTCGCAACCCTCTTGGGAATAATGGTCTTTGTGCTTTTGACAAGTGTCAGAGGAAAAATCTCCATGCACTTTCGATTATAATCATTTTCTCACTAAACCAATTTTGTACTTTCTTGAAGTATTTTTCTTTTTCTAGAACTCAGAAATTTGAAATGTGCTTCTGCCAATGGTATTGGCCAACAATGATTCTGTTTCTATTGGGATTGGAATCATTTGACGTAATCACAGCTATCGAATTGAATCACGCTGAACAAATGTTCGATTTGCAAAGAAGCAAAATTTCCATCAACGGTGATTTCATTTTAGGGGGTCTCTTCACCATCCATGGAACATGCCTGGGGCAAACTGAACACGAAAATCCCTTGAGTGAAGATAAATTTGACATTTCTCAAAGGTCAGTACCCAAGGCTCAAAGGACATCACGCGAAGATACAAATGTCAAAGTTCAAATTTCAAAGGCCAAGTGCTGTTTATCATGCACCAAGTCAATCAGCAAGGGTGCATTCCATGTTGTAGTGGCCATGCTATCCGCTGTGAAGGAGATCAACAAGAACAATAACCTCCTTCCTGGAATTACACTTGGGCTAGAGGTTAAAGACACATGTGGAAGTGTGGATAATGCGATTCGACAATTTCTTGACTTCAACTTTGTGAAGTCGTATTTGAAGGAAATTCGATCGTGCTCGTCCAATCACGATTCGACTATGTTGTCATGGCAAGATAACATGTCACGTGAGTTCAGTTGTTGACATGCACCTCTTTGTTCATTTCTGGGTCCTTTTTCTACTTTCACGCCATTCTTGTGCGTGCTTAGGGCGCACACGTCCCTTCATCCCTTCAAACTTTTCATTCCCATATCGACTTCAACATGACGCTTATCTTACATCAAAAGAAGCGAACCAGTGGCGGTTTTAAAGGGGCAGAAGGGAACGGCTCCATTTGGTAAGCCAGAAGGGGCCTGCACCTAAACGAAAAAACCAAGAGAGCTTTTATTTCAGACGGAAGAAGAAAACAAGATGAAAAGGAATCAAGAAATTTTTTGGCTACAAAAAGTTTTCAAACAAGGTCCCCGCAGATGATTCCGGCGCCGGGCCCCTGTCCCGTGGTCCCTAAAACAGCCATTGAGGCCAAAAAATGTCTTCGTCTAGCGCTGCTCTCAGCCTTGTTTCAAACATATGTATACCTCACACTGCTTTGGCTTGGTATGGTACATCTTTGGCAGCGCACTCGCTCTTTTTTTTTTCTTTTTTTTTAGTGAGTTATGTTGGAGAAAGGCCACGGTGGCCTATACAATGCCTCAACAAAGGAGGAAGAACGAAGCGAAAGGCTAAGAGGAGAGAGGGATCATATCAAGTTAATTGATCTTGGATTTGTTGTTCTATCGAGTGTATAGCTTAACATTGTAGCCTACTTGATTTGTGAATTGGTGCCATTATCTCCCTCACAGAATCCGTGCGTGTCAGCAACAAAACCATAGCAGTGATTGGGCCTGACCTAAGTGACATGGCCCGCGCGGTGGCTGATTTGGCATCGTTGTTCCGCATCCCGATCGTCAGCCCTTCCGCGACGAACGAAGCATTGAACGATAAGACGCGCTTTCCTCATTTTTTCAGAACAGTGGCACCGGACAGCTTTCAAGCAAAGTTGATGATCGACTTGGTTCGACATTTCAAATGGAATTACATCGCCCTGCTTACCAGCGACGACGATTATGGCCGCTCTGGTCAGAGCGCTTTGCGAGACGAAATCCGCCAATCACCATCCCCGATTTGCACTGCGATAGATGATGTCATCAATACACACAATGCACCCGAAATCATTGCAAACATCAAAAAGTTAGCTGACGTGAAGGTGGTGCTTGTTGTGTTTGCGTCTGAAAGCTACCTGCAGGAATTCATTCGCGAAAGCCTTAAGGAGAATTTGACTGGCTATACGCTACTGCTCTCGGATTCGTGGACGAGAACGCGATTTCTCGGTGGCACTGCATCGGCATTCAACATACTGGGGGTCATGCCAAGACCAATAGAAATAAAGAATTTTCGTGACGAGTTGAGGAACGTGTTGGCCGACGGTTCAGAGTTGAGTGAGTGGTCATTAGATTTCATCTGCAGTGAAATACAGCGTTGCAGAAGCCGAGACATTCTCAGCTGCGTGAAGCGTGATGAGACATACGACCTGTCGCCCTTCATAGCACCGACTTACAATGCAGTCTACGCAGTGGCACATGCACTACACCAAGCTTTAAACTGCTCCGAAGGATCTTGCGCAGAGACTGCACTGAATGGAACGAGTCTTATACCCTACTTAAAGACAGTCAGATTTCAAGGTGTTGCAGGAAATCTCATTTATTTCGACAAAGATGGAAACATAGCAATGTCCTTCCAGGTAAAGGTCTTTTTAATTCCGAAAGAGAGTGCGGATCAGTCGACATTTCGATTGAATAATCAGGTAATTTATTGGTGGTATGGTTGAACGAATGATTATATCATTAACGGAGTGATTCGACGATTAACAGAATGGTTGAAGGATTGGCAGGTTAATTCAGTGGTTAAGGGAATTATTGAACGATGGGTAAAATGTTTTAATGTTTGAGAAAATAGTTGAATAATCAACAGTACGATTCAATGATAAAAGGGATGATGGAGCAATTAACAGAATGATTGAATGATTGACAAAATGATGAATGATTTAGAGATCGATTGAGCAATTAGCAGAATGACTGAACAATTGGATTTGATGACTTAATTTCGATTCAGTGATCTAGCGATTGATTTAATGAATCAATGAGTTATCAATAGCCTAATTGATGTAACGAATGACCAAAGGGCCGATTGTTGGCATGCACTTAAGTAGTCAGCTGTATTTTTCCCAATGTAAATGCTTGCATTACGCTACGTCGCGCCTTCTTGCAGGTTTTTCATTTGAGAAAGGCTCAGAGTGACTCTTTTGAACTAGCACCAGTTGCAAGCTGGTCTCATCATAGCATCTGTGAACACGGAGAAACTTGCTCCAACTTTCAATGGATGTCCAATGTCACTTGGTACAACAACTCACTAGAGGTGCCATTTTCTAACTGCAGTTCCAACTGTGGACCAGGTGAGATCTTTTTTCTTCATTTTTATCAACTGTGAGGATCGATTTAAAGCAAGGGGCATCAAAATATGGAATAATCTTACAACGGCAACAACCAAGCTAAACAGTCTACCACTTTTTAAAACGCCACTTTAATTTTTTTATTTCAACGACTTTTTAACATGCATTTATTTTAAGTGTCGGTTCTTAAAATCCTTTTAATTGTAATATTAGCAACATCCAATTTTAATTCATAGTGGGCCCTGCTGTAAAAAAATTGAACTGTAGCTCGATTAGTACAGGCTACCTACTTTAAACATTATCTATTATTATCATTGCTATTATTATTCGCTACCTTCTGAATGACCTAAAATCGAAATACCGCCACGTTAAATTTGTAAACTTGTCAATAGGTTCCCTTGGAATCTTTGGACCATCTTGCGATTCGTTCATTCAGATGTGTAGTGATCTAACCATTGACAAGGCACACACTAACTACATCATTACTAAATTATCAACTATAATCATTCGCACAACTTACTACATATTCTGCATGCGCAATAAACCCTGGACTAACCCAGATCTTCTTTCCTACCAACAGTCTCCTTGCAACCTTTAATTCTTCTTATTAAATTTTTTTTTTTCTATACTAGAAATACCTGTAATTAGGTCAGCCGAATACAAATTACCTATTGTTAGAGAGATTTGTATTTGTACGTTTAGCTTATATATCAAAATGAAGTTTTAAAGAAATATTTCACCTCAGCTGAGATTCAAAAATATAATTCTTCTACTTAGGATTCAGAATCGGAGCTTCACTTAGCTTAGAAATCGATTGTCTAAGTACGACTCATGGACTTAGTCAGGAAGAGCACCCATGACCCCTATGACATCATATTACCCATGATTCAACCTGTCAAGGCCAGATAGAGTTGAGTCTCGTAATCAAAACGAGCATTGTGCAGCAACTTGTAAGAGAGGTACCATACTTTGCGATGGCACTTCGAGGTAGGGTGGCCTGTTCCTTTCTTCCCTCAGTTTGTCCCGCTTTTCAATCAGCATCCGTTGTTTGCTGGGTAGAAAGAAAGACAGTTTCCGGAAATGGGACAATGTTTGCTTAGATCGTTGAACCAGGCAGTGAACATTTGCCTAACCGTCACACCGACCACCCCTACCCAATTCAATCCATGCCATTCAGGAAGTGATCCTTCTTCACTTTTTGTTCTTCAAGAATAAAAAAACCTGATAGGCTTTTCATTTCAAATATTTTCTTGGGAAATTTTTTCACTGCAAAGCAGTTCTTTCTTAAGATTATGTAAGCCCCGATCACTGTCCAATCCCGTTAGTGCTCTAGGTGATATTAGGAAAGATATCCACTACCCTGCATCAATCACGTTAGGCCTGTTTCTTACTCCAAACAAAAGACATGTATTCCCTGAGAAATAGGTCGAATCCAAGTGGCTCATTTGGAAGGGGATAATTCGGGTTTAACAAGAGCAAAATTCTCAATATCCCAAGGGTTTTTCTTTCAAAATCTACTGTGCCAATGAAATTAACGTTTGGAAATAGCCACAATCTCAGTTAAGAGTATCGGATTCTCCTCTACCTTTAGGCTTGGATCAAGCTTTGAATTTCTGGCATTTAAAAATTTAGATAGGTTTTCAATCATAAAATTCATGAATCGGAAACTAAAAAAGGATCCCATTTGCAGCGTTCAATTTTCCCATTGTAGTGAAATTTCCGATCGTTTTTAGGGGATTCACGTCCAACGTATTGAAACTTTGTATCTTATCAAGAAAATCTCAAAGCAATTTAATCATCAAAAACTTATATTAAAATTGCTGAATCTTTACAGGTGAACAGATAATTCCAAGAGAAAACTTTCCAGAATGCTGTTGGTCATGCCGCAGATGTGAAAGAGAGGCTATCTCACAGCAAGTCAACGCCATACAGTGCTCACGCTGTCCCTCAGGGCTCACCTCCAACCGTGACAACACGAACTGCATACCTGTTATAGATGTGTTCATCAAATGGGATGACCCTTTGACATGGGTGGTCCTTTCTTGGGTGATAGTGAATCTCTCTCTTGTCTCATTTACCATCGCTGTTTTGCACAAGTTTAGGGACACCCCTTTGGTCAGGTCGAGCAACAGAGTTTTGATGTACGCTTTGCTTCTCTCAATCGTCTCATTCAACGTTCTCGCTCTGTCGCATTTGAAGAGACCCACTAATCTGCTTTGCCAGCTGAGACCGTGTCTGCTCGGAATATGCATTTCATTGAATGTCGGTATGTCTCAACGTTCAATCTATCAAAGTAGTTTAAATTTCCTTCTGCACCCAGCAGTGCCTAGGCCTTTCTTCTCGACGTGATCACGCCTGGAATTACAGAGAGTTGTCCTCTCGATGTGACCACACCTCATGATTCCTACGCCTGGAATTACAGAGAGTTGTCCTCTCGATGTGACCACACCTCGTGATTCCTACGCCTGGATTTACAGAGCAATATCCAGGTCTTTCCTCTCGATGTGACCACACCTCATGATTCCTACGCCTGGAATTACAGAGAGCTGGCGACTCTCCTCACCCTAAGTGAAAGTTCAGCTGGGGGTGGATTCGAACCACTGATCATAGGATCAATGCGCAATTGTCTTACCAATGAGCTATCCTGGCACGTAATCATTAAAGTTTGCTCATATATTTCATTGTACGTACAACTGTGTTTACGGTATTTTTAAGTACCCAGCAGCGCATTGAATCGCCGTTTTGACAATCACGGTACAGTACAGTAAAGAGAAGTACAGTTATGCACGGTACAATACTCAACGATTTCAATACTGTTCCTTCCTCAGGGACAATTCTTGTGAAAGCCAATCACATTGCTAGGTTGAGCAAGAACAACAACCATAGCACATGGTTACTGAGCAACCAATGTCAGTATCTTGCCATTCTTATCCTCATTTTCATTGGATTAGCGGTCAGCCTCGTCTGGATATTCACCCTCGACAGGCCTCGCATAGAGATCTCGATTGTTGACCATGAGCAACAAGAGGTGTCTTGTTCATACCTGAATGACTCCAAGGGTGCTTCTCTTTGGTCATTTTACAACGCTGGTGAGTTTTTCTTCTTCAAAGAAATTATACATCACATGCCAGAGACACGCCTTCATCTGCAGTTCCACAGAAAAATATGTGTGAGGATATGACAGAACAGGCTACTGTGCAGTTAAAGCTTTTCAATAAATCATTATTTTGTTTGCTTTAAGGCAAATTAGTGATTTGATGACTGTGATTATTACATTGCGGTCGATCAACCAATCAAGCACCATCAAAGCATTCAATAAACCAACCAACTAATCTACCAACCAATCGAACATTTCATTAACCAATCAAACAACAACTGCAAACCTCAGTCAACAATTCATTCAATCAATTAAGTGACCTTCTGAGCAATCATGATTGAAGCACTCGATCGACCAGCAAATCAACGAATAAATCAACGAATCGATGCATCAAAAATTTATAGATCAATGAACTGATGAAAGATGATTCAGAGTATTTTTGCAAGTGATTAATGAGTAGAAGAATAAGGGTTAACTTTGAAGATCTTATTGCTACTAAACAACTCACTTCTGCTTAACCCACAATCATCCTGTCTCATTTCCATGTAACAAAGTTTCCATTTTTTCTAGGCCTCAGTTTGATTTGTACAGTCGAGTCATTCCTTGTAAGAAACGTGAGTTACAACCATAATGAGGCAAAATTCCTGTTCTTCTCTATGCTGTCAAATTTCGTGACGTTTCTTGTCGCTATTTCAATCGTACTTGGCACAACTGGCTTCCTTAAAGACGTGATTGTTACGTTTTTATTCATCTTTAAAACCAGCGTCGAAATTTGCTGTATTTTCGCACCGAAGCTTTACATTATCATCTTCAGACCTCACAAGAATAGAAACTAATGCAACCAGTGCTCCTGCGATTTGATACAGTGACACGGTCATGCATTTGGGATTTGGTTCTGTACTCCTTGTACCTAGCATTGAAGAATGAATGTCAATCACTTAGAATCTGTCCTCGTCGAAGAATGTCCTGGTCTTTTCTCGTGATTTGACGTCATGTTAATGATTCTTAAAGTAGATTTTGCAACATTTATAAGGCACGCTTGTGGACTAGTTTCCTGGCCCTTCTTCTCGATGTGAGCAAACCTAATGTTCCTACGCCTGAAATGACAGAGAAATGATGAGATTTTGCAACATTTATAAGGCACGCTTGTGGACTAGTTTCCTGGCCCTTCTTCTCGATGTGAGCAAACCTAATGATTCCTACGCCTGAAATGACAGAGAAATGACGGTTCTCCTCACTCTGGGTGGCAATGATAAAGTCGAGAAAAGCTGATTACAGGATTTGCGCTTCCCTTAGAGTTCTCCTCACACCAGACAGACTTAAAAGTCTCAGAAAAAAAAGCAAATGAGCGTAGTTTCTTCAACACCATCAAAGTTCCAGCGGCGATGCACATTGAAATTCCGATAAAGGATTTTTAAAGCCATTCAACTGCAACTGTCTCTTGTGTGGAACTTCCCTTGCTTTTTCATGGCACGCTGCATCCCTCAGCATTTTCGTATTCACTGTATGCAAGAAAAGGCGACTGAATAAGTCCTTCAATTTGAAAGGGAGTCAACTGCAAAAACTTGCCGATTCAGACGTGCGGAAAATTCTTGAAATAGTACGTATGCAGGAAGAGGGCGCAGAAAATAGGAGCAAGACAAGGAGAAAAATTTGCAGTTGCGAACATATGATGTGAAAACAACTGAAAGAATAAGAAAGATTAGAAAACGCAGAAAAAAAAAGAAAAATGACGTTTGCTTGAAGTTTAAAATCTTATTATCCAGCGTCACTGCAAGCTCTGCGGTCGCCTTGCGTGGGCTGAAAACTGCTGGAAAAAGAAGAAATTGAAAACGCAAGAAGTTAATCATATGTTTATAATCATAGTTATTAACATCGTCTTCACTTATTTGGAAGCACATTGTGCATAAATCACGGATGCAATTAACCCAGTGCAATGAAAAAAAAGCAAATGTCTTAAAGGAAATGAGGATAAAGTGTTAAATTAAATATTGAATGAATATGTGCATAAATATGAATAGTATTAGGCAGATATTGTGAGTCTTTGTTAATTCATGCAGATAATGATATTAAAATCATTTAAATAGATGCCAATTTATTTTCAATTTAACGGCCATTCTTCGATTTTGCTTTTGGAAGGGACAATCCGTTTTACCTTGTCAATAAATTATTTTGAAAATCATTATAAATTATTGTTCTGTTGCATTCAAAAGCAATTCCTTGAATTACAAAGCTTGTAGACGTATCAGAGCATAATTCTGCCAGTTTCTACCCAAAGGCCGACATCACTGTCTCGCTCACAACTGATGTTACTGCTTAATTTTGGTTTCAATTTTGGTGCAGTTGTGCAGTTTTTAAACGTGCGAGCTGATTTTGATATGAGTGGCAGCACAAATAAGGTCTTAAAATGGTTGGTAGAATGGCTAGCTGATAACAAGAAGCGATTGGATTATTTTTTGAAGCTAGAATTTAATCATCATGTCCTCTAGTCTCAACGCATTTAGAGAATTTTTTTAAGTCCTTCCTTCACCGTCTCTGAATGGCACCCACCTCCGTTCCTTTAGCTTTTGGGCCACACAATTGGGCCAGCACTGTGAATGTCACAATTAGGGCCTGGCCATCTGGTAGCAGAGTGTATATCGCTCATCCTCTTTCCCCAAATGCAGAGTGCCAAGCAGGGAAACAACATGCATCAATTTTAAAGTCTTTGGTGTGACTCAACCGAGTATCGAGCCCGATCTATAGCATTCGAAGCAAGCATTTGACCACAAGGCAATGGATGCAGGGAGTCTACAGCATTCGACCTTGACTATTCATAGCTAGAATTTATAGCAACTGGTTGAAAGTATTCGTTTCTAATTTGCACCTCTGATCAGAAGCAATCTTTGCTGTATACAGCGTAGGTTTTTCCGTATCTTTTTTATAGTGATCTATGTTGAGGGAAGGCCATGGTGGCTTATACATAGCCCCAAAAATGGGAGAGCGAATCTGAAAACAGCACCATGCTTTTGCTGGAATATTCACTGTTCAAAGTTAGCTAGATTCTTTGGTTGATAGAAATTCAGGCCTAAAAATCAAACGAGTACTTTTAAATCAAAGGAGCGTTCTTGATTTTCTTCGAGTTCGAAGCCCATGGGTTGTCGACTAACGCCCTCCCTCAAAGGAAACTTAGAGCAAATCATTTTTAGATCAAATCAAACCAAATCAAATCATTCATCATGGGAGAAAGCATTTTCATAAAGCAATCTTGCCCTCCCCATCGCTTTGCCATTACATATACAGTACTTTTACCAGCTGGGCAAAGCAATGCTGTTCACTGCTTTTCAAAATGAATACAACTGATATTATATGCAGCTGCATCCAGCATTTCAATGTGGTCCCACATGATATTTTCTGTTTTCGTGTGGCCCCCAAGAAAAAGTACTTGCCCCACCAGTCAGGTTTACCCTTTACATAAACCACGATATAATATGCAGCGATCTCGGCTTGATGAAGAGGCCCTGTTTAATTTCAACATGGCGGGTCATCAAAATGGCGAAGAGGCAATTGTTGATGAAGAAGATGCTAAAGAGCTCATGTTTCCCAAAGGTATCTAGTTATTATTCGTTGCAAAAAAGCTTTCATCCTTTCTGTTAGTACTAAATTGTTATAGGTCTTACATCTGAGCAGTTTTTATCTGTCATCTCTCCCTATATGTATCCATGCTTACTTGAAATCCTAGGGAATTCTCTTGGCCACGCAACCATTAAACCCAGTTTATCGTTGATTGCAAGCTAGTTTTTGAAGTATTTCCAATGGTTTCGTGCTTTTGACAATCATATCTAAGCCACTATACAAAGAGTTGTCTGTCTTCTCGCTGTAAAGCCAATGTCTTGATTAAAGATTTGACGACTTGTAAGTAAACAGCCATTGAGTTCAATTCATCAAGAGCTTATTTTGGTTAATCTATGTAAAGATTCCTTCGATTTATGTATTAAAAAGCATCAGCCGCAGTCAATAACAGCTGTCACCTGTCCTGTGTAAATATAAAGATATATTGTATATATCTTCTTTATTTACAGAGTTTGAAAGTGCAGAAACGCTGCTGAATTCAGAAGTTTTTATGCTTCTGGAACATCGAAAAGCACAGAACGATATGGCTGATGACGATCAAGAAATGTCAGAAGTTTTTAGGAAGACATTAGAATACACACAAAAATTTAGCAGATATAAAAACAGAGAAACTATTGCTCAAGTTAGAGGGTAGGTTTACAGTGTGGGGACATCATCATTATCAAAAGCAGTATGATTGTTGTGATCACGATTCTCTGCTTCTTCTTCTTTCTCAACAGACTTCTTCCACAGAAGTTGGGTTGCTGGTGGGACCTTTCAGGTTTCTGAGTCCACATCTATAAGATGGTTTTGCTTTTGTTTTTTATCGTCAGATGCTTTTCCAGCCACCAGCCTCTTTGTTGCCTTTACCACAAACAGCATCTGTTGATCCCATTCAACTCTCAATATGATAATCATTTTAATCATATCATCAAAACTTCATCATAGACTGTTGAGAATAGATTGATTATTGTTATCGTGTTGACTCGTGTTTGGAATCACGTGATTGAAATTAATCTCACTTCCTGGTGCTGCATGCTGTGAGCATATTTTTATCATAAGACTGAATCTAGCTTTTACGTTACTGGTAATTTCTTGATGTATGAAGGGTTCTAAGCGTCTATTCTCCCTGAATATTCTCGGTAATATTTAACATAGACATCATTGTCAATATTTAATATGTTAACCATCTTCTTCATTACTGTGATCAAAATCATAAAGTAATACAATTTCAAGTTTACTCAAGTTTACCGAATTCATCTTTTTCTATAGAAGTTTGGCTAACCAAATTATCCCTAAAAAGTTATAAAATGTAGAGCCATCCTGTTGAGATTCTGGTCTAGTTTCATTATTATCATTGATATAATCGTTATCGTTGCCACCATCTTCATCATTGGTATAATCATTATTGTTGCCACCATCTTCATCATTGGTATAATCATGTTCACTGCCTAATTGATATGATCATAATCTCCTGCATCATTGATATAATGGTTATTGTTGCCACTATCTTCATCATTGGTATAACTACATTCACTGCCTAATTGATTGCTTGATAGGTCAAAATTAAGGCAAGGGTAGTGATGGCAATGATGATGATCATCAACATGAAGATGATTGTGATTGTACCAAGTTATATCAAAAATTTTTTCTTTCTCCTTTTGTTAAGACTGCTGTCAAAAAAGAAGTTGCACAAGTTTGAGTTAGCTTGCCTTGCTAATTCATGCCCAGAAACTGCAGAAGAAGCAAGAGCATTAATTCCAAGGTCAGTAAATTATATTTATCTAGAGCATGACTGTCTTAAATCAATATGTTTAGTAAACGGGTTATGCAATTCCATATCACTCATTCGAAAGGGAACAGAGTCTATCCCAAAATGGGCCAATTCTTTATCTATCTTTTAGTATTGCTGTTTATTCATGTGATTATGGGTTATCCACTGGTTGAGCATGATAGATTACATGATGGTGGTCAGCATGTGATTGTACATGTAGCTTATGCATTGACCTAGTGAAGTCGTTGTCGGCATCCTTCGCTCTACATGAGATGATGGAGTAGATCTGGTTTCTGTTCATCTACATCTGCGAGAGTGGCTGTACAGCCCAACCCGCGAGTGGCAGTCCCATCGGCAAATGGTACAGATTAAAGAGCTGGATAATTGATGCTGAAACTGTTGATATTTCCCCCTTGATATTTTGGCGGCAATGGCTGTGTTTCTAGAGTCCTCTGCTTCCTGCACGCCGCTCTTCACAGTTGTGGCCAAGACGTGTGGTCCTCAGCAAGGACTTCCCGTGTGGAAGCAGCAATGCCGCACTGCTTCATGTCGCACTTGCAGACACCCCTGAAGCGTAGGCGAGGGTGTCCAACTGGTTGTGTGAGGCCCTTTGGGATGCAGCCGGTGTCTATTCTTTGTACATGACCAAGCCAGCGTAGGAAGGAAACCCCATGCTCGCTATGTCGGCACGCTGCAGGACCCCCACATCAGGAACCTCATCTTAACAGCATCACAGGTAACAATTGTTGGCCTAACCAAAAAGATCCTTTTTGTGGGAAGAGAAAGTTATTGTATTCATTCAAATATAGCACACAAAGTTTTCTACCTAAAAAGAACTCAAGTTAGGGATGCTCGTTATAAACAAGGGTAAAATTGGAACAGCTCTTTGATTCATCTAGGGATGAATCCGACTTTGAAGAACTTTAAATGAGATGGAAAATTTTATTTCTGTACTGCGTTTTTAGTTTGCACTGCCAATAAGGGATTTTTCTCGTGGTCGCGCATGTTCAACGGTTGTCATTTGCAATCCTTGTTCTGAGGGAGAAAAATTTAATACCAGTATTTAATCGAAAATTAAGGGTGCGTGTTATACACTTGTGCGTGTTATACTCGAATAAATATGGTAGTTTTTTTATCCAGAATAAGCGAGGCAATTGTGCTCATCAAATGAAGTTAATTAAGTGAATTTTGTCTTTCTGATTGTAGTCTTGAGGGAAGATTTGATGACAAAGAGTTGCAAGACATGCTAGATGAAATAGTAACATACAGAAGCATACAGAGCTGATACAAGCAAAGACTTGAAAGTTTTGGACAGATTTTTAATGCGATAAGACTGGTCTGAATTGGAGGAACAACCTATCTTGTAAATTTTCCTTATTCCAACTTACAAGCAGACTTTTGGAAAATGTTCTCAAGATTTTGTAATTGTTTGAGTAAACTAATCCACGCTATGTACATACATTTTCTTCTCCTGCTAGCTTTGCTGGATCAGCCTCAGACAATTTCATTTTGATGCAAAGTATTTTTTATGCTTTGTCAATATTTGCAGAATGCCTTCAAAAGATTGAAAGTTCCCTATTATAGAAAGATTTTTCTTTGGAAAAATTGTTGGGCTTCAGGTGAAGCTTGGTGAATTCATCTGCATTTTGCTCTGTTTGAGTTACACACTTTAAACGCAGACTTGATCAGTTTGCTGCTGATTCAAAAAAGGTAGTCCCTCAGTATAAAAACATCAGATTCAAAAACAGTGTGGCAACATCTATTTCAAGTACATTCAGACCAAACATTTGAATATTGCAAATCAAGTAAAAAGGTTGCTAAAATGCATAAAAATTACCCTGGCATATCTTTTAAAGATTGAAAAAGAAATGGAAGATTTTTGAGGTTTTCTCGATTGAGATATCATAAATAGCGTTCGAAAATGGTCCATCAATCTTTTAAGATTTTCTGACTTTAAAGGTGATTCGAAAACTAATAGTAAGCGGTTATCTTTTTTATCCAGAATCAAGGCTATAGACTTGTTTTTACCAAAAGGCTATATCAAGATATTTTCCGATTTAATAGGTAAGCGAGGAGCTGCTAAAATTCGAGCCTTTTGTCAAAAAGTAAGCTACCAATTTTGACCAGAAATTATCATTCTTCAAGAGTTCCTGATCTCAAGGGTAAATAAAAGACTGTTAGAAATAGACCATTCTTGACCCAAGGTGAAAGCTATAGGCTTGCCACTTTTACCAAAAACGCTATATTTGAAAATGTTTCAAATTAGTAGGTACACAAGAAGTTGCAAATATAGTGTTTGTCTGGTCCAACATAGCAGCCTTAAAACTTGCAAATATTCCCCAGAAATTGCTGTTCATTTCAGATTGTCAGATCCCATAGACAATACGAAAACTGCTTTAACACAGTCATTTCGTCCCAACGGCAGTCTTTTAGGCTTATATGAGTTTTTCCAAAAATTCATTCGATATAAAAGTATACGTTAGTTAAGTATAACCTTTACAAGTGTCTAACGTCATAACCTCTTTTTGCTTTATAGATCTTCTATTTCTGCCCATCCTTTGCGATTTCCATGGCTGCGATGATGTCCACTTCTCTCTTTTCTAGATCACTCTCCACTCTCCCCTACAAGGCAGTCCCTGGTCGTCCCATTTTTCTTTCCATCTCATCGCAAACTTCTAATGGGTAGGTTCGCTTCCTTTCTTAATACATGACCAAGGTATGCACAGTTTCTATCTGCAATCGTTTCTTCGGCCTTCTTTCTCGTTGCTTTGCCAAAAAATGACTGCATTTAACGTAATGAGTGCTCCAAGGGTCTGGACAGAAGCTGCAAGAAAATCTCCAAGACTCATCTTGTTTCAACGAACTACCATTTCGCTCCCGAAGCTTAAATTCCATCGTTCTTTTTAAGCATCTGCTTGAAAACACATGCAAGGACTTTAACTGTTTATCTAAGTTAGGCTTTCAACGATAAGTATCGAAGGAAATTTAAGACTTTTACATGTTACATGGATGAATTTTCATTTTTTTTAAATTTTCTTTACTTTTAACTTTAAACAGGGCACTTACTGACAGCAGTCCTCGTAGTACTGACAAGGTTTACCCTGTATGAATGTATCTATCATTGTTATTATCATCATTAAGTATCTTCCAACTTCAAACTGCTTGTCTTTAGAATCTGAACGCAAACCATTTGAAATAAAGATTTAAAATTTGTTGCTACGAACAACCTCCATTTACTAACGTGCAAATTAGGCGCAGGCTGCTGGATTAAATTTATATTTAAATCCTTCCTTCAGTGCTTCTTTCTCAGACGAGTTTCACAGATGTGAATCGGTACTCTTCAATTCTATTCTCAACCACTTGAATTCTGCGCGCTATTGGGATAGCATTTGTTGACGAGCAATTCTGCAAAGTTGTTGCTCTCCCATATATTTTGCTTGCTGTCCATTTTCTCGTTTTATTCAATTAAACGCCTCTTATTAAGCCCACAGACTCTTCAAAAACCTATTGTGTACCAGAATATCCAGCAACCTTTGTCTGCCGTGACGGGGGTTGGCAAGTCGCGTATTTCTTGGCTGGGGCCAATAATTACCTTGTCGTGGGATGGTTAAAGCATAACCTTACGCGCCAACAGCTGCTTGCAATCGCACAAGGCTAACAACTAGTTTCCAAAGTCTTACGTAGTTCGAAACTAAAATTTAGAAGCTTTTACAGAAAACAGAACTTTGCAACTGCAGGCTTAAAGAAGAGTGGTAGTTGCATGCAGCAAGTGCAAGACGCATTGCAAGATGACGCTAGACCTTCACAGGCGCGATCGATGCAGCCCTGTTTGTGCAATGGTTCATCGTCGGCTTTCATACCAACGATTTTGTTCATTGCAACCTGGCGGTGGTCTGCGCCGTCAATATGACTCAAACAACAGTCAATGGATCGACCAGCCCACTTATTAACATTCAAATAAGTGCTACGACACGACTTTCACAGTACAACGCTCGTACTAAGTATATCACTGTGAACTATTTGGACTGAAGACGTTGGTTTGCTTTTATCATAACCAGGACTCTAAATCACTTCAGCTAATGCACCGCAGCTGATTGAAATAAAATGTTTAGAAAGCGTGTTGTCAATGCCATCATCTAATCCCCCCTGACTGCTCTTTCATCTTCATTATCATACAATTAAGAGTCGACGCAGTCTAGCACCAACTCCACCAGTTTAGCCACCTTTCCGCGTGAAGCTAGTTGAAAGTCTGTTCGTCCATTCAATCAGTCATGGTGAGTCTTCTTCGCTTTACATTTGCATCATCTGTTTTTCTGACGACGACACAAACTCCGAATAATTCATATTTATTCAAAAGTATTACTTGCTATTAACACGTTACCTTACAGCTAAACCAAGTACTGACCCGAACCATGACCAACTTTCCAATAAACACTCTGTGTTTAAGATGCTATCTCATTGTATTGTCTATTATCACGATACCGTAGCGAGAAGCAATACCTTCGCAGATGTAAGGGGAGGGGACGCTGTCGTTCTTACCTGAAAAAGCTATCGCAATGAACAGTTGCATGGATCAAGGAATGCCATTGAACAATGCCGCAAGACCAGTGCGTAATGCTGGGTGAAGTCTGACTAGTTTAAGCAGTTCAATAACATTCCTTGAATAATCTTTCTTACGGTCCTAAGTTAATTATGTCTGAACTTGTACTGGTTTTCCCAAGGCAAATTGAATACTATATCTACTGAGAGGGAAGACGGAGTGGTTTGCATACGTGTCAGAGTATTGTGTCCACAGTCTACTGTGCGAAAGGCATACTCGCTCATGCTTCCCTTTGCTCTCTACCTGTCCACATATTATCAAATGGGCAACTGGAGAAAACCTGGGGGTAAAGAGTGGCGAGGAAAAGAACTGGCCGCCCTACCTCACAATGCCACATTCGTTATGAGGCGTCCTTCAGCGGCCTCATAACAGGAAGTCTTCTTGAAGTGTTTCTTTTTTTTCAGTGAGTTATGTTGGGAAAGGCCATGGTGGCCTATACAAAGCCCCAACAAAGGAAGAAAGAAGAAAGCGAAAGGCTAAGAGGAGAGAGAGATCAGATCAAGTTTGTTAATCTTAGATTTGAATGATGGCAAGTTGCAGGAGGATTCAGGAAAAGAAGAAGAAGGCAAGACGTTCCATAAATTGCATGTTATAGGGATTAATGATAATTTGTGGGGTAAAGTTCATGGAGTAGGTAATGAAACGTGGAAAGGGTGGAAAGTTGAGCTTCTGTTGGTTCTGACACGCCTCAGAGGAAAAGAAATAATAATCCTGATCTCCTGAGAGCAGTTCCCGTGAAGGTATCTGTAAACGATGTAAAGATCTCCAACTAGACGACGATGGGAAAGAGGTTGGGAAAGAGATTTGGTGAGATTTCTTGAAGTGTAATTACTGAGGAAGGCCCTTGCGTAGTCAATAGAAACAAGCAGAGGTGAAGCTCGAAGACTGTGCATGAGCGCAGGATAAACGTGTTCGAAATATTCTACATGAGAGGGCTTCTGCACGTCTCATTCGCGGATCACAAATGATTGATGCCTTGAGGAGATGGGTGTGCAGTGACAATTGCTTGAGCCCATCAAACGTCAGAAGCTGAAATATTTCAGACAAGTTCAGCACCATGCAGAAACACTGAACATGTAAGGATGAATGGAGGGCAAACGGTCCAGAGGAAAGCAGAAAATGACATGGCGCGATAGCGTTAGAAGGTCGAGCGGGATAACCGAGGCGACTGCATAGGGATGACCGTGGAAAATGCGTAGGGAGGACCGTGGGGACTGCGTAAGGGCGGCCGTGAAGATCGCGTAAGGATGACCATACAGACTGCGTAGGGATGACCGTGGGGACTGCGTAGGGATGACCGTGGCAAATGCGTAGGGAGGACCGTGGGGACTGCGTAAGGGCGGCCGTGAAGATCGCGTAAGGATGACCGTGGGGACTGCGTAGGGATGACTATAGAGACTGCGTAAGGGCCACCATGGAGACTGCGTAGGGATGACCGTGGGGACTGCGCAGGGGTGATCGTAGAGACTGCGCAATCTTTTACATTATACCGGGACAAATGACGGAAATCACCGATGCGCAGCCATGCATGCGGTAACGACTGGACTTGAACCAATGGAGAATGTCTTCCCCAAAGCGAGCTGAAAAAATTGCTAAATTGCTAAATTTGATCTTGTGAAAAGGATTCGAATTCTCATTAAGATATTTGCTTTTCACTTCAAATGTAGATTCGGTTCAATACTCTGCTGGGTATAAAAAATATGCTTCTTTACCTTCCCTTACTGCATACATTCACCGAAGATGATGGGGTGCAGGACGCGGATGACATCAACGAATTTGCTGCACCCTTTGCGACTCGTCTCTAAATAAAAACTAATCATAATCTCCATTCTATTCCATTAGTCTAAGAAGCTTTCAGAAGAGCAGATCAAAGGTAATCTTGGCTAAACTTGATTTAATCCAGATTTTGCATTTTGTACATTTCCCAGCAGAGCCATCTTAGCTTTCCATGAATGCGCTGATAATTTTTGTAATCTGCAATCCTGGGATTTTCAATGGATGATTATGGATGAGCAGCTTTCCATTTCGTTCTCGGCATGTTTTCATCTACTGTTGCGCTTGATTCTTTCCTATTTGCTATCACTAGATTTACGCGAATTTCGCAGCACATTTCCATACTTTATGCTCGCATACACAATATACATACATCAATTATTGCATACAGATACATAGCCATACATGGCAACACATAGCCATACATACATACATACATACATACATACATACATACATACATACATACATACATACATACATACATGCATACATACATATACATACATACATACATACATACATACATACATACATACATACATACATACATACATACATATTTTTCGCTCTTTCAAGTTTCGTTTATATCTTCTAGATTACCGCGAGGCCTTTTTGGTCTTTGACAAAGATGGTGATGGTACAGTAACTGTGTCTGAAATCGGCCTCGTAATGAAGAGTCTTGGCCAAAGCCCTTCCGAGGCTGAGATCAAAAGTATGGTGCAGGAGGTAGACACGAAAGGTAAGCTAGCATATTTGTATCCAGTTTCTTTCTAACAAGCTATCCAACTGGCTGGGTTCAGTAAAAGGATTGAGGGAAGGAGAAGAAGTATACAAATATTGCCTTCGTTGAGGAGCAAGTGCTGCATCGTAAATGTCATGCATCAAGAGGGAAAAAAGGCGGAGAAAAGAGTTAAAAAACTTTGCAAGAGACAAAAAGCTGCTAAGAGACATGATCACCAAAGTGCGGGACGGAAACGGCGCCTGCCATAGTGGAGAAAGCGAGATCTTAGAGAGAGGAGATCTTAGAGAGAGGAGATCTTAGAGAGAGGAGATCTTAGAGAGAGGAGATCTTAGAGAGAGGAGATCTTAGAGAGACATCTTAGAGAGAGATCTTAGAGAGAGATCTTAGAGAGAGAGAGAGAGAGAGAGAGAGAGAGAGAGAGAGAGAGAGAGAGAGAGAGAGAGAGAGAGAGAGAGAGACCCTGAGAGAGAGACCCTGAGACAGAGACCCTGAGACAGAGACCCTGAGACAGAGACCCTGAGACAGAGACCCTGAGACAGAGACCCTGAGACAGAGACCCTGAGAGAGAGACCCTGAGACAGAGACCCTGAGAGAGAGACCCTGAGACAGAGACCCTGAGACAGAGACCCTGAGACAGAGACCCTGAGAGAGAGACCCTGAGACAGAGACCCTGAGACAGAGACCCTGAGACAGAGACCCTGAGAGAGAGACCCTGAGACAGAGACCCTGAGAGAGAGACCCTAAGAGCGAGAGAGAGAGAGACCTTGAGAGAGACCCTGAGAGAGAGAGAGACCCTTAGAGAGAGAGAGGGGGCGGTTCCATTTGGTCAACGATGATCGTGGAAAATTGCTACAAGAAGCTTTCATGCTTGAACTGTTTCATGTTGATGAGAATCTAAGATAGTCTAAGACTTTTCTTGTTTTTGATAGGCCAAGGAGAGATCGATTTTGATGACTTTTGCGTCCTCATGCAAAGGATGACCGGAGAAGGGGGTGATGCAGATGAGTATGACGAAACAAGAGAAACATTCAAAGCATTCGACAAATCAGGCAGTGACAAGGTTACCGTTTCAGATCTGAAAAGTGTCCTCGAGAACTTGACTGTAAAACTGACAACGGATGAACTGAATGGGATACTTGCAGAGATGGAATCGGTAGGAGGGGAGCTTGCATACTCAGGTGAGGTTGTTCAACTTCAATCAATTGCGTGTCCAGCTTGCGATTGGAATAAAGCAATGTCAATTGGAATAGATATGTTAATGTTAATTGCTGAATAGATAATTCTTGCGAGCCTGATTTTGCTGTACTTACTAGGAAGATTAACTTGAAACTATGGCTTTTTAACTATTATCTTACCTTCATCTTCTAATCTGATAAAAAGTCTTCAAGTAAATCTATAACCAAAAAATCCATAGTTGCCCATTTCCTGTATCATCATTACCATCACCATCATTATCGCCTTCATCATCATCGTCATCATCACCATAATCATAATAATAATAATCATCATCATCATAATGATGATGATGATCATCACCATCACCATCACCATCATCATCATCATCATCATCATCATCATGAATATCTTAAAAGGATATCTATATTTCAGTTGAATAAAAACTACAATGTATTAGTTATATCTAAGTAAATTTCTAAAAAGGGAATAAAATTGCTAAAGTGGGATGGTTCACAATCATTCCTGAATTCGTACAGAAAAATCCGAATTTTCCTCCACTGAGTTGAAGGAGGCATTACTTTTGTGCTACGCCATGACAGCAGTTAAGAAAGGATTGATGATGACAAACCGGTCCTGACCGGTCTTGTTTTCGATATATACGCTCCACTGAGCAACATAAACAGGATAACACAACAACAACCTTCGATTCATTTTTCAATGATTTTTTTCAGACTTCACCAAAATCTTCATGTACGCTTGACGGCATCATGTGGACAAATGAAAGCAAACGGAACGGATGTTGGCGCATTCACGGCGTTAATGAATTTTGATGAAGCTTTTTATCTGCGTTAGTCAATAACTTCAAGCATTTCTATCTTCTTAATCTCCTTAAATATCTATTAATGGTACAACTCTAAATTTCAACAATTATTTTCATCTGCAAGTCTATGACGTAACGAATTAAGTTTAGAAAAAACTAACTTCCTAACAGGTAAGGAGATTTTTTAAGGTCATTTAGCTGAATGTGCGGGGCGGCCGTGGGGTGGTGGGTAGGGCATGAGACACGACTTTTGTAGCTCGCACCCCATTAAAGCTTTCGGTGGCTATGGGAAGGGCATGCAACCTTATTCGTTTATGCGTCAATCAATCCCTACTCCTTCCCTGCAAAGCTATCTCTTCTTTGGAGAACAAAAGGGAAGCAAAAACGGCGAATCTTTTGGATGGGTTTGGGTAATGAAATCAAAATGTGAAAACAAGGTTTTGGCTGGCAATTTTCCGCGAACTGATGAATCACGAGATGAGATGGATTAACCTATGACCGAGAAACCTGTTCAAAACGACATGTCTTTCTGGAGAAGCTTTGTCACTGCTAGCCATATATTGGTGTAAGGATGGCATCGTGACAGCGCGCTTCTTCAAGGACCTTGCGGCCATAACTTCTAGGTCTGCCTCGAGTTGACGTTCTACGTTGAACGAGTAGCGTAAAAAGCTCTCTAATTCCAGCCTTGAGAATGAATCAAGGAGTGGGGCCACATATCAAGAAAGAACTAAAACAACGGTCGCACCTATAGTGTATCACCGTTCTAAAACGGACCTAAATATTCAATGATCACAGGAATCTGGACTTGACATCATATAAAGAGGAAGGGTCAAGAAACTCGTAAATGAGCACCATTCCTCAGTGTCTACCTGAGGGTGCTACGTAGAAAACATCTATAGTCATCCATTGGCTTTTAATTTATTAAATCAATGTCATCTTTTGTCTGGGCGAAAATTGGATGATTTGAATCAAGCATTGTCGATCCATTGCCAGTGTCAGTAATTTGCTATTTTAATATAAAATGTTCAAGGCTTGAATATCAATTAGATTTTCAAAAATGATTATAAAAAATAATGACGTAATGACTAGACTAATTTTACTCACATTTGTCTTTGTTCCTCTTACTAAACTTTACAAAGCCGTTCTTTATTTTCAAATCAATGTCTTTAAGAACTTCCTTTACAAACCACCGTGATAGTATGATGGTCAGCCTGGAAACATCAAAGAATGAATAAATGGGTGAATGAATGAATAAATTGATCCTTATATCAATGAACAAATCACCGGAAAATCAATTCAATAATTCATGAATCAACGAATCACTGCACAAATCAATCAATTAGTCAATTAGCTAATCAATGAATCAGTGAATAAATCAATGAATAAAACTACTTCATCAATGAGTCAATAATCGATCTGCCAATCAGCGAATCAAATGAATCAATGAATAAATCCACGAACAGATCAGAAAATCTTTGAACTGATCAATAACCAATCAATCAACCAAGCATGATTCCTTTAAGAAATATTGCAAAACCTACCATAGAAAAAGACTGAATGCAAATACTGCAAGAAATGCAACGGAAACCCAAAAGACTCGTTTCCAATACCAGTTTGGCTGTTCTATCGTTGTTGGGCACGAGGCTGGATCCTTCCTCTAGATTTCAAATAGGCAAATGAATGTGTTATTAGACAAAACTTCAGATATTTGAGAAGCTGTTAACTCACACTGCATGAGCACGAAACCTCAGTGAATACCTGCTATAAGACGCTGAAAATATACCCAGATGGATTTCATGCTGATTTGAGTGTCAGGGGAAAAGATCTCTCCCGTGCTGATACTATGCCTCCATTATCTTGCACAATATTGAAGATTTTGGATAATGGTATGAAAATTTAGGCCTACGTTATATAATCAGTTGCATAACTGCACTAATTATTTGGATTGATGAGAGAAAACAAAAGCCATGTGATTGGTTGACTCACTCTTTCGAGGTCTTTCAAATTAATGACCAATGAGGAAAGCTTCTCATTTTCGCCATGGATTTCAAATGCAATTTTTATCTGCAGAAAAACAGAAAAGCTCGACTACTATTTGAAGACAAGGCAAGCAGCAAAGCAACACATTTTTAATGTACTATCTTTTTTAGTGAGTTCTGTTGAGGAAAGGCCATGGTGGCCTATACAAAGCCCCAACAAAGGAAGAAAGAAGAAAGCGAAAGGCTAAAAGGAGAGAGAGAGATCAGATCATATTTATTGATCTTAGATTTGAAAGATGGCAAGTTGTAAGGTTCGGGAAAGCAAGAAGAAGATTACTTAAACATTAAAACCTGAGTCCCATACTCGATGCGAGCGTGGTGCAGCACTTTGATAGAGACGTACTATCTCGAACTACGGCCATGTGGGAGATTTCCTTCATCCCTGCTGTTCACTTTTAGCTTTGCATTTACACCGCACAAATAGCATCCTTGGATGATAGGATTATTCATTGGTTGCTTGGTTAATTTATTGATTACAACATACCGGGTCACTGTTCCAATCAATCTTGATCAACCCGTAGTTGATTTCTGTGATAACTTTTGAGACTCTGAAGCACGAGGCGACTACATTCCTAAAAGTAAGCAATAAATCTATCAAGGTCATCATAAAAACTGACAAATCGTGAAATCAATGGTGAATCGTCAAAACGAAGCGTGCAACAAATGAGGAAAGCAAGTGCTCAAAGCTCACAAAAAATGCACTAAAGAAAACATCCTAGATGCATATTAGTCTGGTAAGTTACATAATCATTAAGCTTTGTTAATGTCTAAGCCAGCAAAGGAAATATGTTGATAGCAGTTTTTATCAAACTAAAATTTACGTATCCTTTGAAGATACTAATGATGATGGAAATGATGCTAAGCTTATTCTTTGACTTGACTTCTCCGAATTTCACCAAAAAAATTATAACCTTACTGATCAGTATGGCTCATGTTTGAATATTTAGATATATTGTTTATAAAGTGTACGTAGTTTTGATTGACTAGGGTCAAATGACCAAAAATCAAAGTTCAGGGGCCATGGGTCAAATCTGAAACATGATCGATCAAAGTATAGAAGGGAAACCAGCGAACGTATCCCCAAGGTTAAAGGTCAGTTGGATTGACCCAAAGGTATACAAAGCATTGGCGAATGGAACAAAGGCCGAAGGTGAAACTGACTTGAGTCCTAAAGCAGAAATGAAAGCAAATATAAACATTTTATACATTGTTTCTTTTGGCTAAATTATGCTTTGAGTTGAAGATGTATGCTGAGGACACATTGTATACCACTGAAGACTTACTTAATAAACCATTTGCAGAGATTATGCGGTTTTGGAACTGAGCAGGTATGGGTCAAACCGCTTGAAGTGAACTCATAAAAGGGGTAGCCTAAAATTCAACACAATCAATATTCATTACTTTTATTCAAAGTCTATCATATCAATGTAAGCACCTCTGAATATGAGGCAAGCATGGGATATTCGCGTGCATTAATTGCTGATCCTTGTCCAAAACAAGCCGGTTTCCAAAACCCATTCCTCTTCAAATCAGAAAACGGCATTTAAAACAGGCTTTTCGCCAAACTTTGGGGCTGGTTTTACAGCTATGTGCCAAATTTTCAGGTACTTCCTTCTTTTGCAATGTTTGGGGTACAAGTAGGACTAAATGGAAATCTGGGCTTGTGTTGCGATTATCTGAACAAGGAACAGCCTCAAACAGTATGCTTAAACCATCCTTAACTCGCCCGTGCACTACTCGCGATCAGATGGAAGTAAAACTGCTTCTTTAAGCTGACCATTGTACAAGGTGTCTGGTGGTTCGACCGTCCGTGCGTAATTGGCTATGAAGACAATAGAGGCTCACTTTAAGGTCCAATCACAAACACCATACGGTAACAAAGACGACGAGCATGAATGCGTCATCGAACTTGACGTCACTTCATACAACGGATAACCTGGAGGTAGAAAATCACGTCAGGTAAACAACATTGCTTCAAAACAACCAAAGAAGTAGAGGTGCCGTACGGTAAAGATTTTTGAGCTTCTCAATTTTGATACATGAATATGCAAAGACAAATATACAAATATAAAAATCTCATAGTTATTGATACACTGAGACAAATATACAATGACCAATAAATGTACAAAGATAACTGTACAAACGAAAACAAATCTCGCTAAAGCTAAGTAACTTGTATCTTGCTGGTCTCTTACAGATTAAAGTTTGCAAAATCCGCATAAAAATAAACTAAAAAAGGAGACTAATAGAGAAAACTATCACAGTTGAGCTGAAAGGTCTCGAGGTAAATTGCTACTGGCAAGCTAGATGGTTTGCGCTTGTGATAACAATAACAACAATAATACCCGGAAAAATAAAAAACACACAACTTCAAGATATCACCCTCTATGGCTCAAACCACATCTTCTGCAAAGTACTATCTATCGCATGAAGTACATGACTCCCCTTAAAGCCCTATAACCTGGATTGGTTTTGGCGCTATTGATGAATACTACAGAAGAATCAAGAAGAATCAGATATAATAGTAATAAAATAATAATAACAATAACAGTAATAATGAAATTATAAATGACTAAGACACGTTTATTACTACCATTATCATCTCATATGTGACATATTGTGTTCTGGCAGTTGTTATTGCCGTCGATTCTTCTATTCGGCGAATCATAACAAATGACCATAGGCCATCTTCTATTCGGCGAATCATAACAAATGACCATAGGCCATCTTCTATTCGGCGAATCATAACAAATGACTAGCAGAAATTCCATTTCTCTAAACTTCTAGTACTGTCTGCAATCTTTTTGCAGTTCCCAACAAGGCAGTCTTTTGCCTCGCTCCGATATTGCATCCCTAGTTTTCAATCCACCTGTCAACGTCTTTGGTGACACTTCCAAGAGCTCCTTGCACAACCGGCCCAACTTCTACTATTTCTTCACAGCTTATTATCACTATTATCACCATCGCTATTATTGATGTTCAAAACGTCACCGTTCTCTGTGATAAGAGAGTAGACGACACCAGGGAGGGAGAAAAGGATCGAGAGGTATCAAGACCTTCCACGAGAAATGAAGAAGTCCGGAGGAACGAGCCCCACAGCCATCTCGATAGTTATCTGAACCATTAGAACAGCAACAAAGAAACGGAAGAAGCAATCGAGGAGATTGAAATAAAGACAAGGGTCACTGGGTTGCAGAAAACGGCGATCTTGCATTCTGACAGGATTCTGGGCAAGATTCTCTAGATCGGAAACATCTCGCCTATGTCTAACTCCGAGAACGAAATACCGTTGCTAATTAATGGGTGACCAATGCAAATTACACAGAGCGACGCAGCCAGTTTCGACAAATCAGCCGGTATTCTCAGAAGCTCTGCGTTTCAAAGCAAAACGAAGTTGCCGCATCTATACAGTCAAACATACATCATGAACGTTGAGTCATAAAACCTGTTATAATTTCAATCAAATGGTTTATTAACATGCAAGAGATTTAAGGTGCAGCGGATGCAGTTATAAACGCTCATTAGCATTGATGACCCACTAGTTATCAATAAGCATGGCCGAAGATTGATCATGGATGACACATTGACGCATTCATTGTAAAAGCACCGTAATCTATGAAAAACAGGCCTTCTACGCACATGAAAATTAATGTCGACTTTCAGTGAAGTAAAAAACAAAAATTGATCGACAGTCATTTGGGAACTTACCTGAGCTTGAAGAATTCATGCAATTGACTTCAGAGAAGTGAACATCCCCGCTTATGAAAAATACCTGAAAAACAGAATGAGCCACAGAGAATGATTGAAAAATTCGGCGCTAGTAGAATGCAAACTTTGATTACAATATTGAACAAAATGACACAAATTTATGGCTTCACGCCATAAACGCTTTGATTTTAACGATGTACTCTTGATTTTTTTTGCTCTGTATGGAAAAAATTCCTCTGATTGAATGAACCAAGCGGGCACTTCATCTTTTATATTCCATCTAAACATTTACGTAACAGGTTACTAATACACTACATAACCTGGAGAAGGTGCAAATACGATTTCAACTTCCGGGCCTTAAAAAGTTGAGAAATATTTTTCTATGAACATACAACTATTCACAACATGAGAATCCTCAAGGAACGGTTTGAAAAAGCAGTTTGTTTAATGTTATTGATGTACACAATAAAGGATCATCGCGTATCAACATTTTCAAATAGAAGAACGGAAAAATATAGAAAAGGTGAAATATTGAAGAATCTCACATGGTCTCTCTTCTGCGTCAGCCAAACCAGTTTGTCAAGACTAGAAGGACATCTCTGCCACTTTTCGATAAACGGAATGTCAGAAAGTATCTGTGAAGATCAAACATAATACAGTATCCACATATACTTGCATACTTTTACACTGATTAAAGTAGGGGTCTATACTCAATTAGAATACATCTTTGGCGAGGCAACGTCATGAACAGCGGAATGGTGAAGTAGGGTGGCCAGTTAGATTTTTCACCTACTTTTGCTACCATCTGTCGTGTGTGTACACATTTACTCCTGAATAGGCCGGCAGGACGAAAAAGTCCTATTTGCAAAGTGCTCACATTGAAAAGATAAGTAGACGAGTCTGGTCTCAATTGCGAGCCTTGCTCAGGACCGGAACAACCGGTGGAAGCTTGCAGATGAGGCCACGGCTGGTCATGATCTAGCCCACTATTTATAATGATGGGCAGAGGGTATACAGACAC
Organism: Pseudorhiza aurosa; assembly: GCA_964026355.1. Lineage (NCBI taxonomy): Eukaryota > Metazoa > Cnidaria > Scyphozoa > Rhizostomeae > Lychnorhizidae > Pseudorhiza > Pseudorhiza aurosa. The sequence goes on along the minus strand of OZ032129.1, from coordinate 4,073,122 downwards.
GGACACGTGCGTGGGGCGAAGCCGTCACCTTCGGTGCAGTTGGGAGATGGTCTAAGCACTGTGCTAAATACTTCTACGCTGTACTGATGAAAGATACGAAGAATCCAGAGAGAAAAAGATGCTCTATATTGAGAAAGGCATCATGGAAAGGAGTTTCCCAAGATCAATCTCGATATGACGTGACACAATCAGGTCGCATCGGAACTCGCGCTGCTAAAACTTTTGGTATCAACAAGGGGTCGAAGACATTTTGATGTCTGTTGCTATTATCACAGAAAGAAAGAGGGAAGGAAAGAAAGAAAGAAAGAAAGAAAGAAAGAAAGAAAAAAAGAAAGAAAGAAAGAGCTGATAAAGAATCCTTTCATTTGCTTATATTCCAATAAATGACTTTGTGGGAACAAGAGCCAAACAAAGGCGATCTGAATAAAATCAAAAATGTCGAAGAAAATCAGTTGACACTTGCTGCCACTGGATTTACGAAACTGGTTGTTCACTAGGGAAAATAGACTGCCGCTGACGTGCTATATAACCACGATGGGTTTGCCTGCAAATGTTTCTCAAAAGTTTGTACGGAATTTGGCAATATGAATCCCTTAGCACTTGTCGAAATGCTTTTATAAGCAGTTGCGCAATGAAGTATCTTATTGATAAATGTCAACTGGTGCTTTAGATTGCATATTTTCTTACTTGCATTCCACTGCCAATAATTGTGAGTTGCGAGACGTCATTGTTGAGTTGCTCTTCAAGCCACGTCCACTGCCGATCTCCAAGCAAATCACAAGGGTGGCTGGGCTCTGCATTGCTACGGACATCTAACAGGATGACCTGTGATTCAATGACACAGCTGGGTTATGGAAACATAGGACATACTATCAGTTTGGAATGCGAGCGTATGCTGTGGTGGCAGCGCAAATTGCAGTCAAACCGGAAAGAGCAATGACCCTGTCCCACAAATCATCATTCATCCCTAGAACATGCAACTTATGGAACGTCTTGCCTTCCTCTTGCTTTCCTGAATCTTACAACTTGCCATCTTTCAAATCCAAAATCAATAAACTTAATCTGATTTCTCTCTCCTCTTAGCCTTTCGCTTCTTTCTTTCTTCTTCCTATGTTGAGGCATTGTATAGGCCACCATGGCCTTTCCCCAACATAACTCACTAAAAAAAGGAACAAAAATGACCATAATCAAGGAAAATTCAAGCCCTTCAGAAAAACGATCAGGAAAGCAGGTAAGAACAGGCACAAGGAAGGGTGAGAAGGCGACAGAAGGAGAGCGGGGGACTCAAAAAATCCTGAGCTGATGATCTTCAGGATCAGAGTGGGCCGAAACTTTAACACCTTGGGCAGGTGAGTAGAAAAAAGTGGTGTAGAGGAATGGTGCAGAGATTTAGCGGACATAAAGCTAGTGACTTTGGATATATCATGCACTTTGGCAGTTAAAAAACAGAACTTTAGGGCTAGTTTTCTGACAAACAGAGCTAAAAATTCACAAGGAACCAAGCCAATGTTCCAAAGAGATCCTAAAGCTTTTTGACTGGGCACTCAGCAGAGCACAAAGCTCCTGATCTCTGGCAAATATGCATGGTAAGAATACAAACTGTCACAGAATGAATACCAAGTAGGCAATCCCTAGCAATACTCAAAGCATCAACAATCCATCAAGCATTAGCTCCCCTTATTGAAGAAGATTTCAACAAACCTTGACACTTCTCTTGCCACTTCCAAAGGAATATGATGCATATGTTCCTTCCCTTTTTCGTCTAATGCTGTCTAATGGTTCATCCAAAAAGTCCAAAAACATGTCTTGTACTCTCAGTCTGTATTTGAAATACTAAAGGAATGGATTCATGAGTTAAGAATCGGTACTACATTCCAATTACCTGGCAAATGCATCGATGAAAGAAGTACACAAAAGATTATCTTGCTCCAAACAATGGTTGCTGCTATAGCACATTACCAGAAATGGACCATGCAGATGCAAGAGAAAAACATGTCTAGCTACTCAGTGGACTACACTGTACCTGCAGAATGAAGAATCATATGAATCATGAATCATGTGAATCATGAATCATATGAATCATGAATCATATGAATCACAAATCCCATAAATCATCAAATATCACACCAACAAATATCATGTACCACAAATAATCATGAATGATCATCAAAAATTATGAATTGCAACAAAAGATGATGAGTCATGGGAATCACAAATCATCAGTCATCATGAGTCCTGAATAACCAAAAATCATCATACACACCTTAACTTGGTAACAATGAATCAATATGAATTGTAGGGATCATAATTCATGCATCATTGCATTTTTGATGATATGAAGGAAGAGACAAAGAAAGCATGAACAACAAACCTTGTTTCCAAAATCTGAACCAAAATCATGATCATCCCAGACACCAATTATTGGGACTTTTGCTTTTAAGAAACGCTAAGAGTGAAGGAAAATCTCATATAAATTATCTTCCCACATAAAAATGTTGTGCCAAAAGAGTGGCATGGAGGGAAAATGTCCGAAAGGGGTGTCACAATAGCATTTATCACACATAGCACATGGCTTACCTGGTATTCAGGATGGTACTTCTGGCTCATGTATCTTTGTTGCATTTCTGGCAAACTGGCAACAATCCAGACAAATGGCATTAATCGGGTATCAGCATAAACAGCTAGGTATGAAGATGCGTGGCTTGTGACAATATTATTTGGAACATTTAAAACTGTTACAGAACTAAAACAATCACATAAAAAATAAGCAAAGTCATCAAGAAATTCATGCATGATAGATAGCAGTGCACTTTTCAAAGAAATTGGAGATCCTTCCTTCCTTGGGAGATTTGCAAAAGAGCCTAGAAAGAGCTAACAGAGCAAAATGAAAGGCACGGGTCTTAAGGGCAAAATACTGGGGTAATTCATATATTTTGATGCTCTCTACTGAAGGAGGACTTTGTGGCATCAGGATAGCTCAGTTGTAAGATTCTTACTCCTTAATGGTCAATTGTTTGAATCAACACGCTGATAAACATTGACTTAAGAGAGAGGAAAGTTGCCAGCTTTCTGTAATTTCAGGTGTAAAAAATCACAAGGTGTGGTCACATCAGACTTGGACACAGCTCTGTAAGCAAAAAAAGCTTCTCAGCGCTCAAATGCCTACCTTTGACATCTAGGTAGAATCATATGCAGAAAAAGAGGATCATATATTTCAAAAAAAGGATGAATTAGGCTTACTGGGTGACTTTGCCTAGTAGGTAAAAAACAGAATATGTAAAAAGTTAAAAAGATAAACATACCATCTCCAAGCCAAATCCAAAGATCAGGATTTTGTGCGAGAACCTTTTTCCATAATGGCTGAGCATGAGTATGTTTACTAGGGAGAAGTGAGATTGTACATGAGTACGGGTAGAGGAACTTCAGTCATCTGCATATCAAAAGAAAAGACATACCCAAATTTGAGGGGGGAGCTGATGAGCTTCTTTCTGCTAACTTACAAATTTTGATCCAATTGAATATTTGATTAGAATGTTTGTTTTTCTGATTAAAGTGGAAAAAAAAGGAATAATCTTCCCGCTGATGAAATATTTCTCAGGCCAAAGCAGCTACACTATTTCTACAATAAAGACATCTGCACAAGTAAATCTATCTGAGAGCTAAGGACCAATAAGGACACCCTATCCCTTTTTAAGAGAGAAAATGTTGCAAGAGAACTGACCCTAAGACCCCAAGAAATGCAGATCCTCATGTTCTGAGATCCTGAAATCATTTTCCCCAACAATTGTAGCGAACCTTGATCAAGCAAAACACTTACTCCCACTCCCTCCTCATACTTACTCCCACCCTCATTCTTACTCCCAACACCTCCCATTTTAGAATAGTGGTGGCGTGCCTGTGAGTTTGTGTAACTGAATGGCTTCCCCTCACATGAGCAGTCTAAAGTCATGAAAACACAAAATCCCGTTTCAAGACACGTTCAAGGTATGTAAATTTGATTTATTTCATTCAAACTCCGCCTGCCTGCCTGCCTGCCTGCCTGCCTGCCTGCCTGCCTGCCTGCCTGCCTGCCTGCCTGCCTGCCTGCCTGCCTGCCTGCCTGCCTGCCTGCCTGCCTGCCTGCCTGCCTGCCTGCCTGCCTGCCTGCCTGCCTGCCTGCCTGCCTGCCTGCCTGCCTGCCTGCCTGCCTGCCTGCCTGCCTGCCAAAAGCCTCCTTCGCAAAGGACTTGCAGTCATCTGCTGACGACACTTCGAGTACTTTCACATTAGAGTGAGACAATAAAATGTAACATTGAAAATAAAGGAAAATAAAGGATAAATAAAAACAAACATTTTGGGCTAAAACCTAAGCTTCCTTTACAAAATCAAGGGTCATTGCCTAGTCCTAACGAGGTCTCTTGAAGTCATCGAGATAAATTGCTTGCATGTGACTTTTCTATTATGCGAATGACTGGTCACAGCTAACAGCTTCTTCTAAGATTGCTTCACTGTCTGTATAAAACTCGGCAACTCAAATTCACGAGAGAAAAATGCTCATAAAGTTACCTGCAGCTTCCGAATGCAATTACTGATAAGTTTTTTCTCGTTTCAAAATCAGCTGTTCTTCCAGGGATAAAGCTATCTTCACCTGCACTAGAGGACTTCATGCCCGCTGGTCGCGAGCCATATTCATCAATTTCTAGCGTTCCTGCAGGCACCACTTTCAAAGCTAAAAACACTGTGACATAAAGAGATAGATTTGACAACATTGTCTCCACGCTTTAACCCTAGAATTCAACCGACTCCTTTCCATCTAACTCTTTTTCCGAGTTTCGAGAAACCTAGCGTACAAGTCACACAAAAGTTCCTCGATCAAAGATCAATGTTGTAATTATCTCGTTTCCATGAGGGGGACGACCGCCGTTGACGTCATAACCGAATGTTCATTCAGGCCGGGTGGACGCCGTCAATGGCGGGTCTTCGTGGGCGGTAGATCGGGGAAGCTCCTTTCTGCTGCAGTACTCAAAAGGATACAGAGCGACACGTACCATCGAATCCCAGATGATTTATCGTAACGGTTAGATAACATGAACGGTGCAACTCATACCGCGAGTTGCCGAATGCCGGTATCGAACCCAGAGCCGTGAGGTACTAAGTGAATGCTATCAAAAATAGTCAGAGAAGTGCTTATACAGGGTATGATCTATGAATGTTTCAAGTTTTGCTATAAATAATGTCCCTGTTGAGAAACTTGAGAAATGCAGAAATCAGCCTTGACGAAATATCAGAAGATGAGAAAAACAGGCTTGCTTTTGCATTCCATTTACAGCCCTCTCGCAAGTGGGCTTCGTGAAAGGAGGCTTTCCACTGGTGAGCCCTGTGAGTACCTGCGCCAGGCAGGGAGACTAACCTCCCTTACCAAGGTCTTGCCGTCCCATGCAGGTTGGATATGGTCAATGATATCATACTTTTTTTCTAGTGGGTTATTTTGAGGAAAGGCTATGGTGGCCTATACAAGGCCCCAACATAGGAGGAAAAAAGAAAGCAAGCAGCTAAGAGGATAGAGAGGTAAGATCAAGTTTATTGATCTTAGATTTGAAAGATGGCAAATTGTAGAATTCAGTGAGTTATGTTGAGGAAAGGCTATGGTGGCCTTTACAAAGCCCCAACATAGGAAGAAAGAAGAAAGCGAGCAGCTAACAGGAGAGAGAGATCAGATCGAGTTTATTGATCTTAGATTTGAAAGATGGCAAGTTGTAGGACTCAGGAAAGCAAGAAGAAGGCAAGACGTTCCATAAATTGTATATGTAATGGATGCATGCAAAATAGCTAAGTCTCAAATCTGATGGATACATCTCAAGCTAAGTTGGTCTCGTACTGCCAGCTGGCTAGCCCCCAACTCGACGCTTGCATATTGGTGTTGTCCAAAAGCTAAAGAAATGGAGATGGGCGCCACCCTATTTACCAAAATGGTGCGAAGGAACTTTGACTTTTTCTTGATGAGGGTTGAGAAAATAACAACACCGATATCAAACACCAAAGATTATTTCTAATGTCAATAACAATAACAATATAAACATTTTTATTACAAAATAAAATCTCCGATTGTAACAAATGTATCGTATACTAAACTTGGTAGAAAAAATGTAACTAAATTAATTTATAGCGATATTTCTTGTCAAAATATATCCAGTGAAAAACGAGGCAAGATTGTTATGGGCATGAAATGTACAGTTGCATTACAAAATGATAGAAAGGAGGATGAATTAACTATATATAAGATGAATTTTCAAAGAAAGTACGCATAAATGAATCAGTCCATGAACCAATGAATGAATGAATGAATGAATCAGTCAACCAATTAGTCCATCAATAAATGAGTCAATCGATAAATCAAGAATCAACTAATATAACAATAAATCAATGAATCAGTCGACCAATCAGTAAATTCATAAATCAAGGAAACATTGTCAAATCAGTGAATTGTTCATGGAATCAATGTGAATCAATCAGTCAACGTTTATCAATGAAGTAACAACTTAATCAATAATTCAATCAATGAATAAACGAATAAAAATATCTACGAATATATTAGTAATAAATCTAAATGGGTAAAGAAATGAAGAACGGAGAAAAGATTGGAAAAATGAAATAAAATAATGAAGGAATTGATTGAATGGATGAATTGATAAATGATAAGTTAACGAGTGAATGATTGAATGAATGCTAGAACAATGCATGAGTTTGAACAGAAAAAGGGAAATCAATATATTGACATGAAACATAACAGCAATTTTTGATTAGCTTTACGATAAAATCTGAAGCGCTGTGAAATCCAAGCTCAGTTCAGCATATAGGATCTGTTTTTCATGCATTCTTAATCTCTTTTTCCAGGAATCTCACTGCATCCAATTTCCAGCGAAATCCGCCATCCAGTCGCATCTCACCCAATGATTTTAATTCACTTCCATCGAGGGCCATTTCCTATAAAAACACCCGGGAGACTCCGTCTTGCCTCTGCCTTTGCTTTGACGTTGAAACAGGATGATGATCAGCATATTTGAAGCAGCAGTTAAGACACGGGATCAAACTACGAAAACCGTAAAAACAATGACTGGTAAGCTATGATCATATTGCATATCACTTGATAAATCATGGTCTATGTGTCACGAGGAAGGTCTGCAGCAGTGCGAGGCAGATTTTCAGATTGTTTCCGGCTTTTCTGTGCAATAGTAGAATTTAGTTATGGGGTTACAAGAGAAAGATGCAAAAAATCTAGATTATTACAGAAGGGAAACAAGGCAGCTTTCTCGTTCATGATGCCCTTCTGACCAAAGGAAAAGGGGGACGATGTTCTTGTTTAAATGTTACCGAACATTACGAAGGGAGGAGAAGGTACGTTTCAGCAACATGAAATAGAGAGTTTACGTCAGGCTACGGCGGAGAAATGCAGAGGAGAAGATAACGGAGGAGAAAACTATGGCGGACAAGAATGCGGAGGAGAGGAATAAGGAAACACTACGGAGGAGAAGGTTATGGAGAAGAAAATCACCAAGAAGAAAATCACCGAGAAGAGAATGACCGAGAAGAGTATAACCGAGAAGAAATCACCAAGAAGGAAATCACCGAGAAGAGAATCACCGAGAAGAGAATCACCGAGAAGAAAATCACCGAGAAGAAAATCACAGAGAAGAGAATCACAGAGAAGAGAATCACCGAGTAGAGAATCACCGAGAAGAAAATCACCGAGAAGAAAATCAGCGAGAAGAGAATCACCGAGAAGAGAATCACTGAGAAGAGAATCACCGAGAAGAGAATCACCGAGAAGAAAATCACAGAGAAGAGAATCACAGAGAAGAGAATCACCGAGTAGAGAATCACCGAGAAGAAAATCACCGAGAAGAAAATCACCGAGAAGAAAATCACCGAGAAGAAAATCACAGAGAAGAGAATCACAGAGAAGAGAATCACCGAGTAGAGAATCACCGAGAAGAGTATAACCGAGAAGAAATCATCAAGAAGGAAATCACCGAGAAGAGAATCACTGAGAAGAGAATCACCGAGAAGAGAATCACCGAGAAGAAAATCACAGAGAAGAGAATCACCGAGTAGAGAATCACCGAGTAGAGAATCACCAAGAAGGAAATCACCGAGAAGAGAATCACCGAGAAGAAAATCACCGAGAAGAAAATCACAGAGAAGAGAATCACAGAGAAGAGAATCACCGAGTAGAGAATCACCGAGAAGAGTATAACCGAGAAGAAATCATCAAGAAGGAAATCACCGAGAAGAGAATCACTGAGAAGAGAATCACCGAGAAGAGAATCACCGAGAAGAAAATCACCGAGAAGAAAATCACAGAGAAGAGAATCACAGAGAAGAGAATCACCGAGTAGAGAATCACCGAGAAGAGTATAACCGAGAAGAAATCATCAAGAAGGAAATCACCGAGAAGAGAATCACTGAGAAGAGAATCACCGAGAAGAGAATCACCGAGAAGAAAATCACAGAGAAGAGAATCACAGAGAAGAGAATCACCGAGTAGAGAATCACCGAGAAGAAAATCACCGAGAAGAAAATCACCGAGAAGAAAATCAGCGAGAAGAGAATCACCGAGAAGATGACGGAGGAGAAAATTACGAAGAAGAAAAAAAAAGCATACGGAAGATTAAACTACGGAGGACAAGAAAGCGGAGGAGAAGATTACAGAAGAGAAGATTCAGGAGAAGAATGCAGAGGAGAGGGCTAAGGAAAACACCACGGAGGTAAAGAATATGGAGAAGATGACTAGAGAGGTTGAGGGCCTGGCATTAGCACCATTCTTCATCACTGTTGCAATGAACGGACTTATAAAGGAAGAGTTTAATCACTTACCTGAACCGTAAACACTTTTCGAGAGCTTTGAATGTTTATTGTCGTGTCCTGTAGCTGGCTGAGGGGGACTGAGAACTTGTGACAGAAACGAGGCGAAGTATATGAAACTGATAAGCATCTGAAAAGGAAAATCGAACTCAGAATAACGCATCAAGGAGATGAACATTTGGATGAAGAAATGGACTGTTGAAAGCAACTGCTTCAATGCCTTATAGCAGTTTAACTTATCAGAAAAACAGAGCATGAGACATAGGACATAAGACGTAAGACATACAAATTTGATTTCAACCAACAATGAATTACAAGGAATTGTAATCAACGATAAGCAAAATTAATGAAAACTGAGAAAGTACACTAGAATAAAACTAACGAATGAAAGAACAACAAATAAGGTTAATTGCAGCAGAAAGCCGAAATCAAACGGAAAGGAAGTGATTACGATGAGTTTTTATAAATCCCCAAATGGCTGGGAAGGGATCTTATAGCAGAGCTCATTCATGGATCCCACCCGGCTGATTCGAACGATTCAGACGTACAAATTGGAATCATAGTTGCTAAGTTTAACTGCTATGATGGAAAGAAGCCACTGCATCGATAGTAAATGAATATTTGGATATTAGAGTTGTTAGAGGAGGAAAATTCATTTGACGATAGGTACCTCAAAGTCTTTTCCGTCCCCATGACGTCCTCTCTGTAGTATTGCAATATACTTTGTGGGCAGAGTATTTCTGCAGCACATCTTATAACATGAATCATAACTGCGTACAATTTTCATGCAATCGTAAGCGGTGGCCGCAGTCTTTGGTTCTCTAATGGGATGGCTTGCAGCCTCGTCTTGATAGCGGACGTGCAATATTTTGCAATGAGAGACAGTCCCGCTTTAGACTAACAAACTAAGATGGTCTCGAGGGGGATTCTTTTTAACCTGTATTCACCAGAGAAAATACATAACCTTAAAACACGACAAGTACCTGAACTGACATAGCTAACGCAGCATACCAAGTTTGTCCTGTAATACTAGCAGCCCCTACGGAGAAATAATGGAATCATTTCAAGCTAACAGCAAGCATTTCAGATACCACGAATTTTCTTCCCATCTCGGTAGTTCTCAGACCACCCGCAGGGTCACCACAACAGATTCGTCTCCTCCTCCGTTTTCCCCTGGATCCTGTATCCTCTTCCTTTATGCTCACCTACTCAATGCATATCCTCGCTCTTTGATGAGCAGGTTGTTACGGCTGGACGCTTTTCCTGACACCTGCACCTTCCTTTTGATCGAGACATTCCAGTCATGCTTCATAGTCGTGTTAAATACCAGGTTAAATGACTGCCTAGCATAATTCGATAAGAAATGGTACCATTTATCAATGACAAAGAAAATTTGAAGCGTTTGGGAAAGGCCTTTTTGTAAGTTGTGTTGGGCAAAGGCCACCGTGCCCTATGCAAAGCCCCAAAAAAGAAAGAAGGAAAGGTTACGCGGTGGAAGGAAGTAAGATCAAGTTTATTGATATCAGATTTGAAAGAAGGCAATTTGTAGGATTGGGGAAAGGAGGGAGAAAGGAACAAGTTCCATAAATTGCATGTTCTTGGGATGAATGATGATTTGTGGGATAGATTTCGTGTCGTGCTGACATGTGAGTTATGTCCCCAACAACGGCGCTGGATTATCGATTAAAAGAAGCTTGCCGTTGATAACGATTTGTCACAGATTTGACATTTTCCCCGATGGAGGGCTAGCACTCCCCGACGGGTGAGCTGTAGCTCTACTGTCCCCCATGCCACCACCCCTGTCTCTCTCTCCTTCTATTCCTCTGGCTTACTATAAGAGTAACATTTTTCAATTTGGAAAAACTCGAGAAAATCCTCCATCAATGAAACGAGGTTATGATGATGGACAATTTTACATACCACACAGTGTTGCCGTTGAAATTGATACATTTAGCATGTGTATGAAAATCTCTATTGAATATTGGAAGCGTTTACTTTCACTGCTTGCAACTTCAAAACTTTCGTTCTGCAACGCATAAAATATCCACGATGAATATCATCATTACATGTGTTAAGATTACAATCCACTCTGGTACAGAGCTCTTCCTCCTCCTGTTCCTTCAAATATATTTCATTATCTGTTCTATCAAACACCCAAAGGTGGATTCTTAAGACGCTGAAACTTTTCCAATCAATATTCTTATGATTCATGATTCTTAAGGTAGATTCATGGATAGAGTGGGAAGCAATCAAAAAGTTCCACTGCCTTTTTCATAATGTGACGTCATATAAATATTGTTGTGATTCATGATTCCTGGGCTGTGGCTACCTTGGCTTCCCTTGAACGACCACTGCGACTAATTGCAATAATCAAGTACGATTTATGTAGGGATTATTGAAACACGTTTGCAAATTTCTTGCGATGGAAACATTGAGTCACTTTAAACAGATGAAACTAATCAAGTCAATTTTGATAAGTGATTTCCAGTGCTAAACAAAATAGAAACATCCCGACATCATAGCAACAGCAAAACTCTGTGCATGATTGAGTAAACCTGTAACAAAACAGACCCACAGATCCACAAATCATTTCAAGACTTGTTATTAGATTGTCAGCAACAGGCAAGTCAAGAAGGATACTTGAGACAGAGAAAAATGTCCTTATGAAATACGTACACTGTAACGGTAGATGAGCATATAAAGACCAGCAAACAGTACTATCATTGAGAAGTAGCCATTGATAAGGAATCTCATGCTTGCTGTTTTATGGAGATACTGCTTTGTTAATTTGACTAGAAGAAATTTAAATGGCATCAAATAATAATAACGATAATGCATAAACATTTAAACTGGATGAACACTTCAACTACTTAAAGCTGTTATATACATGTGTCTAGTAAAGTGAAATCAAATCTAACATAGCATCTATAGCTATGTTGGAAAAAGTTAATTGTTAAAGACAGACATCAAAATGCTTAAAAGATTATCCAGAAAAAAGCTCTTACAGCTGTATCCCCAATTAGCCTGAAAGCTAAAACTTTTAACACATTAATAAAGATCTTGATTGATTGATTGATTGATTGATTGATTGATTGATTGATTGATTGAAATCTGGCATTATATTCAAGTCTTTGCAAACTGTTCATAGATTTTATGGGAATATATGAAGCAGGTATGTTTGCATGTAATTTTAGCATCTGATTTCCCTCTCCTCTTAGCCTTTTGCTTTCTTCTTTCTTCCTTCGTTCTATATTGCAATTTTGCATAGGTCGATGTGGCCTTTTCTCAATATAAGTTACTACAAAAATAGATAGAGTGCTGGAAAAAATTAAAATATAATAAAGTGTGCTTTCAGCTGTAGTTCAAACAGATGAATGGCAAAAGAATGGGTTTGTTAAGTTTTGGAACGCCTGACATCTACTAAGCCATCTGGTACCAAGAAAGATATCAATTCTGAGTAAGCAAATGAGAAAAGGGGGAAAACAATGTGAATATTTATGAATATACAATTAAAAGAGAGATATTTACCTGTAGCTGCAAAAACCACACATAAATCAACAAGCTGAAACACAGATATGATTCCGATACTCTGCAAAAAGTCAGAAGTGAAGTGACAAAAATTATGGATAAGGATTGATTATAGGATGCTTTAAGCTATTAGGAATTTCAATAGCATGACATAGCAAATCTTCAGCTTGTACAGAATTAGATGCAATGGCTATGCTTCTTCCTTGTGCGACTATAAGTCCCAGGAAGATAGCAACCTTCAATAGGTGACCCCGTTACCTGTGCATATCAGGATAGCTCAGTGGTAAGATTATTGCACATTGATCCTATGGTCAGTGGTTCAAATCCACCTTCGGCTGCAGCTTTTGCATATAGTGAGGAAAGTTGCAAGCTCTCTGCGATTCCAGGCATAGGAATCATGAGGTTGGGTCACATTGAGAGGGAAGGACATCAACGCTGTTCAATAAGCAATCAGCTTCTTAGTGTCCAAATGTCTAGCTATGGAATTTTACTAAACAAAAAAAGCATGCGCGCCATATATGAATGATGGCCCTGCCCAGACCCCCTCTCCCATATTTGACATATAAGATAGTTATGATATCTGCAAGCCATCAGTAGCAAATAACCAATTGGTGAGATGGGTATTTGGAGCATTTAAAGATGTGATGTTAAATAATGAAGGTTAAAAAGGACCACTTTGAAACAAGATAGAATATCAAATAAATTTTTAATGAACATTGCAACACAAATTAAGGAACTTACAACATTGTAGCTCAGTGTATGATTTTTGTCCTTCTCAATCTTGCGACAGTAAACATCAACAAAGGTCAAGGCAAGCAAACACAAAGCCTGCAGATAACACTAATTCATAAAAATTGCAGCTGGTAAAGGATTCCAGTAATGTTTATTTAACAAAACAAGCCTCATAGAAATATTTGGTGATGATGAAGGCAATATCCAGCCCAATGAAGAAAAGATATCTGACGATTCTGGGGTACCATTGGAAAGGGTGCTCTGCAGGCCCCTCCGCCAGATAATACGGAGGCCTAAACCCAGTGGTAGTGCATAGGGAGGCTGCCTCATCAGTTGGTGTATAATCCCGGCTGCCTGTTATGCCAGTTTGTAACTGGAGCCACTCTAGCTCGCAGATCCGGGGGTCCTCATGAGCCACAGGATAGCTAAGGGAACTCGCAAGGCATTCAGATTACTGCTGTCATTTTGACTGTTCCAACCACAACACTCTTCTTAAACAAATATCTTCAGAACACATGCATCCTGTGGTAAAGTTCCTGGGCTTAGTTCCACAGCTGTACCCATTTCTGGGCTCCCTCTAGCTGTTCACTTAGAGACAAATGGGTGTCTGTCATGAGGTTGGGTTAAAGCAGAGGGAACGTCAGGAACTGGTAACCCTACCTCACAATGCTGTGTCTCAGGCTGGTACCTATCTGGCAAGGTGCCTTCAGATGCTCATTTTGAGTAACGGACACAACTTCACTCCATGTCGCTGTGACGTTGCATACTCAATTTCAGCATAACAAAAACCAGAGACCGGACTTTAACTTTGCTTCAAAGCCAATACTCAGCACTGCCATAGCATTTTGCTCAAACAGGGCTCTGATTTTTTTCTAGGGAAGTGGACTTTAAGAGGTCCTTTCCCGTTGCCTTCCTAACCAATGGCGTCTTTCTTGCAACACTTGCAGGATATTGACTCACAACCACTGTGTTATGAGTCTGCAAGCTTAACCCCTATACCACGGCACCACTCTTTACTTCATACTTCATTGAACTTTTCGAAATTTAGATTTCGAAAAGGATTGCTTTCAGCACGCAATAAAAGAACGGAAATCTGCCTTTTTGGCCCTTGTGTAAGAAAAGGACCAAAAAGATAATTTAAACATTCAAAAATTGATACCCAGTAATTGTTTGAAATTCCTTAAAAGAAATCTTACCTGCCACAATGCTGTTATAGGCAGGAGATTGTTTGTGAATGCACGTGGAAGCTTCGGTTTCCTCGCAAAAGAGAAAGCTGACACTAAACTTGCTTTAATCAATTTTTGTGTTTGCATCAAAATCTGCCGCAAAGACTAGGTACAAGAAAAATTAGCGGAAAGTATCAAAACGAAAATTTGATTTTCTCGTCTTATCCAAGCTGAAGAAGTCGACATTTTCGCCTGTAAATTTGCAATTAATAACGTCTAGATTTATAAAACCGCTTCAGATTCACGCGAATCGCTTTCCTGTAGATTTCTACGTCTGAAACTCAGTTACACCGATTCCTTGTAACTTTGCATTGGCATGACTTACTTTGTCCGTGTTACTGAGTGGCCGTTATTTGTTCTGGCAAGCTTGGTGTATGTTTTGAGATCTCTTGCGGACTTCTCCAGCATCGATGCCAGCTGGGCTGCTCTTTCGATCAAAGTGTCATGGTCCAAGTCAATAACAGAATAAAAAGATGTCTGTGACAAAGCATCTTCTGCAGTCGGTCTTTCGTTGTAGTGGTGATGGTGATGGCTTGTAATTTCATCATTATAAGAATTACTTATTTCATGAGATTCGCTATGTATTAAGTGCTGTCTCGACATTTCTGCGGTGCTCATGCATCCGTATTGGTGGCTTCCATATATGCGACTGGCCCGGGAGCAAAGTACTGACTGCCCTTATGATTTGACCTCGTTTGTATATCAACTGTCAACAAAATCAGTCCTCTTCGCGTGATAAGATTGTGCTTCTCCATGCCGGTGTCTGATGTTCGTAATGTACCGTCAGCAATTTATTTGACTTTAGATGAATGAATCAGTAGCCAGCGTGCAACTACGGGGTTCCGGGGGGTCATTTTTTCTAGAGATAATGCAAAACTACCATTCGGAAAAATGATTTGATTGTGTTGTTATCACAGAGATCTGTGGTTGTTAATGAGTTCAGGATGATTAATATACAGATGAATTTAAAGTAACGAAATGAGGAAAATTCCAGTACTGCTTCTTCAATTTCTAAATCTGAAGAATATAATTCCCGACTAGATAAATAGATAGGCATAGACAGATAGATAGATGGGTAGATAGATAGATAGATAAATAGATAGATAGATAAATAGATAGATAGATAGATAGATAGATAGATAGATAGATAGATAGATAGATAGATAGATAGATAGATAGATAGATAGATAGATAAAACGATTCAGAGAGATCTTTCTCTGTATCTTAACCGAAACTTTATCTCCTCCACTTTAAATTTTGCAGTAAATAAATGATCTCCCTACAAAATCAGATATTGAATGAAGCAGCTGAAGAAGCTTACACTAATCAAGGCAATGCATGACTATCCGGTGGTAGCTTGAAATCAGAGCATTAAGAAATGGAGATAGATCAGATGGCTAAGGTGAAAGAAGATGCCTATCATGTCCAGCTATGGAGGTAGCTGACAGCTATCCAAAAAGATGTTTCTGATAGGAAAGAAATTGACAAGAAGCATGCTGAATGATAACATCAATTTTATTAGCATTTTTTTCACTGTTTGTTTCCTAAAATGCTCTCAAACATATGCTCAAAACATGCAAAGATTCTGATATACAGTACATGCATAATTTGTTAATATCTATACATGACAGTCCACTTCTTCTTCCCCCTGCTTTAATCTACATGGAATGGGATTATCCGTTCGGATAAACCTTTATCGTCTTCCGCATCGCGTTCGATTTGGCACTGGGGCACTCTATTTGAAATCCGGATGCCCTTCCTGCATCAACCGCCAAACAAGCAAGTTCATCCGAACTTGGGCATCGGAAATGCACTTGATACGCAACTTTACATGCATACATAGCATATGCATATAAAGTAATTTACATGCCTGCGCTATGTGCAATTACAGTAATGTAGATGCATAATTATATGCCCTGCAGTAATGTAGACGCATAATATATGCATATACAATAGTGTAGAGGCATAATATATGCGTATGCAGACGCATAATATATGCATATACAGTGATGTATGCATAATATATTAAAAAATATATGAAAATATACGCATGACATGCATATTGGAAAAATGAATAACGCTGTTCATGATTTATTGTATTGCTGCATCCATTTTCTGAACAATCTTCTCAGTTTGGTGAGTTGAAAGTCTTTTATTGCATGGCGTTGAATGTAGGTGTGATCATACCAGGCAGAAAATACCTGCGAAAAAAAATCAGCATCGCTTTATACAAAATAATTGTTGAAAAATCCACCGATCTTTCGAGTTAGTTCTTTTAGAAACCGAGAAGGCCTCATTTAATTTAAAAGCTACTAAATACAACCTGCTTTATCTGCATTAAACAGACATTAGTTGTCAGGGTGTCAAAGTGGTTAGGCGATTGCTCATTTATAATTGATCAGCGACCCAAGCTAAGCCTTCATCAAGAGAGAGGAGCTTCGCCTATCCTCTGATTCTAGGCGTATGAAACACGAAATGTGGTCACAACGAGATATGGTCACGAGGCATGGTCACAAGGAGGTATGGTAACAACGAGACATTTTTACAATGAGATATGATCACAACGAGATGTGGTCACAACGAGATATGGTCACGAGGCATGGTCACAAGGAGGTATGGTAACAACGAGACATTTTTACAATGAGATATGATCACAACGAGATGTGGTCACAACGAGATATGGTCACGAGGCATGGTCACAAGGAGGTATGGTAACAACGAGACATTTTTACAATGAGACATGATCACAACGAGATGTGGTCACAACGAGATGTGGTTGCAATGAAATGTGGTCAAAATGAGATGTGGTCACAACGAGATGTGGTCGCAATGAGATGAAAAGCCAGTATAATTTCTCAGTGCTCTAAAATCTATCTTGGAATGCATATACATATTGTCAAAGGCAGACATTTGGACACTGAGAAGCCTTTTGTTTATCCAGCAGTGTCCAGGTCCTTCCTCTCGATGTGACCGAGGCTCGTGATTCTTACGCCTGGAATTACAGAGAGCTGATGACTCTCATTGATCAAAGTTAAATTGCACCACCTAGCAAACCTGGCGGCGAAAACCTTACGGAGAAAGGGAGGAAGAAGTGCAGTAACCTAGAACTACAACATATACAATCACCAAATAACTGGGTGACGTTTAGATCATCTTTAGCAAGCCTACAAGAAGATAACAAGGTAAAACAAAATTGCTTTAATCCTAACCTCAGATAATTGCTTCCTGTTTTCATGAACTTCCATCGCTCTTAATACGTCTGTTTTTATCTTGATTCGTCGCCATCTTTTCCAGGCCTTTTCAATCAAGTTTTGATGATACTGACGAAAATACAAAATATAAATCTGTGAAAAAACCAAGATGGTAGGAAAGAGATGCTAAATCAATATGTATTTGTACTCTATTGAGTGCATAAAGACATGAATGAACCGATGAATAGATGAATGAAAAGGTAAATGAATTGATGGATAAATGGACGTATGTATGAATCAATAAATATGTAACTAAAGAATAATATCCTTTACTTTCTAAAACCAAATCGGTGGAAGAATTGTTTTCAACTTATGAGTTTTTTACCATCTGTTCGGCTCTGTTTGCTCCCAAACAATCGTTTTTCCAAATTCCAAAATATTCAGCGCAGATTTTCAGCGCCCTCTTCTGACGCATTTTTTGAACAATGCACTCATATCTCCAACCAAAGAAACATTTCTCTCTAGAATAAATCACAAGAAATCGAATCATGATTCCGGCAAAGAATAATTGAGTCCCATAATCGATACACGGGTCTTGGCACACCTTGCTGGAAAAGTACCATCCTGAGCAACGGACAGGTGATGTATGACGGCTACTACCATTCCTCGCTCCACTTACTCCCGGGTACCCATTCACTGCTGGATGGGCAGACAGAGAGCATTCAGAAACAGGAACGGGCGTGGTTCGAGCCTAAGACGTGCAGGACAAGAAGCTTACGTCCTAACGACTATACCAGCATGACATTGGATGAAATTAGAGCATTATTCTGGTCTGCCTGAAGATTTCCTTTCCAATTATGAACCGAATCAAGTTAAGTGACATAAAATGAGTAGATATCGATTTGATGAATAGATATAAAATCTTAAAAAGATAACCGCATTAAGTACAGTAGTTTACTCCACAAAATGGTTTCAATTTTGTAAGGATTGGCCATTTTTTCCTTTCAATTTCGAAGCAATTTTAGTCCATGTAATGAAGGGATTCATTACTGTGTGTTTTAAAGATGAGATTGGAAAGCTGTCAGTTGTAGATTTGAATCAAATATCAATTGATTTCGATATCAGCAGTCAATGGGTGTAAACTTACACAAGCATTCTTCGAAAATGGGCCTTTGCAATCTGTTCGTGAACCTTGAAGAGTATCAAAATTGATGGCTCACTCACTGAATCAATGAATCAGTAAATCAATGAATCAGTAAATCAATGAATCAGTAAATTAATGAATCAGTAAATCAACGAATCAGTTAATCAATGAATGAATCAATCAAAAATCGACTGATCAATTTGTTAAATAATCAATTAACAGATTGGTGAAATAATAAATCAGTCTTTTGATTGAATAATTATTAAATAAACTGGTAAATTAGCGAGTTGCTTAAACTATAAAATCAAAGCACTGAATCGGTTAACGAATGAACTAATCATAAGATCAATCAATCAATCAATCAATCAATCAATCAACGAATCAATCAATTACACAACAAATTCATTTACAACAATTGGACTAATTAAAACATATCTCAATAGACTTCTTAGTTATAAGAATGAAGAGTTTGTGCTATCACCTAGAGACCTACTCCAAAACGACAGTAATAGGTAGCTGAAATCATCACAAAAATCTAGATATATGAGTTAAAGAACGGTAGTTAATCATTTCATACTCCGATATGACGTAATATTATCATCAATCAATAAGATGATCACTCAATTAATCCATCCATCGTTTCACTGACAACTTTTTCAGTCAATCAAATAAGCGGTTGATAGACCAAGCGATAAACCCATATCATAATCAAATAGCTAATCAATTAATTAATCAATTAATCAATCAATCAATCAATCAGTGAGAAATCCCATCATTTATCGAATCGATTGCTCAAACCATGAATTCACTAAAGAATCTTTCCACACATCAGTCATACAAAATTCCCACAAGTTGAACTAACCTCTTCTAACTTTTTCTCTTTCTGAGACTTGTCGGCTCTATCTGTCCACTTCTTGAACCTCCTCTTCAACTTTACGGAAAAAAAGATAAAACGGGCTTGAAACAATCTTTGACGTCATTGCAAAGCATCATTAGAAAGCACTTTCGAAGAACATTGACAAAATCTAACATTGATGATGTTCTTAAAGAACATCGAACAATTTGATTAATTACCTCCTTTTGCTCTCTTCTTT
Source organism: Pseudorhiza aurosa (assembly GCA_964026355.1). Taxonomy (NCBI): domain Eukaryota; kingdom Metazoa; phylum Cnidaria; class Scyphozoa; order Rhizostomeae; family Lychnorhizidae; genus Pseudorhiza; species Pseudorhiza aurosa. The sequence goes on along the minus strand of OZ032129.1, from coordinate 4,053,366 downwards.
GCTTGAATTGAAGGAGCAACCTTTTGCGTGACAGGTTCAGCTTTGCTGATGATTTCCAATTAATGAACGCACTATGGAATCAATATATTATGATCAAACTACCTCGATAAAAGAAAAAATTTTGTCTTGGCAGAAAAGGCGTAAGGAGTTTTTTTTTAGTGAGTTATGTTGGGGAAAGGCCACAGTGGCCTATACAATGCCCTAACAAAGGAAGAAAGAAGAAGCAAAAGGCGAAGAGGAGAGAGAGATCAGATCAAGTTTATTGATCTTAGATATAAAAAATGGCAAGTTGTAACATCCAGGAAAGCAAGAAGAAGGCAAGACGTTCCATAAATTGCATATTCTAGGGATGAATGATGATTTGTGGGATAGAGTTCGTGGATTGGGCAGTGAAACTTGGAAAGGGTGTGAATGAGTTGAGCTTCTGGTGGTCCTGACACGCCTCAAAGGAACTGGAATAATCTCCCTGATCTCCTGAGATATTACTTGCAGTTGATACGAAAGCCGGAAGAGGGGCTCTACGCTTAATCGACGAAGCATTGTAGATCATACGTTTCTCGCTAGACTTGTTCTGGCTGGACAAAGCCAACACCCTACAGCACCAAGATGCAAGTAGCGTACAACTCTAACTAACAAATGAGCTTCATCATCTGCCAACTTAATATGCTTCACTATCAAAGAGGTCTTAGAAGACCATTTCTAATCAGTGTTTCAAAGGTTAACATAAGACACGGCGTTAGAAATTAGATATTAGAAGTTAGACGCTGGATGTCAGATGCAAGACGCAAAGCGCTAGAAGTTGGAAGTAGTAGGTTCGACGTAAGACGTTAGGCATCAGATATTCGACGCAAGACGGCACTTTACTTACGCGGTACTCTCCAACGCTCGTATGAAACATTGAATTAAACTTTTCTTGTTAGTACTGCTAGTTTGCCAGTCAAGCTATCAGTAACGTATCGTGGAATTAAGCTAATAAGGTTGCCAGAAAGTACGTAAGACGTTAAGCATTTGGCATTCGACGTAAGATGGTTGACGTCAAATGTTCGACGTGAGTGTTCGACGTCAGATGTTTGACGTAAGATTTTCGACGTAAGACTTTCGACGCAAGACGTAAGGTGCAGGGCGCAAGTAAATGCTAATTCGAAAACACCGATAGGAGCTTTTTTCAATATTGAAATAGATGTGTTGAACAGTTTGATGCGATGTTGTGTGTTGAGTCTGATTGGAATTGGTACAAACCTTTTCAACAAGTGACTCTGGAAACACATCTTTGCCAAGGACCTTGCTCTCATTTTCAAAAACCAACATTGAAATCTGCTTTTCAAGTCAGATGAATCACGTTTCAAAATCGCTTGATCAGCAATGATGCCAAGTGCAATCACGTCTACAGAAAATGAAAGGATCGTTAATCGAGACAGCGAGTGATCAAGTTAAAGCAGCTTGCAAATAATCTTATATACTGTATTCATCAATCAATCAGTAAAACAATCAAGAAAGCAATCAATCCATCATGCGATCAGCCTTTCAGTTAATCGATCAATCAATCAATCAATAAGTAAGTAAATCCAATTAGCAATCAATGAGCGAATCAATAAATCGGTCAACCATTCTACAACCAGTCAATTAATCATTAATAATTACAAATTAGTTAATCAGTCTGTAAATTAATCGATTAATGAACCACTCTGTTGCCACTAATGTAGATCAATAATCAATAAATCAATATAGATCAATTAACTGAAGCTGTGAAAAATGAAATCCAGCTCAGTTCAGTTCAGTTCGTTCATTCTAAAATTCCACTACATACAGGTTCGCAAACACTGAAAAATATAGGTAATAAATAGTAAACTTAACAATCATGGTAATGAATAAAAATCATAAATAATAACAATAATTTGGAACTTCAATTGCACAAAAACAGCACGAAACGAAGCAGGGGATTGTACGTAGGGAATTTCGCGTAGGATTCTTATTCATCCTTCAACAAACCTTTTGTTTTCTTTTTCCATCTTTTTGCATACTTCAGAGCCAAATTTCGAGCATGATGCTACGGAACAAAATGTTTAGAAAAACTCAAGAGGAGACTGGAGTCGTGAAATAACAAAAACGTTACAAGATATTGACACAACTGATTTGCCTACTCGATTTATGGACGAAAGAACCCAAGGACAGGGTTCCAAATTTCTCACAGACAAAGCGCAATTTGATGAGACGTTTTCCAGTTCCTTCGTTCATTAATATGATATATAATTTTCATTGACAGTGCTTGAAACAGTAGGAACCTGAGACTTGGTTCCATGGATCTTACGAGCTGTTCTCGCGTCGTCTTCTTCACCGGTAGTTTTTTTTGCAAGCTGCCCAAGATTTTTTTTATACACATGATTCTACCTAGATGTCAAAGTTTTGAGCTTTTCTGAGCCTCTGGTGAGGCATATCTTCTTCTTTTTTCACACACATGATTCTACCTGGACATTTTTAATAGTAGTTTTAATGAATAAATATGTTTTGTGCGTTAACTGCCAACATTTTAATAGACATTTGGATGCTGAGAAGCTTTTGCTTATCGAGCAGCGTCCAGGTCCTTCCTCTCGATGTGACCACACCTCGTGATTCCTACGCCTGGAATTACAGAGAGCTGGCGACTCTCCTCACTCTAAGTGAAAGTCTAGCTGAGGTGGGACTCGAACCACTGACCATAGAATCAATGCGCAAGAACCTTACCATTGATCTATCCTGACACCTTGGCTTAAGATTCGCATCTACAAATTCTGTGTTATGGGTTTGCAGACCTCAGCCAAAACATTACGGCACCCCATAGCATTTTTAAGGGGTTTTTACTAGCGGGCAAAATCGCGATGGGGCACCAATTTCAGAAGTGGTCACACAAAACGTTTTTTCGGGTACCACACAATAGTTCCTTTGGGAAACAAATTTCACTCAAATAATGACTGAAGCGGGTTAAGCAGTTCATTTCCTTCACCTTCTTCCTCCGATACTTCGACATTTTGCGGATCAAAGACATAATATGGACCCTAAACTGCGGGGGAATTTTCACCTCACTTCGGGGGAAAGCATTGGGGCTGCAGGGGCAAATTCCCCGGTGGTCACGATATTAAGAAATTCTCTGCGGCCCTATATGTCTCATGAGAATGAAAGAGAAAAGGATAAACATGGGAGTAAATATAAAAGGGCATATGATTATCAAATTTGACACCTGTCCGTGTCCTTACCTTGAAATTCAATGCATGATGTTATTGACTGATTTACAAGTTTAGATGGGGGAGAAAAAAGCTCTGATTAAGAAGAAACTTCTACCTTACCATTCGAATTTTTGCAAGGCTATTTCTTTGGTGAACTTTATCCCTCCATTGTTTCCAAACCTGAAGTGCAAAAACCTCGTTGTTAAAGTTCGAATCGGTTCAGTTTTATTGGCCATAAGTTGCTCTCAGGCGAACATCGAAAGCCTATCCAGTCATCATTTAACGGTAAACCAGGATGTAGTCGAGCGCATTCCCCACAGTTCCTCGGTAGTATAGTGGTGAGTATCCCCGCCTGTCACGCGGGAGACCGGGGTTCAATTCCCCGCCGGGGAGGCTTTTTGATTCTCAAATGGCCTTTGAGTTAAATATCTTGACACAGGGATGCCTTTTGATATTTAAAGAGGCTTCCAGTTAAATATTTTGACACGTTAATGATATCTGGCTCCTCGATGATCTATCACACAAATCAGATTACCTGGACTGTTTTACTCGTACGCTGGAGTAGTGAGACCTGGTATCGAACCAGAAGCCTCGAGATTTCTAGCAAAACATTCATTATGATAGAATCAATTACGTCAGTAAATTACTTTTGAAAAAGAAAAATGGTGACTGATAATGATTAATGATTGTCCTTCACGATTCATGATTATAGATCATTGATTGATAATAATCCCTTATTTTTACATTGTTAAAGCTTGGCTGAAAGCGGTTGATAAGGATGGCAGGAAACTTAAGAACAGTCGTTTCCCAGAATCACGTCTTGCTATCTACTAAACTGAGATGGCATCTCCAATAGCTTTTGTCGAACGAATAAATCTTCAGTACTAAAAAACAATAGTCCAACTTTTCTGTACAATATTGAAGCTTTTTAAATCTCAAGATTTTGTCTTAATTCTATGGTTTCTTCTTAATTCTCTCCTCTTAGCCTTTCGCTTTTTTCTTTCTTCCTTTGTTGAGGCATTGTATAGGCCACCATGGCCTTTCCCCAACATAACTCACTAAAAAGAAAAAAAATGGTTATTTGACGTTTCGTAGCCTGACTAATTTTTGGCGAAAAGACCATGATTATATTTGTACGTTAAATTTTGTACATCAAATCCTTGAGTCCGAGGAGATTGCGATGATGGATGCTGCGTACCTTTCTTTGAAGTCTGAGTCTGCTAAACTGTTCACTTCTGCTCTTCAATGCATTTATTCTGAAATTCACTAGACAAAGCTTCATCATTTCCTGCTGCTTTAATTCCAAGTAATTCTCTAAAACCACTTCGTTTCTGCGCCTCCGATGAAATAGGTCGATCCACGTGTAGAACGAGGAAGATACCTGATGATATAAAGTATGAAAATATCAATTAAGTATCTCACGAATGGAAAATTAACTTAAGAGCTGTTAGGACGCTATCAGGCAATGCTTATCGAGCAATGTCCTGGTTGTTTCTCACTGTGCGAATTCATGCTAAGAGACAAGTGACTCATTATTGCTCAGGTAGATTCAGGGCACCAATTATAGCAGAAAGGACATTCAAAGCGTTGCAGAAGATCAAGACAGTTGGGGACTATGGGTGGAAAGGTTGGACTGCCAAATTCGAAGACTACTATCTATCTATCTATCTATCTATCTATCTATCTATCTATCTATCTATCTATCTATCTATCTATCTATCTATCTATCTATCTATCTATCTATCTATCTATCTATCTATCTATCTATCTATCTATCTATCTGTCCACCTATATATCTATATATCTATATATCTATATATCTATCTATCTATCTATCTATCTATCTATCTATCTATCTATCTATCTATCTATCTATCTATCTATCTATCTATCTATCCATCTATGGCTATCTATCTATCTATCTATCTATCTATCTATCTATCTATCTATCTATCTATCTATCTATCTATCTATCTATCTATCTATCTATCTATCTATCTATCTATCTATCTATCTATCTATCTATCTATCTATCTATCTATCTATCTATCTATCTATCTATCTATCTATCTATCTATGGCTATCTATGGCTATCTATCTATCTATCTATCTATCTATCTATCTATCTATCTATCTATCTATCTATCTATCTATCTATCTATCTATCTAGATTCAGGGCACTAAGAGGTTATGCATATCAATCAGTGTCCTAGTCCTGTGTCATAATGCGATGTCATGTCAAGATCCCCATGATTCCTTATCACTAAGGCAGATAACAGAACATTGAGAAGATCGCTATTCGCGAGACAGGTGACACATCCAACTGTTACATAAATCAATAGTTAAGTGACCGAATGAAAGTCCTTGGTAAAATTTTGCGTTTCATTTTTGTGGCAATTAACGGCTTGTTCAGACTAGGAGATGCCTTCTAATCTCCGTCTTTCCTGGTTGAGAACTGAAGAAATGTAGAATGATGCCAAAAATTTACCAGTCATAGAAGACCTGCAGAATTACAATCGCTGATGCTCAAAATTGTAAGGAAAATTTCACTCACTAAATTCAATTCAACTATTCTTTCGGTTGATGCTCTGATGATTTTCAGTTTGTGTTTTCGTGTTGACTTTTCGTGCCAGAAAACGAGTGTCCTGAAGCAAAACGAGCTATGTGAGAAGGAGCATATGACGTACGTAGCACAGGTGCAATGGAGATTGCTTCGTGTAAAGAAACAATGCAATCTTAAAGCCGCAAGCCAGCTTTTAGGGTGCGCACGCAATACATTCCCAGTTTCGGTCGCAAACCCGGACAGAGGGGAAGTGTTGCGGAAGAAGGGTCATTCCGCTCTTAAATTTAACGTCTAAAATAACAGTTAACGTCGTGTCATATGCCTCTCTTCGGAACTGGATGCAGAAACCTCCACGTTGGTGTCCCTGGATATCGACCGCCAAAAGTGATCTCGACTCATTTTTGTCGGCTCGTAACCGATTCTGATGAATCAGTGAACCGATTCTGCAACCACTAGATACCTTTGATCAATGTTAGCAGAAACCTCCACGTTGGTGTCCCTGGATATCGACCGCCAAAAGTGATATCGACTCATTTTTGTCGGCTCGTAACCGATTCTGATGAATCAGTGAACCGATTCTGCAACCACTAGATACCTTTGATCAATGTTAGCAGAAACCTCCACGTTGGTGTCCCTGGATATCGACCGCCAAAAGTGATCTCGACTCATTTTTGTCGGCTCGTAACCGATTCTGCAACCACTTTCCCTCAAAGCACATTTGAAGGAACGACTCGATGAATGATTCGGCACTGGATGTGAGATGACCAGAAAATACAAGACGCAGATGTAGATGAGTTCTGATAACGTTATCATCGCAACATATGCTTCTATTCGGCACTGGATGTAAGTGAACCTCTTTATGATTTACTCATTACGTCACGTCTACGAATTTCCATTGTGTTACACTAGATACCATTCCAAGTGAATTTTTTACTATACTAGTAATAACATACCATCTTCATAAAGGATAACCTTTTTCACTAAAGATGTTACAGATATCAACAAGGGTCAAGGGTTTACTTGATGAATTGGTATCGTACGATGCCCCGAAAAGATACCTTGAGTACTTTGCATGCTTTCCCTTGTATCTGGCTCCATTACCCTATCTAGCCCTTACGACATCCTTTCCAATACTCATCATAAGCAAATACAAGTTGCAGATGTAGATGAATTCTGATATGAATCAGTGAACGTCCTTAAACGGAGTTGAAGCCAACAAAATGAAGAAGCAGAAGATAGCAGTGCTTCACGCTGTTTTGCAATGATGATTTATTTATACTAAAAATTAAGTTTTCTTGCAATGATAATTTATTTACACTGAAAATTAAGTTTTCTTGCAATGATGATTCATTTACGCTAAAAATTAAGTTTTCTTGCAATGATAATTTATTTACACTGAAAATTAAGTTCTCTTGCAATGATGATTCATTTACAATAAAAATTAAGTTTTCTTGCAATGAGAATTTATTTACACTAAAAATTAAGTTTTCTACTTTGCTAAGACAGTGATTCTTTCTTTCTGTTTAGCTATGAAATGAAGGCTCATTTTGTTGGAATAAGAGGAGGTAGGGTGTTTCCAGTCAAGGTTTCTACTTGAAAAGTTGACGATTTCAACATGATCGAGCGAAATCAATTCAGTGCTTCCTTATTCACTGTAGTGATGAAGTCATACGAATCGGTGATGTATCACGAGTTCATAAATGGAAATTTTCACTGTGCAAATGAAAGAAACACAGTTAGCACATTCTGATAACTCTTACTTTGAAAGGAGGCTAGACTCGTAATGAGCACGAGCAGCTCCGACACGGCTGGTTGCTTCCCTCCAATCGGAAAAAACTTTTCTCCTCGTGATTTTCTTTTTCTTCTGCACAAGCATATTGCAGTGCTCGTCGAGACTTCGGTTTACTAAAAAATGAGAGCATGTTACTGCAATCATCTTGAATTCCACTTTCAACAAATTATTTTAACTCAAATCAATCGTAAGTAACTTTTTAGACCACATTTCTACATAGTTCACCTAGTAAATTAGGTTGACGGGTCCTTGACTGATAGCAGACAATTCAAACAACAGAACAAGCTTACCTGGATAAACATTATTTCATTGTTATTATCATTAAAAATCTCATATATTTCAAATCCTTGACTGCCTTACACAAATCTTCAATCTACTTTCGAAGCAAATTACATAAATTGATAAATTGAAATCCTTTCTCTTTCAATTACATGTAAATTTCGATTGCCTTTCAAATTACTGAACCAACAATAGATGTGATGCTGGGTTGCTTCCCTGTTCAACTTAAGGTTATTCAAAGAAGTGAAATGTATCAAAAAATACGATCCTACCTTGTGCTTTTATTAGCCATTTCTTAGCAGCACTTGTCGCCAATCGCCTTTGCTGCAAACAAGGTGAATCAAATCAGATGAATCGGTCGAATCAACAAAATCAATATGTTCAATCAAATTAATGAAATAAGATAAATCCAGTTTCATTAGTGAAATTAATCCAATCAAATCAATCCAATCAGCTAAATCAGTTGAATCAATCGAATCAACTATCAGATCTGTCAAGTTAGGTGAATTAGTTGAAATCACATATATCGAATTGACCCAAAAACATGAAATCAAATCTTCTAAAATGATAAGCAATTCACATGTATGCATGTTGATGAAATGAAAAAAACTTGAATTATGACAGAATTCTGAAGGGCTGTATATTGTATCTAAAGGACTGTATCTTGGTCAAGGTCTGAATGAACACAGCAAGAATGCTCACCCTGTGTAATTGAAAGTATTTGATAGACCATTTGGAAAACGTTCTCTTTAGAATTGTTTTCTTAAAATGCTTTTCTGACTTTCTTTGTCGCGTGTCCTTCCTCCACCTCGAAAAGTAAGCAGCCAACAGAGCCTCTCTAGAAAGCTTCTGCCTCTCTTTGAAAACACCAGAACAGATAGCGCTTCGTTTCCACCAATCAAATACGTTTCTCATCTACGCACGGAACAAGAAAGAATCCCTGAGTGACGTCTTCTAGAAATCAGTTTCGATTTAGGAAAGAAGCCCTTCATCTAATGATAAAAAACACTTTTAGTTTGAACATTGTATAGTGACATTTTCAGTGGCTTTTCGACACCATCAATATTACAACGGAAGATTTATTCAGATCTCTCATACTAGCCAGCAGAAGGTAGTGTCAGAAATCCGTCGAAATATGGTAATAAATTGTTGAAACGGATAGAGTTCTTCCTCCTTGTATAAAGAATTTATTTCCTGACACAGAAGAAACGAGTTAGCATATGATCATAAAGACTATAGGTAGTCTAAAATAAGAGAGCCAGACATTGAATAAGGAATAAGATCACGTCATGACATGCTACGGCATACCCTGGTTCTGGTTGATGATACTCGATAATCTTCTAATCGGAAAGTCAGATCAAGTCTTCTGTCCGTGTGTTCGTGCCATGAGTCAATTATCCTTGGTGAGATGAAAATTTCAAATGAATTGACTTATCATTGCCAAGATTCAACTTGAGATGACCTTGGTGCTGCACTTAAGAGCGAGAACATAATTTGGTCTTGATGAAGATCTATTCGCTCGACATACGTCACAATGTGAAATCTTGATAATGGTCCATTATATAAATATTATATACACACTTATTATATATTACATATTTATATATTAGTTAGATACAGAGTAAGACTCTGAAAATTGTACCAGAATACTCAGCGAAAAGTTTGAAAGTGAAATGAAGCCATGTCTTCTTCTGTTGCATTTTCTGGGTATGAATACGATGGAAAAATGAAATTATATGGGATGGGAGGGATGGACTACCTCGCTGTTAGGCTGATACCGAACATTATACCACTCCAAGCAATTTAATCAGTTAGCTTTAATCTTAATGTGAGGAGCTTTTAGTATCAAACAATGTTCTTGCTTCAAAATGGAAGAAAAGACGGTTTGAAAATTTACTTGAGGCAAAGCTTTTCCTTAAAATGGTCGTCAGCAAGTTTGAGGCGAGCAGCTTCTTCTGACCAAACGAAAAATGCTTGTGCGACGAGTTTTCGACTCATTCTCCTTTGCAATTTCAACACTGTGCTTAGCTTTGTTTTCCTCTCTAGAGAAGCAATCACATTTAAATCAGAATAAAGTAATGGTGAACTAAGATAAAATTTAATGTAATACAGTTAATTTTATGTGAAATAGAAATAAGAGATATGTCGCAAAATGAATTTGTTCATGAATTTGGCAGGAGGACAGTTGAAAAATTGAAAGGAGAGAGAGAGAGAGATCTTAGGGAGAGAGAAGAAAGATCTGGGAGAAGGGGAAAGAGAGAGAGAGAGACCCTGGGAGAGAGAGAGACCCTGAGAGATAGAGAGATAGAGAGAGAGAGGCCCTGAGAGAGGCCCTGAGAGAGACCCTGAGAGAGAGAGAGAGAGAGAGAGAGAGAGAGAGAGAGAGAGAGAGAGAGAGAGAGAGAGAGAGAGAGAGAGAGACCCAGAGAGAGAGAGAGAGAGAGATTAATGTCTACAAATATAAGACCTTTCATTTGCTCAACTCGGGAGAATATCAATGGCAGGAATTTAAATATTTTCCACTATGACTTTAAGAGCCTTTTTACCAAATTTTATTCTAAATCTCATCATGTTCCTTATAGTCATCAAATGTTTCCGTGTTCATTTCAATTTTGTATCTACCTTTCGTCCATTCCAACCAAGAGTAGAAGGCATTTTTAAATCTCGACATTTTAAGGTTCTGTTGGCAAACGAAAACAAAAAACATATTAAGTGAAATGAAGATTTTGCTGCACAAGCTTAAACATGCACTGAAAAGTAACAGCACTGTTTTCTCACACTGACGATCTTCCCAATCGAAACTCAACAGAGTATGAAACGCCGAATAACAGTGGCCGAAATAAGACCCTGAAATCAGGGTCAATCTATGATGAAAAATATATCCAGATGCAATAAAAAAGGCCTAAAATAGGGCCATAAATTCCTCACATGTTGAAATCTGCACCTGGGTATGAATTTTACTATCTTGTTTCAGCCATTACACAACGCTTCGTTGCTAAATATTCTTCTTTCTATTTCATCATCATGAAATCTTACCTATGCTTTACATGATTCAATTGCTAAAATTCATAACAATTCACGTTTTCACTCAAGCAAAGATTCACGAGGAACAATTGATTTTTTCACCAGAGACTCTCTAGAAGAAACTTCACACTCGTGCTTCCAGAATTCAGAAACTGTTGTAGTAAGGTTTAGTCTGAGTTGAAAAATCACGAGACTTAGCTGTTATGTTATCAAACTTCCGACATTTACTCTGTTCTATAAGACTGTTAGTAATGAAAAAGGCATACAAGTTAATTACGACATTAAAACCCCCAAATCTCAAGGTAAATAAAGATTTAACTACGAAGGTGTTGAAATTTTGCAAAATTAGGCTTCCATGTTAAGAAATAAGGAAGAAACTTTTTGTATAGATGATGGACAGCAATTTAAGAGACATGTGTTCAAAGATTTTGCGAAGCCTTTTGTGAGACAATATATGTATTTACTTGCTAATCCACTCTTCAGAAAGGAGTTGATCAATTAACTCTTGTTAGTCCAAGCTGGAGAAAATTAAATACCTTCAAGTGCTCCGCTGCCTTTTTCTCTGAATGAAAGGATGCTTTCCATTTCAAAAATACCTTAAAGAGGCAAAAGAATTGCAAAGATAACAACAACAAAAAGCCTCCCCGGCGGGGAATTGAACCCCGGTCTCCCGCGTGACAGGCGGGGATACTCACCACTATACTACCGAGGACATGCAACTTTTCAGCGAAAATGGTTTACTTACTGGTTTGTATGATTGGGATGAAAATGTTTATGATACCATTGAAGGAATCCCAATCACAAACAAGAAGAAGCTTGAAGCTGCTGAGGTGTGGTTCCAGAGGAGAATGGTGAGGATACCCCCTGCACTGACAGAGTGACGAAGGAGGAAATGGATGAAGAAGGGCCGGAGTTGAAATAAGTCTGTTAAGAAGAATTTGGAGAAGGCAAATGGAATTCCTGGGACACAGTGTGGGGGAGGATGGGCGTGAGGGAGAATTTCGTACCGACCGGGAAAGATTGAAGGAAGAAGAGATAGAGGGGGGCCAAGAAGGCATTCCTAGGTAGTTTGAATGAGTATATGGGTGCGGGAATCAGAGCGTGCGAAATGTTACACACGTCTAGAAACCGGGAAACTTGGAACATCAAGACCCCCAACGCCGCCAGGTACGGCACATGAAAGAAAAAGAATCAGAAACACGATCGATTGGGTAAGCCCTAGAGCCCTATCGTACTTGCACAACTAGGCCATACATCATCTATGCTATATGGGGTGGAAAATGTGGCTTCTTACTAAAATAATGCTAAGGATAATCATGAAAACATTTTTCAACTTCAGTCTGATAGATATGCGCTGTATATAAACAAAAATTGCAAATAAAAATCCCGCCAATGTCATGTGACTTGGTCTGGCTTGCCTGATTGCAGAAGCTCCAAAAAACGAGCAAAGTCGGAGAGGAAAGTATCCAACGAGAGAATTATTGCATGTCGAGATGCACGAAGAGAAATTAAGAGGACAGCGAGTCAATGTGGTATGGACAGATACGGAGGAGGAAGAAGGCAGTGATTGTGAGCGCGACGAAGGAGGTTTGGTTTATGAAGAAGGACTTGCACGAGAGAAAGAAATGAAGGCAAAGAATCCACTGTGGCGATTCGTGGTTTGGACCAAGTCGAAAGTGAAACAAAACTACTCAAATTTGCATATTTTTTGGAATTATGTTGAGGGAAGGCCATGGAGGCCTATACGAGCCCCAACAAAGAAAGAAAGAAGAAAGCGAACAGCTAAGAGGAGAGAGATCAGATCAAGTTTGTTGATCTCAGATTTGAAAGATGTTAAGTTGTAGGATTCAGGAAAGCAAGAAGGCAAGAAATTCCATAAATTGCATGTTCTTGGGATGAATGATGATCCATCTTAATCATAATGGACATGCCGAAGAAGCCTCCGAGAATGAATTCTTTAGACCATACCACAGAATGCCTGGACGTCGCATAGCCACACAGATTTTAAACATCACAAATGGCTTGAAGAAGGATGATGAAAAATCGACCGCAACGTCAAAAAATATGTGGAATAGTCTCTCAGATGAGTCCAAGAAGGCATCCTCGCTGTATAGTTTTAAGAAAATTATCTAGAAAGCGGGAATTCTTTCCCTTTATTGTTCATCTTACACCTTGTTTTTTAACTTTCCTGCATTCAGTTTTGATTCCTGTAACCAGTGATTTATAGCTCGATTTAATCTGACTTACTGCTCGTGTCATGTGTCATTATCGCAGATTATAATCGATGCTTTTGTCGGAGGGCCCATTGAAAACCAGCCTATGCTGAAGGGCAACTCTCCTTAAAAGAATTAAATATGCATTGCGAATATGAAAAGCTGCAAATATAAATGATTATTCAGATTCAAAAAAGATTCTCTAGCAAGGAGATTCATTGCGTACGAGTTGCAAACCAATCGCGGCTTGAAATGGCCGTAAATGGTGAACTTACAAATTTCGTTCGTAACTTGACGATTTTCTCGAAGCCATGTCTTTGTGAATTCTCTCTCACCACGTTCTCTTGCCAAACCTTCAATGTTCTAGAAAAATACGGAATATTTAAGAATATGGCTGACGTTTCATGCACTGACAAGTGTCGCACGAAAAGATGTGCAGTATGACAAAATCATTTGTGCTAGTTTTGCTTTGAATGTTGTACCTTCTCATGCGTAAAATGTCACACAACTCGCTAGCAGCAACGTATTTAAGCTTCAAGCTCTTCCAATGATCAAATGTATTTCGCAACGTTTTCAATTCTGTCCTCTTCAGCATCTGTTCGCTTTTGACCTTATCGCCTTCTGACATGTGCACAGCCTCCTGCCAGCGTCCAACGAGAGAGTGCAGTTTCCGTTTAGCTGAAACCTGTAAAATTCAAATCAGTACAGAAATGAAACACCGAAAAACAAATGTTAATTGTTTCTTCTATTCTAAATTCAAACGTTCCTGCCTACTTTTTCATGACGTAAACTCGCTTGAAAACCAGCTTATGCTGAAGTGCAACCTTTTCAAGGGGTCGTCAAGATAGAATTGGTTATTAGGACTAAACATAAAATGTACTGAAATTTTTCATAGATTTACATAGACATTAGTTGCTGTAAGTATGATTACTTCAATTAAGTAGAACTCATTCTTTGGGAGAATTGAACGATTATTGTCCAAATCTTGGAGCAAAACATAAGCCTTAAATATGCTTACCTTTCGCCGCCATGATTTAAAAACTGATGCCAGCTTAGAATTTTTAAAATGTAGTTGTGCGATCAAATCTCGCTCTTCCTTGGTCCTCGCTAGTATCAAATTACCATAAATTGCTTTGAAATGCTTTTTGAGTAACCTAGTGCGCTAAAATGGAATTGAAATAGTTCTTTAATGCAAGGGAAATAGAGATAGCCAGTGTACAGCTACAGCTACATGGTGGTTAGAGCGGAATCCCCCTGTGCTGCAAGTAACGCACTCGGTTAGACTTTGTGTTCCCTTCAAGAAACGGTGCAGAGCTAGAAGAATAAGACGGGGGTCTTCGAACAAGAAGGAGTTGATTTGCATTAGAGGGGCATATTGCACAAGGACTCGACTGACATACGGAGGTCTTGGTGTAGGGTCCTCAAGAGAACTCTGAGAATATTGCCTCGCGAATCTCTGGCTTTTCGTATCGACTGATAAGAATGTAGTCTTCCTAACACATGAAGATAATGATTTTCTTATTCCTTTTAATATGAACATTTTGCTAGGTGGTAAATAAGGAAAAGTTGCGGTAAAGATCATGACTGGTTGTATAAAAGTTTTATTTCAAGTTTAGTTTGCGATTTCCAAACAATAATAAGGTAAATACAGAAAAAATAAACAGAGTGCCTATTTGAAAAAATCGAGATAAATAGGGAGGGCTTCTGCCACCTGAAATCTTCAAAAGGATAGCTAGGGGGCTCAGATTCCTCCGAAGAGCCCCCTACCCTACAGCCCTGCTTTCTGAATGCCCCCTCTTATCCACCCAGGGGTGAAATGGTACGTGGCAGAAATTCGGGCGTAAAGCATGGCGATGAAAGGAACTGAGTACGATGCGTAAAATACCGTGGCTAGGGGTGGTATCTCTCTGCAAAGTGCTCCCAGACGCTCATTCGAGTGAGCAAACCGACCCCCCTTTCTTAAAACTCTAATGGCATCATACTTACAGCGAATTTCTCTGACGCCAATCTGCAATACAGTTTACGATGCCATGCTACAAAGACCCTTCTTGCCGTCCAGATGCTTTTAGAAGAGAGGAAATGGTTGAAAAGCTCGATTCTAAGCTTTTTGTCCTGTGTATATTTGAACCAAGCTCTGAATGTCTTGCTGAGGGGCAGATGACGCCAGTGTCGAATCATCCCTGATATAAGGTGTTCTCTGTTCATGCCCGCACTTCCACTTCGAAATGAATAGAAGGACATCGCATCCTGAACGCAGAGAAAAATGTCGCATCAAATTTTCATCGAAGTGTTTCCCAAATCCACCCAAAATGAAAAGCAGGTATCGAGTGAGTGAGTCTAAGCACGAAGAACAAACCTCGTCGAAGTTGTGCCCAAATACCGAGCCCGGACTCTCGTACTCCACAGACTGCTCCCGTTGCAGAAGGAGATTCCTTTGGGTCAATTGTAGTGGCAGTGATGATGGCCGAGTCAGTTCAGTGTAATCCTTTAAAAAGAGAGAAGAAACAAACACATCTACACATGAAGCGAAGTGGTCTGATAAAAGTCTAAAATGTAGACAATGCTAAAAACTGCTTTAATAAGTACTTTTATGGCTTATATATAACACTGGGGAAAGTAGAACAAGTAACTTAAAAAACCTTCGTAATTTTTCCAGTCTTATCACTTGGATATATCCATCTATACTACCTACGTTTTACGTTAACGAACAACTTGATAACGAAGAAACTGCATATGAACAAATGCATTAAAAGCCAATGATGATACAAAGAGGAGCAAGTGACTATGGAAACCCGACGGCCCTTAAGAGAACGAATATTACACTATTAAAAAATGGCATGAAAAACTAATGTGTTTAACGGACTGTCTCAAACAAGCCTAGAGAGTTCCTCTTATCAATAAAGGATCTTCGATGGCAACTTCACTGAGCCTTCTTTTACTACCGGCTACGTTTAATGATTAGAGGAATGGCAGGCGTAACGTGAGTTACCTACCCTAAATAGTTTAAAAAACCAACTGAAAAAATATTTGAAGGGCTAGGCTCAGAAGTAAAAACACAAATACCTGGATGCTCGTTTAAAGGTCAATTTTTTATTTTGTTAGGATACTTAGTAATGATTTAGTTAGCTGAAGGTATACTTCGCGTTTAAAAAATCATTATTATTATTGATATCATGGAGGCGTCCTTCTCTTCGCTCTATCTTTGTCCACTCAGCGGCGAAGGGGTATCTGGCGAAAGCTGAGGGTGCAATGGGGCGAGGAAGGAACCGATCATCCTAACTCATAACCCCGTGCTTTGGGAATTTACCTCGCTGACAAGATGCTCCCCAACCCTCGTGTTAAGCTTAGGAAAACGCTGTAGTAAATGCGTCTTCTCAGAACCGAGATTACAAACAATGAAAATGGACCTTGGTGAATATTAGAAGGGCATAGAGGAAACGTGTAAATATCACCCCCTCCAATGGTCCCACCTCTGCTCTTAGGGCTGACATTGTAATATTTAACACAACAAAACGCCTTTGCATGCAGTTCAAATATCACAATGCAATCCATACCATTGGAATGAATCAAAGTGTTAAAGAGTATACACTGCAGCATACCTCGTCGTCGTCTTGGTACCCACTTGTAAACAATGGTGGCACGGTCACTGGTGACTTAGGCCTGTTTGAAAGGCTCCCGCTGCTCTGAATACTGTGGCTGGATTTGGTGCCTTCGTTTAGCAGTGACCTCGACCGATCTAGACTTGAACTCCTCTCGTAATTCACTGGAGATGAAAACGTACACGACCTCTCCAACAACCCACTCCTAGGACTGCGATCGTATTGGTGGTATTCAGGCGAAAGGGAGGCGGGAGAGTTTCGTCCAATTGCGGACCTTCCAGTCGCCAGTGGGGATTTTGGCAGCGGGGAGCTGATTTTGGCAATGTTTGGCAGCGAGCCAAAGTAACCCGATGAGGAGCGGAGCAGAGGGATGTCTCCTGACGAGTATGAATCGGAAAGTGTGTGATTACGTAGGCTTCTGGGTGACTCTCTCTCTAGCCTGTCTGCGAATTTACCAACTGCATCTTGAAGTTGTTGTTGTACAAAGTCTTTCCATTGGCTGAACGCATTGTCAAGGCAACAGATTCTTTTGTCTTCGTTATACTCACTAACAGCGACAATTAGAACAAGAAATGCTTCAATTATGATATCGGAGAATACATTTCTACAAGGTGGCGTTTTTCGTATTTTTCTCACAGAAAATTAATTGGCATCAGGGGTCATCCTAAGACTTTTGACGTCCTAAAATATTATATTTGATTTGATACTGCAACGCTGTATATATTTTTTATTTTATTTTACTTGCTTAATTATCTATTTCATATTCATGAGATGAATAGCCACGACTTACCATGGAATGCCCGTTAAAAGAATATAGTAATAGAAATGATGATAAATGATGATAAAATAATGATAATGATATTTGGACAGTTTTAATCAACGCATGCGAAGATCTATTTTATTTTCAATACTCATCTTTTTTGAAAAATTACGCCATGGTGACGAAAATACAATGCAAACCTGAAGGTTTAGAGTTCTGAGGCACACAAGCCGAACTTCTCACAGTGAGGAATGCTACAGATACATGGAAATAGAACCTAGATGGACCGAGAAATTATCTCGACTCAATGAGTAGTGATTCAAAAAAGCCAAAGGATCTGCATTCGTTAGTCCAGAGACAGGACGGCATGCATACTCGATTTCGAGCGTAGCACAATAACCAAAGACACAGCTCTGGGGTTTTGTAAGGAAGTGGATTTCAGGAGGCTATTTCCCTTTGCCTTCATCACCAATGGCGTTTTATTGTGACACATGGAGGAATCGAACTCACAACCCCTGTGTTACGAGTCCGCATCTTTAACCACTATAACATGGCACCAATAGGACGGCGTCCATATCCATTTACTCATCCTCGGGGCCTAGCACTTTACACATGCTAGCACAGAGCATGTAGCACTGTACATATGCTAGCACAGAGCATGTAGCACTGTACATATGATAGCACAGAGTATGTAGCACTTCACATATGCTAGCACAGAGCATGTAGCACTTTACATATGCTAGCACAGAGTATGTAGCACTTCACATATGCTAGCACAGAGCATGTAGCACTTTACATATGCTAGCACAGAGCATGTAGCATTTTACATATGCTAGCACAGAGCATGTAGCATTTTACATATGTTAGCACATAGCATGTAGCACTTCACATATGTTAGCACATAGCATGTAGCACTTCACATATGTTAGCACATAGCATGTAGCACTGTACATATGCTAGCACAGAGCATGTAGCACTGTACATATGCCAGCACAGCGCATGCTAACTGACAATATGTCGGCTGACCAACTGGTAAAAGTATACATTTCTTTTCCATACTCTGTTCCAAAAGTTCCTAATACTAAGCAAGGAAGCAGTATGAACAGTGTCCGACTACCGGACATCGAAAGCAAGACCTATGGGACAGCACACAAAGGGGGCATTCTATCATTCGGCCACGAATGCGGACTCGAAACATGTAGCACAACTCCTTTAAACTGTAGTAAAGAGTCACCTGACAATACAGTGAACGTGGAATTGTCGTCGCCAGCCTCTTAATGATTGCACTTTCAAAACATTGTCACGGAAAGCAGCTGCCTCCTTTTCACATTCGAC
The DNA here is from genome assembly GCA_964026355.1 of Pseudorhiza aurosa. Classification (NCBI taxonomy): domain Eukaryota; kingdom Metazoa; phylum Cnidaria; class Scyphozoa; order Rhizostomeae; family Lychnorhizidae; genus Pseudorhiza; species Pseudorhiza aurosa. The sequence continues at coordinate 4,034,601 of OZ032129.1, read as the reverse complement.
TCGTTTTCGTTTGAACTCATCCCATCGGCGTGTCCAGAATCTGAATCGGGTTTTCAGCAGGATATGCCGATGTGCCTGTGAAAAGAAGAGAGGAAACAGTGTAGAAAAAGAATGACTGTTAAGGGTGCGGACGCAAAACCCAGGGGTCTTGAGCTCAATCCTGCACGTGTCAAAGTAAAATGCCACTGGTGAGGAATGCAACGGGAAACCACCTTATAAAGACCAGTTCCCTAGAAAAAACTCAGAGCCCTGTCTCTGGTTTCCCTGTCTCTGGTTTCCCTGTCTCTGGTTTCCCTGTCTCTGGTTTCCCTGTCTCTGGTTTTCCTGTCTCTAACGCATGTGGACTCACAGCACAGGGGTTGTCAGTTCAATTCCCCCCTGTGTCACTGTTAAAATTCCATTGGTGAGGAATGCAACGGGAAACCACCTTATAAAGCCCAGTTCCCTAGAAAAAACTCAGACCCCTGTCTCTGGTTTCTTTTCAGCTCAAAATCGAGTATTCAATTCAGTTTCCTTTTATTAACGGGTTTTATGATGCAACTCCTATGGTAAGAATTCACACCTGAAAATTCTAACTTATTCCAAATATTATTTTGCTTTTAGAAATAAGGCTTCTGATTAAAGGGGGTAATACATTGTAGTTGATCGAATCACCTGGTACCAACAGTCTATAATTATCATTATTATCATTATCATTATTACCACTGCAGCCTCTCTTCGCTCACGTGACTCGATTCTGAATGTACACCCATTCTTCCACAAACAAAAGTATTTGCTGGACAGCTGATATCTGCGATCCTTCTTTTCCCTGACAACTTCTGCAAGCAAATCATTATAATTGTCGAATTATCAACGACGACTTTAATGAGAAAGCATTAATTGTGAAGTAATCAGAGCTTTTTATTTACGTTCCATTGCTTAAGAAGCATTACAGAACAGCTCAGGAAAATCTTCTCAGACAGCACTTAAAGCATTCTCATCGAGTACATTAGGGGGTCATGAATGGAGGCCTTCTCGATGGCAAACCTCGTCAGTACCAGCACCTAGCAGGGAAATAATTCCTTCGTCACTCTACTACTCGTTAGATGAGAGAGACACAGTTATACACTGGGTGCCACACATGTTTCAAGGGTTGAGAAGCACCTTCGTAGAAAGATACCATCCTAAGCGACAGCATGCTAAAATCACGTGGCCAGGTGCTTTTTTTTGTTATACTTTACCCCCAGCTTCACCCAAAATGCTCATTAGCTTCTAAGTAGACAGAGAATCCTATCAAAAAACTGCACCAAATATGTAGTAAATTAAAGATGGGTCGTATGCTTGAGACGAGCGACGGGGAGCACCTTCCTAGAGAGCCAATACCCATAGCCATGTCACCCTGAGGTAGGATCAGTGCCTTTCTTTGCCAAGCGAAAGCCGAAGCTTTCTTTTTTTAATGAGTTATGTTGAGGACAGGCCATGGTGGTCTATACAAAGCCCCAACAAGAAACGTACCCATTACCTACTCGCTGGACAAAAAACCTCACCAAATAAATTTCTCAAATGTTTATTTTGACACAATTGATGCAAACCTCGCCATGCAGCTGTGATGCCATTCAATGTCTTTTTTTCATATGAGATTCGGGTTTCTCTCTCTCTCGCTATGCGATCCAGTTTTGCCCTAGAAAGACCAATCATCACTTACGTCTTGCTTGAGAAGATTGTAGGCCTATGCTTATTACACGGGAAATAACAACGCTTCAAAGTAGAGCTGAAACCAGCAAGATAAAAATCATTACCTCCAGTGGCGAAAAATCTTCTGGGTAGCTTCAAGTTCTTTGATTCTTCTGTATTCCTGCGAAACCCTCTTTCTTGTGACGATCAGTCTCCAGGCATCAAACGATCTAGAGTCAAAAGCCCAATTTTACGTTCCAAACGAAAACTTTTTGTCACACATAAAAGTTATTCCGAAAGATTAATAATTGAATTACAGCGGTAGCATTGTTGCCCAGAAAGTGGACCGGTTAAGTAGCGAGGGGAAAACCGAGATGTTTCTGGATATTGGGCGTGTATACAAAGAACTTTTGCGGGCAGTGACCATTTCACTGACAATTCCTGCCTTTTCACCAAAGATTGTTGCTTAGATATTGTGGACTGCTATGAAATGAACATCGACCCCTGACGTATGACATTAGACTTAATTATACTCATTTAGTTGCGAACCTGAGTGTAGACGACCGAATTAAGTATTGCTCTTGTTTGTGTTTTCTTATGTGAAACGAAACACGACACCCATGTACGACAGGTAGAACTCATCGTTCGGTTTAAAGGATTGGCAGCAAAGCTTGAAGCATGTAAAAAGACAAAGCTAACGTATTTCGGTCATGCAAAGCGACACGACAGATTGGGGAAGAGAGTGATGGAATCAAGACTGGACGGTGAAAGAAAAACAGGCAGACCAAGGCGCATTTGGGAATGTTTAGCTTTGCGGTGGAGACTAACGAGACTTTCCCTGATTTCTTAACTGACTGACTGACTGACTGACTGACTGACTGACTGACTGACTGACTGACTAACTGACTGACTGACTGACTGACTGACTGACTGACTGACTGACTGACTGACTGACTGACTGAGTGATTGACTGACTGACTGACTAACTGACTGACTGACTGACTGACTGACTAACTGACTGACTGACTGACTGACTGACTGACTGACTGACTGACTGATTGACTGACTGACTGACTGACTGACTGATTGACTGACTGACTGACTGACTGACTGACTGACTGACTGACTGACTGACTAACTAACTGACTGACTGACTGACTGACTGACTGACTGACTGAGTGATTGACTGGCTGACTGACTGACTGACTGACTGAATGACTGACTGACTGACTGAGTGATTGACTGGCTGACTGACTGACTGACTGACTGACTGACTGACTGACTGACTGACTGACTAACTGACTGACTGACTGACTGACTGACTGACTAACTGACTGACTGACTGACTGAATGACTGACTGACTGACTGAGTGATTGACTGACTTAGTGACTAGTTACTGGTTCATTTTGCATGCACTGCTACCTTGCCAGACTTGGTTGGAGATTCAACTGATTTTCTCTGCTTTCATTTGTTCAAGGAAGGTGTGCTAAGTGAGTTAGTACAACACAAGTTATCCTGGGCCGTGGAAGAGAGTCTGGCTTCTATTGCGCCATGTATGTTAGGCATTGAAGAACCTCTACCAAAAAAAATTGTCTTTTCTAACGTCAATCTTATCACTCTTCAACCTTTATGGGTTCTTCCAAACATGAATGGTCATTAAAATGAATTGAACATTGAAGAGGGGAACATATCACTTGGCGTGGTTTCCTTGCCTACGTCTTGCTGCTAGAGACTTGTAAACCTTCCTATCAAGAACTATCGGAACGCAAAGACATTCTCTGGATAGCTAACATTGCGAGTATATAGCGCAGGAAATGGAGGCATTACCTTGCCGTGTCATATCGTTGCTTCCTTGAAACCATGTGGTAAATGATCCTGTCTTCTTGCGTCACAATTCTCCACTCTGTAAAAACCCTGGATAAACAGCCTCGGTTTACGAAAGAAGCAATGACATTTGCTCTCTGTCGCTCACGATCTGACTTCAACTTCTCACGCTTCCACTGTCTGAAGATCCCTGAAAAAAACAACAGGAAGTAAATACAAAGAGTTTTCACCGTCCCTGCTCAACCTCGTTTGACTCGATAAATGAGGGTAGCCCTTCATCCGGCGCTGATTTACAAGGGGGCCTCCAATCGAGAACATTAATTACAATCAATATAGAATTAACTAGATTATAATCTTGAATGGCTTTATAATGTAGCTAATTCTATACCGAATGTAATCAATGTTATCAACTGGAAGGGCCCTTTGTAAATCAGCGCCGGATGAAAGGCTACCATTTTTAATCGAATCAATGCATTTCATGGATGGATTTACAACATTTCCTTCTTTGATGATTTGAATATTCCGTGCACTGATTAAGTGTCAGATGAAACATTTGAAGATCCTTTGCCATTCTTTACCATTTCGTGCGCTGTTCTTACATATTGCTGATGCAGGGCTATTCTTAAAGTCATAACCATTAAAACATTAAGCTTTAACTGACTTGAAGATGCCAAGGTTGGCCACTGAAAATAGTTTGGCTGGAGCACTGAATTCAAATGGACGTACAACTTGACAGAATTCTCATTGATAGAATTTGAAAAATTTATAAAACTTGAAAAATGAAAAATTCACCTTTCAATCGCAAAAATTCAAAAAACGGCATGGCTGCAATAAGTTTGTACTGCAGTTTTTTGTCAATAATTCCACCCCTCCATTTGAGGGCAGCATTTCTGTAATGTAAGGAATTTTGCATTTTTAAAAATTAGCAAGTGGGTGTCACTGGCCCAGCACTGGGGTCTTACAAGTACCAGTCCCAAGCCAAGATAAATAGGAGGGATAGTGGCAGAGAGGGAGGGGTTCGACTGCAAAAAATTGGGCAGCCCCCATGACAAATAACACAAGATGCGCACGTATGTCTCTCGTTCACGCCGGTAGCATTACAAAAATGTGAGCTCATCACAGTAGAAAAGACAAAGAAAGCGAGAGACATTATCGGATAAAACTGTTTCAACCTTCCCTTAAGTATCACTCAACTTCATTGCTTTATTTAGCCGTCGTACGCGACGTAAATGTGCGAACTCACAAAACAAGGGGGTGTGGGCTCGAACCTTGCACGGTTCACAATGAAAAATTCTCAGAGGGAAGGCAACGGGAGATCACCCCATAAAAACTCGATTCCCTTGACCAATGCAGAGGTCCTGACTCTAGTTTCTGCTACGCTCGAAATAGAGTATGCTAAATGCCATGGGCGAGGAAGGCAACGGGAAGCCACCTCATAAAAATCCGCTTCCCTAGAAAAACTCATAACCCAGTCTCTGGTTTCTGCTACGCTCGAAATAGAGTATGCTAAATGCCATGGGCGAGGAAGGCAACGGGAGACGTAGTAGTTCAAGCTTAGTGATACCTCAATGAGAAATAAATCGTTATTATTATTAATGTTGATATTTCCTTGTATTTCAACTAAATTTCTATGGAATCATCTGCAATTTTCCCAACCAGAAACAAGCTACCAATATTAGCGACCTTAGATTTTGCATATCTAGTTAGCATGTCTATCAAGTGTAGTCTTAAAGAATTTATAAGGAGTCCCTTACTTGACTATTCTTTTGATTCGATCGTCTGCAACTTTCTCCTTGAAACGTATGACATCCATCTTCCTTTTCCATTGACCAAGTGCATTTTTCAATGCTTGGTGCTCCTGCGCAGCTTCCAACTTCAAACGACTTTTCCTGTTGTTAGAATACCCTGTTAGCATTGATGCCTTCCCACTACAGATTGTATACCACAAATGTTATTCATATAATAAGTTAGAATATGTGTCTGTTCTATAGTACAACATTTCAACATTGCGCAATAAAAATGAGATCATTATTACGTCACACCACAGATCTTTTCGCCTCACGCTCGTCAGTGTTTCAAATGTCGGATACTGGCCGAAATAAGACGATGAAACCACGCTCAGATGTGAGCCGAATAGTGTAAAACTGACGAGTTGATGCAAATGAATGGCTGCGTGTTAAATTCCATAGTCTCATTTCGGCCAATATCTCCCGTTTCATACTTTGATGAGTGAAGGGCGCAATAATATCCATTTTTTTCTTTTAGTGAGTTATGTAGGAAAGGCCATGGTTGCTTATACAAAGCTCCAACAAAGGAAGAAAGACGAAAGCGAAAGGCTAACAGGAGAGATACGTCAGATCAAGTTTTTTTGATCTTATGTTAGAAATAAAAGTATTGAGACATAAAACTTTCTGCGCTGGCATTGCATACCATAGCAGTTCTGCACATAGTGCCATAGATTTCAAGTTTTACAATTGAACCCTTTCTCGACAATTTATTAGGTCACAGTGACTTACTTTATACATAAAAACGACTGTGTAAGACTTCCCCATTTAAAAAATGCACGTTTTAAGTGAAGACGATTGATTTTCACGATGAAGAGTCTTCTTCTTTCCGCTCGAACCTTCCAATGTTCTATCCACATGGTGAAGCACTTCCTTTGCAAAACCTTAAAAGTGAATAGATTATCAGGCTTAAGTCTCCGTGTTTGAGAAGACGATGGGAACAGCTTCACAAATCACCAGAAGATGCGTCTAATGTGGTACTGAGCTGGTCATGAACAGTGCTAAGGGGAGGGGGGTCAGAGGGGCCATTGACCCTAGGGGCCTTAGCTATAGGGGTCCACTCAATTGAAAAAAATTAGTATGCATTGCTAATAATCCTTCGTACTGACCCGGGCCCCATGACGAATCCTTTCCGCAGCCCTGGTCATAAGCCAGGTCCTGGTGAGCAGCCAGAGCAATGGCGGTGACGTCATTAGCAAGTGGTGGCGAACGGAGCGGCAGACGATGGATCCCTCCGTTTAAGGACAAACTACTTAGCTTTATCATGTGACGCCAATTTGCAGCAGCCGGCATTGTGGTTAGAACAAGTTTCTACAGTGCAGACGACGCAGATCCGGAGCACCTTGGTGTAATATTGTCAATATTTATGACATATACAGATTTACAGGACCCTAATGATAACAGCATTCTTGATATGCCGATAGGTTATTATGCCTGTATACAAATTCGTATATCATTATTGTCATTATTATTATATTGACAATGCAATATTTCAATCAATCGTGCATTGATAGCAACATATAACTGTGTTTCCTTTCGAGTGGTTAAGAGTTTGAAGAAAGCACATCCTTTCGTTTCTTGGTCTCATCCTTCCTTTTAACATAATATTACACACCCTCCAATTCTCTCGACCTCACTGTTTATCCAACAGTAAATGCAAAAAAAAACAGTAATGTGAGATGAGGCTAACAAATAGTAAAAAAGGTATCAGAAATAAGAACTTGGCCACCCTGAATAACAACTCCATGATTCAGGGGGGCACATCCTGAACAAGGTCCTCTCCAACGCTTGTTTATGATCGAGTATCGGACTCAACTTCCATTTTTACGCTGCACACAGCCACCGTCAGTTTTGCATCGGTGAATGGAAAGTTATTGAGTGTTGTCGTCAAAGTACAAATCTAATTTGCTGAAGCTTCTGGGTTCAGTTATAAACTCGTGGAGGTTTCTCGATGTCCTCAGCCCTCAGCCCTCATCCCTCAGCTCTCAGCCCTCATACAGTCAACCAACTAGTAATTTGATATGAGGCTTTAAAGTTTAAAGTTTGGGCGAGAAAAGAAACTTTCCACCCTGCCTCGCCATACCGCGGCTCTCTCGCTAAGTGCTCTTCACAGCCCTGATCGAGAACGAGACTCTATTTCATTTTCGATGTTGAAGTAAAAGGGTAAACATACCATGCTACAATGTGCTGTACTGATACGCCTCCGCAGAAGAAGTCGTTGGGATTTCAGTTTCCACAAGGTAAATGCTCTCCTTAGAA